>KK499812.1:635331-704601 GCA_000688715.1 Glossina pallidipes
TTCGTCGTAATAGTTCTCACAGCATAACTAAAGTAATAAATGTCTAGCTATAATTAAATATTTTATATAGATCTCAAATGCGCTCATTTACCTTTTCTCTTCAGAGAATACTAATCATAATATAAGAGTCGACAAAAAAGAAATAATTGAGAAAGAAGAAGAGAAAAAATATCAAAAAAAATCTTTATGAAAATAAGCAAAACACATACAACATGTGCACTAAACAATAATAACAATAATATTGTGAAGAATTAAAAAATTCATCCACTCATTCAATCACTAATTTATTAACTCATTTATTCATGCAATCATTTATTTATTCATGCAATCATTCATTTATTCATGCAATCATTCATTCTTTCATTCATTCATTCATGCAATCATTCATTCATTCATTCATTCATGCATTCATTCATTCATTCATGCATTCATTCATTCATTCATGCATTCATTCATTCATTCATGCATTCATTCATTCGTTCATGCGTTCATCCGTTCATCCACTCATTCATTCGCACTCCAATTATTCAATCATTCATTCGCACATTCATTCACACATTCATTCATTCATTCATTCGTTCAATCATGCGGTCATTCATTCAAACATTCTTTCGTTAATTCCTTCATACATACATTCATCCACTCATTCATTCATCCATTTATTCAATCATTCATTCACATATTCATTCATACATTCATTCATTCATTCATTCACACATTCATTCATTCATACATTCTTTCATTAATTCTATCATACATAAATTCATTCATTCATTCGTTCATTCATTCGATCACTCATTCACACAGTTCGCTTAATCGTTCATTCCCGTGACAATAGAGTAAACATAACACTTTACTTTCATGCAAAAGGCATGCTTTTCTCTATATGTATATATGTGAGCTCACGCTTAGTCATGGGTTGCGCAACTTCACTTATTCGCGGACTAGACATTTCTCGCTTGTTGTTTTCGTAGGACTGGTTGTTCGATTTCGTTTCGTTTCAGCAGCCATTCGCAGATCTCAGATGGGAGTTTTGTCCATTACATGGTTCGCCCGTTATTTTTGCGGCATTTACCTAACGAGTTTTCTTTTTCTTCAGCTTTATGCTAATGGTTCAAAACAGCTCTTTTGATCAACGTTTGGCTCCACAGCGGGATCATAAAATGAAATGCGTTCGATTGCCTAAAATTTTGGAAGAATGCTATCGACTTTGTCAAGGATTAGTTGATAAGAGAGCGGCGCGTTAAGTCTTTCCCCTAACATTGTATGCAACATCCAAGAGAATTTAGTATAGACTCACCTTTTATTATAATTTTCGACTAAATTTCGACAAACATTTTCTGAATCCGACCTATGTCCACTTGTCCGTCTGAGGCTTGTCGTTACACTTTGACACAATTTAGCACACTTACGTGTTTTGGCCCAAGGATGTACTCTATTGAAAATGGACTGCGCAAGACCACTGTTTCGATAACCTCCCCATATAAAGATTAATTTTAAAAAAATTGTTATATGGAAAAAAGTTGGGATTCGCAAAATTTCTCGACAAAAATAGAACAGAAATAGTATTTCAGCATTCTTAACGCGGCAATTTTTAGAACTCCTCTCCGTATAACCATTCCTACAATATGCACACCTTTACCCGATAAAAAGGTCAATATTTCCAAAATTTTATGACTAAAATAAGTCCATGATAGTAGTTTGACATAGAAATTAATAGCGCGAAATTTCGATTACGTAAGTCTATTATTTCACCCTGACCCCATATAAGCAGCCTGACGAAAAATAACCTTTCATATGGAACAAGTTAGAAAATTCTATTCCATGGCGACCGTATCTTTTATGTACTTTCCACCGTTAACGTAGAGAAGATTAAAAAGAAGAAGAAAACTCAATTTCCACACTCTAGAATATTGCGTGCCCGCGGTTGACATTTTCGATTTATGCAGAATACAAGTGGAACTTCGTATCGTGTGCCTGTTGTAATGTGATTTATGGTCAAAAAACTATCTTCTATTTATACCTACTGTCCAAGTGCTTTTATTTGGTGCGAACAAAGAACGAATTCTGTACGTTAAGGGGTCCGCCATATTTACTTTAGAATCGACACATTTCTACAGATAATATATTTTTATGCAAGGTATTCGCGTGAGTGGACGAGAGGCAACAGTCTCGACTAGCAACTCAATGGTCGTGGGTTCAAATCTCAAGTGCGGTAGAGTTTTTAATAAATCCGAAAGCCTTAGATGCTAGTGCTTTAAGACTTTAGTCTTAGAATTTATTCTCTGGCTAGATTTATAATAATAATAATAATAATAATAATTATATATCTTTATATAAGGAACATACAGAATAGATTTCAATATTCTGTCTCGTTCACGTCATGAGTAAACGTAAAAAAAAAAAAATTGTTCACTTATAACCTTGGGTGGGCGTGGCCGATTTTTTTCGTTTTTGTATATGAATAGCATAGGTAGGGCTCAACGCGCCGCTCTCTTACCAACTAACTGTCGATGACCTTCTCCGAAAATTTTAGCAAAACCAATACATCTCGCTGCAGAATCAAAGTTTGGTTTAAAAAACAATTTTGAATCATTTGCGTAAAACCGCCTGCACTTGGTTCAGTTGTTAGCTCCGAAATTTCAAAAGTTGAATACTGATGGATAGTGGATGCTCTGTATTATTCGGACTAGTGGCGTATAATTTTGATGAAAAGTCTAAGGAGCACTCCGTCCAACAAAACCTGAGATTGCATAAAGAGGTGAAAGAGATGCGAAACGACCGCTATCACTGTACTCATCCGCTCACGGCAGGCGTATTGATCTCAAAGGCAAAAGGCTATCGATCGCAACAATATATATCCGATTTAATAAGATTAATAAAAGATATAAGAAAAATTTGCTTGAATTTTAATGAAAGGACGCCACGAACTTTTTCGCTTATCTAATATTTTAATTTCATATCAGACATAGGCTATAGGTTGCAGCTATTCTGGAAGTAATAACGACGGAAATACATCCATTTCAAGGTTACATTATGAAATTCAGCCAACAATGTAATGAATTTTCTATCATTTTTCTCTTCACAATTCAGCCGCAGAGTGTCAACCCATTATAAGGGGATTATATAAAGACTAAGTTAGTGTAAATTAATTGCAAATTTTCATCTCTATTCCATTGTAAAGATTAACACTACCACACAACCTTGGATAATATAGATATATATATAAATTTACATGAATACAACTGCGTTCGGTTGGCCCCTTTGCTTAATTTAATCATTGTTACCCATTGAAGAGAACGTGTAAAGAGAGCAAGTTTTTATTGATTGAATCTAATATTAAAAACTAATAATATATATATATATGTAGATATTTAGCGGCTAACTCAGTGCAACGTTATAATCGGTATAAGCGTCATCATGTTACGCGCAGGAATATTAATATCAATTGTTCTAACCACTGCGCATTTATCTCGATATGGTTCTGCAGTGTATGGGGCAAATATTTTGGGAGTATTTCTTACTCATAGTCCCTCACACCTGATCGTGCACATGTCTGTAGCGAAGGTTTTAGCTGAAGAAGGTCACAATGTGACTGTAGTAGTGACACAAGAACCCAAAGTCAATCATAAGAAAATACATACAATTATAATACCGCCTGGGGAGGAACACATCGAAATACTACACAAGGAATTCTCTGATCTCGCGAAAGAGAAGCCAAGTGTGCTGCGTACTTTAAGAAACCTAATTGGTTCGTTACGTTTACTAATTGATATGCAAAAAGATGCTTTGGAAGACGAACGCTTCACGCAACTCTACGATAATCCAGACACGAAATTCGATTTAGTTATTGTTGGATATTTTTTAAATAGCTTTCAACTTGGAGTGGCTGCAAAATTTAATGCTCCTGTGGTATTAAGTTGGATGTCTGCACCTATCCAAATTATTAATAACTACGTTGGAAACCCTAACGGAATTTCCTATGTACCGAATACGATGCTGGCCGTTAAGCTGGGCGACAAAATGAACTTTCAAGAAAGAGTTCAAAATTTCTTGACAGCCACTGTGTTCGATATATTTAGAAAAATCATGGACTATCGAAATCAACGTTTTTACAAGTAATTGTTTGTCGTTGTTCGTTCGTACACTCTAATAATTTTATTCTTCGCTATTTTCGTACATTAGCGAACTATTTCCAAATGCTGATGGGAAATTTCCTACCTATCAAGAGATGAAAAATAACGTTTCATTAGTTTTCTGTAACAGTCATTTTACTGAAGGTCCCATTAGACCTAACGTCCCTGCCATAATAGAAATCGGTGGTATCCAAGTGAAAGAGAAGCCCAACCCGCTTCCTGAGGTACATGTGTTTAACTCATTTAAAATCTACTTTTCTGTCGTTTTCACATTAAAAATTTCTTACAGGATATTTCGTCATTTTTACATGAAAGTAAAGTTCATGGCGCCATACTTTTCTGCTTAGGCTCGAATTTGAAGAGTGAATTTATCAAACCCGAAGTAACCAAAACCATATTTCAAGTACTTTCCAGTCTAAAGCAAAATGTTATCTGGAAATGGGACGATCTGACAAACACACCAGGCATTTCTAAAAATATCATCTACAAGCAATGGATTCCGCAGGACGATATCTTAGCGCATCCCAATCTAAAGTTATTTATCACACATGCCGGTAAAGGTGGAGTTGCTGAAGCTCAGCACCATGGTGTTCCAATGGTAGCTTTGCCCGCTTTTGCAGATCAACCTGGGAATGCAGCCAAAATGGTGGCTAGTGGCTACGGACTTCAATTAGATCTTTTAACCTTAACTGACAATCAGTTACGAATGGCCATCAACGAAGTTTTAACCAATCCCTCTTACAAAGAAAATGTGCGACGATTTTCGCGTTTATACCGCGACAGGCCCTTAACAGCTCGGCAATCTGTTGCCTTCTGGACGAATTACGTAATACGTAATCATGGTGCTGCTCACATGCAGAGTCCGTTAGTTCATATGAATTTTATAGAAAGTTTAAACATTGACGTTATAGCCTTCTTACTGATCTTATCTTATGTAATCTATAAGATCTTCAAGTTACTTGCTTGTTATATATATCGGAAATTTTCAAAAAAGAACTCGAAATCCAATTTAAGTTTAACAAAAAAGAAAATAAGTTAATAAACCATATTAGTTAAGTATATTAAATGCATTAATAACGTTCTTCCGAATCCTGGTCCCGAATAGTGTCGTCAAAGCAAATGTAATTTTTCGATTGATTTCTGAAAAGTAAAAAATTTCATAAGACTTGAGTCAAATTTGTTTTTCTTAATTGCATTTCAAGTTCATTAAGATTAACGCAGTAGAATATTTAAAGTAGCAATCGTAACCGTTGTTAATGTTGTTCTGACCTAACGACAACATCGTAAATAAAATCTCAATTATTCTTGTACTCGCTACGTCAGTTAGAGATTACAGCTACAGAGCTAACTTTTTACAATTATTTCATAAAATTCTTTCAATTATTTTGCACTTTAAGCGAATGATCGACGCTAACCTGAAATTAAAAAAAAAAAAAAAAAAAAAAAAGCTCCTAAAGAACCTTTAGCCTCTTGGCTAATTTACATTACGTTTATAATATTTTCACGTTCAACGCAATCCAACTTCAGTTACGAACGATAGGTGCTAATAATGTTTACAAAATTCCGTTCATAAGAAAATATATCGGAAAAAGATTCATTACGTGCGGTTCGTAATTAAAGCTAAAAAAAAAAAAAGACAACTAAATGCATTCGTTTTCGTATTCGTATTGTTAAGAGAACATCGATGCCACGAAGCATAGAGTAACGCAAACGTTATTAATGTTTTCGATTCTCGATCGAAATGAATTTTCAACGTTTTTGACTTAAATCGTATTTTCTCTCAAGCAAACTCAAAATCAGCAAAGTCAATGGCTAGTGTGTGATCATCAACCGATCAATAATAGTAATAACGAGCGAATTAATTATTAATAATAAATATTATGAAAGAACCAATGGTTAGAGGTAAGGAGAGGAGAAATAATTCTCGCAACACACATCCAACATGAATGGATGGGTAGCATTCTCGCGACAAAAGCAAAAAATATATATGCAATCCCGCACCAGATAAGATAGAGGTGCAATTAAAAATTTATTTCTTTATTAAATAAATATTTCTACAGTAAATGGAAACTCAAGCGATTCGCAGAGACGGAAAAATATTTATTTAGTGTTCCGCGATCGCTAATGTAAACGTTGCCATGCCACATCAAGGAATATTAATTGTTGCATTTATTGAATATTTGTCTTGGCTTGGATGCGGAGTATTTGGTGGAAATATTTTGGGACTATTCCTTACCCATAGGCCTTCGCATCTAATCGTTCACATGTCTGTCGCCACGGTTTTGGCTGAAGAAGGTCACAATGTGACGGTAGTAGTGACGCAAATACCTAAAGTCAATCATGAAAGAATAAATACAGTTTTAATACCGCCTGTGGCAGAGAAAGAAGCGTCCTTGCATAAGAGACTCTCGGAATTGGCGAAGAAAAAAATCAATTTTTGGAATTCTCTTCAAAAGTACTTTTCTATTATGCGTTTACTTAATGACATGGAAATGGATGCCTTGCAAGACGAACGCTTTGCGCAACTCTACGATAACCCAGGCACGAAATTCGATTTAGTCATTCTTGGATATTGCTTTAATAGTTTCCAATTCGGTGTTGCTGCAAAATTGAACACTCCTCTTATGCTCAGTTGGATGTTCGGTCCGGCGCACTTTATTAATGATTACGTCGGGAATCCTAATGAAATTGCCTATGTACCCCATATGAATATGGCTCTTGAGCCTGGCAAAAGGATGAACTTTGCAGAGCGGTTACAAAACTTCTTGGGATCCATAATTATTGATACATTGCATGAGATTCTAGATTATTGCAATCAACACTTTTACAAGTAAATCTATTTCCATATAGTCAGAATTACAGACCTATCTTTTCTTCATTTTTTAATATTAGCCAAGTATTTCCCAATGATGGCATCTTTCCTACCTATCAAGAGATGAAAAATAATGTTTCGTTAATTTTTTGTAATAGTCACTTTACCGAAGGCCCCATCAGACCCAACGTTCCAGCGATAATAGAAATCGGCGGCATCCAAGTCAAAGACAAACCGGATCCACTACCTGAGGTACACAGATTTAATACAATTAAAATCTGTTTCTGATATTTTAACGCAAAATATTCTTACAGGATATATCCTTCTTTTTAGATGAGAGTAAAATTCATGGCGCCATACTCTTCTGCTTAGGTTCAGGCTTAATAAGTGACTACATTAAACCAGATGTAATCAAAACCGTATTTCAAGTGCTTTCCAATCTAAAGCAAAATGTTATCTGGAAATGGGACGACCTGACAAATACACCGGGCATTTCTCAAAATATCATCTACAAGCAATGGATACCGCAGGACGATATCTTAGCGCATCCGAATCTAAAGTTATTTATTACACATGCCGGTAAAGGTGGCGTTGCTGAAGCTCAGTATCACGGCGTTCCAATGGTGGCCTTACCACTTTTCGGCGATCAAGATAGCAATGCAGCTAAAGTGGTGACCAGCGGCTACGGCCTTGAATTAGACGTTCTTAATTTAACCAATGATCAATTAAGATTTGCGATCAATGAAGTCTTAGTTAATCCTTTTTATAGAGAAAATGTACAACAGTTTTCACGCTTGTACCGCGACAGGCCTTTAACAGCTCGGCAATCTGTTGCTTTCTGGACCAATTATGTAATACGTAATCATGGTGCTGCTCATATGCAGAGTCCTTTAGTTCATATGAATTTTATTCAAAGTGTAAACATTGATGTTATAGCCTCCTTAGGGATCGTATCTTACATAATCTATAAGATCTTCATGTTACTTGCTTGTTATATACTTTCCAAAATTCTAAAAAACTTTCCCAAATCGAATTTGAGTTCAAGAAAGCAGAAGAAAAATCAATAAATAAGTTAAATAAATTAGTTAAATACGTTAATCTCCGGTAATGGGGTTTTTTTGAAGCTTGTGCAGAACCTTGCCATTAGAGCGAATATGAATTTTCTGAATTAATTTAAAAAATATATCATTTCAAGATATTTTGCCCAACAAAAATAAACATTTAAAAAATTTAGTTCAGAATTCCCAACAAAACATTGTAAAATCTATTACAGCATTTTATTCTCGATCCGGTATTGAGATCACAAACACTTAAACCGTTAAACAATATATGGTTTAAACCATGTTTGTTCTAAAAATGTCTCTCAAACACATAACAATTATAGTAAAACAAGTAAAAACACAACCTTGCACACATTCATGTAAAGACTTTTCAAAATGAGGCGTGCTCCGATCCTCATCATTTTCAATAGCCCCCGTCTTTGGACCAAACCACGTTGGGGTATCAAATTTCATCAAAATATCTCGAAAATTGCAGCCAATAGGTTGTATTCAAGAAAACAAGATGGACACATGGACAGACACTCTCAAATCGATACAGAAAGTGATTCAAAGGTGAGCACATCTCAAGTCCTTCTGTTTGTTGTGTCACCCAAATGCTGTAGGGTGTAAAAAGGAATTAATTGTTAGTGCACGTAATAATAATGCATAATTCCCTCCGTAAAGATTCAAACAAATATTATTGATTTAATGCGCTAACACAAAAGAGGAGCACATCGAACGTCAATGAAAGAGCACTTTTGAGGAAAGTGAGAACTTAAATGGGACAATGGCAAGGCAGATAAGATAGAAGCAATTATAAAATTTATTCATTTCTATGCGTTATTGATGTTTATGCATTTTTAAAAAAGTACATCTATATATATGTTATTCCTCTTCTAGATTATGAATTCATTTAAATAAAAGACTATATGAACTTGAGCTCTTGTGTGATTATGAGTTCATTTAAATAAAAGAAAATATAATGCATGAACTTTTCTTGTATAAATGGGAAAAATAGAAAATTATTTATATTTATTGTATCGTGATCACTGATGTAAATGTCGTCACGTTATGCCAAGGAATATTATTACTTAGGGTTTTACTTACTGGATCTTTGCTTTGGCTTGGATGCGGAGTATTTGGTGAAAATATTTTGGAAGTATTCCTTACCCATAGGTCTTCCCATCTAATCATTCACATGTCTTTGGCCAAGATGTTGGTTGAAGAAGGTCACAGTGTAACGGTAATGGTGACACAAGAACCTAAAATCGTACAATTTTAATACCGCCTGCTGCCAAAATATGAACGATAACATAACATAAACAATTGCATGTTACGGGGCGGAAAAAGAACAGAAATACTTTTAAAAACATTTTTGACTCTTTAAGTTCGCTTATCGATATGGAAAAAGATGCCTTGCAAGACAAACGCTTTACACAACTCTACCACGATCCAGATATGAAATTCGATCTAGTCATTGTTGGATATAGCTTTAATAGCTTTCAATTCGGGATCGGTGGAAAAATTGAATGCATCCCTTGTACTAAGTTGGTCAATGAAGAACTAAGTTGAAAATCCCAATGAGAATGCCTATGTACCCAATGTAAATATGCCTGTTGAACAACATGAACTCTCTAGAACGGATGCAAAATTTCTTAACATCCGTAATAGTTAAGTGTATTCAGCGAGCTTATAGAATATCGCATGATGCACGTTTACACGTAAGTGCATTGATGAAACATATCTCACCATAGTTGTAACCCCATTTTTTAGTTCTTTTCAAATGTTAGAAAATTTTTTTGTAAATGGAGATGAACCCTTTCCCAATTATTACGAAATGAGACGTAACGTGTCTTTAGTGTTTTGTAACAGCCACTTTACCGAAAAATCTATTTGACCCAAGACTCCAGACGTTACAGAAATCGGAAGTATTCCTCAAGTATATATACTTTTACGCATTCATAATATGTGGCTAGAGTTTTAACAAGAAACTTCTCTTTAAGAACGTTTCGGCATTTCTGGATGAAAGTAAAATTCACGGAGCTGTACATTTCTGCTTTGGTTCACGTTTAAAAAGCGATTGCATTAATCCAGAACTAACCAGAACAAAGAAATGCTATCAATGAAGTTTTAACCGATCCGTCTTATGGAGAAAATATGCACAACATGCCCGGAGTGCGTAGACCAAGATGAAACTGAATGTTCGGGTGATTCGCTATCGCGAGGGAGACATTACGCCAAACCTTAGCAGACGCAGTGACTCAGGACAACCTGGCAAGATCAATTGACGGAGGTTTGCTCTACATCAACGACCTCTTGACCACCTACAAGGTAATAACGTTTCTGTAGGCCATTATTTCTTTTTGTTAATATATAAAAAACATATATTGCCAGCGAACAAAAATCACTCTAAATTGTCTCGTGCTCTGCATGCTAATGCATGCGACATATAATGTTGCTATTTAGTTAATAATGGATGAAATCATAGGACATAATTAATATTTATAAAACACAAGATGGAACAACAACAACTTATTTATTTTTTTGCTTATTTGTTTTTTTATTTACTTATGTAAGCATTGAATCCTTATAAATCGGGCTTGTTAACAATTTATATAACTTTGTTGGTAATAAACGATAAAACGCAATACAAATCTAACGCTCACTTCAAACGAAAGCAACAACAAGGAGAGATTTACAAACTTTGGATAAGCAAAATGAAATCTAAAACAAATAGGAGTTAAAGTTTGTAAAATAAGTTCATTTAAATGAATAATGTCTAACCAAAATACCTGAAGCATGAATGAAGATTACTGGCAGCCTTGAAAAGATCACTTAACACGTTCGCCGACGCGAATGCTATAGCATTCATTTTCATAGTGATGCAAAATGGCGTGAATGCTACAGCATTCAAATTTTAAAGCCAATTTTTGTTCATTTAATTTCATGTAACCTTAAGTTCTTGTAATTAATAATAAACATTTCAAAGTAATGACCAATTGATTCATTAAGTACTTTCTTATTTTTTTTTATTTTTCTCCGTTCTGACTACTCTTACAATATATGTGTGATCAGATTTAAGATATTACAACTAGTTTCAAAAATAATTGCCTGTCTATTTTTGCAGCTCCCTGAAATTTTTAGTGTCCGCGAACGTGTTTAGCACGATTACTTACTTCATGCTTACTTACTTACTTACTTTCATGCTATCAATTGTAATTGAATGTTTCGCGATAGTTTGCAAAATTGTCTTCAACATCACATATAAAACCGATAAAAATGTTTATAAATATACTTGCATGGTGCATAGAAATATTGGCAATTGTCCTTTCTCGCGCCATATTTGTTGCGTGCAGTTTAATTTATCCTGCCAATGCTCTGCTTAAATCTGTACGCTTGCAGTACTTACCCGGGTTTTTAGAGTGGACAAATTATTGGATTATACTTGCATTCTGGGAAATGTGTACCAATGTCTTCCTATGCTGGTTGCCGTATTACTATGGGTGGAAGATATTAGGAATTCTTTGGCTATTACCCACTGTGGGAGAAGGCAGCACTCTCATATATAAAAAATTTATATACCCATTAGTGCAAATGCGTTTTGATTTTCCGATTCCAGAAACAAACGCAGAATTAAAGGACTTCTTATGGCAAAATTTCAAATAGGTAATGAAAAATAAAATTAACAATTTCCTACTCACGTCCTGATAGAAATAAAATATTAATTGAATTTTCAATCTACTTGGTATACGTAATTAAAAACGAATTTATTTATCTGTTTATAGGATTGATGCATTAAACTTAGCTTATAACTTTTAGTTTTAATAGATCCTTCAATTATTTCTGTATTTCATTTACAATCACTAGTGACACATTACTGTCCATTGCATCAATAATTTGGAGAAATTAAACATAAAATAACTTGTTCTACATACTGCCGGCTACGAACTTTTCTTTTTGCCCCTTTCTATGCAATTTGATCATGAAAAAAATGAATAAAAAGAAATTAATAATAATAATAATAAAAGTGAGCATACAATATTTTCGTTTTCAATTTCATTTTTTATTAAGGAGGGGCCAACTTTGCTTCTACAATAAAAGTGTTGTGCACTTTAGGGGATTGTGCAGCCTGTGCTCAAGTGAAGCTATACCATTTGACTGCTTTTCCTTTTAAATCACTACCTAATAAATCTGCTTAAAGTTCATCGAATTGGATATATTAAGAGACTAACAGCATTTTTGAAGAAATCTGAAATGATTAATTTCATTACTTACTGAATCCTTACTTAATCAACGATGCTTTTATCCAAAAGTTTTGGCTAAGCACGTTACTCTCTCATTTCGTGAGATATACTAGCTCTGTCAAAAGCAGCATCTGAGAAATTCTTATAATGCAACAAGTGCTAACTTTGGTAAAATCGGAGAATAATTCTGTTTGAGAAATTCTTATAATGCAACAAGTGCTAACTTTGGTAAAATCGGAGAATAATTCTGTCTGAGAAATTCTTATAATGCAACAAGTGCTAACTTTGGTAAAATCGGAGAATAATTCTCAAATGAGAAATTCTTATAATGCAACAAGTGCTAACTTTGGTAAAATGAGAATAATTCTGAGAATCTGAGAAATTATATATAAATAGTAAGCTAATCTTTTAACTACTTTCTTAGTAATCTCTCAGTCTTTTCTCATCCTCTGTCAATAAATTGTCAATATATATAAGATATTTTGACAGCGAAGAAAAACCGCTCTGAGAACTCTCTTTTGCTCTACGCGACTTCAACGTCATTCACAGCAGATGAAATCGTAAGAAGCATGAAACGAGGTCGAACAATAATAATCCATTTATTTTTTTATTTATTAACATATTCTTGATTTTTAGTTTTTTAAGATATTCTACATTGTCAATATATACGATAAGTGATAATGCAACGCCCAGTAGAGAGTAACAACTTTGGACATTTAAAATGAACCTAACATACTTAAGAAGTAAAAATATAAAGCAGGTTGCAGTTAAAAACAGAATTATTAAATAATAATGTCAAATCTTCTTAATAAAGGGTGTTAGTTCTTGAGATGGGGAACACGCACTGTGAGCGTAGAAAATATCATTTAATTCTTTATATTCAATTTCTGCTATCAATTTCAAATGAGTGTTTAACAATAGTTTGCCAATTTGCCTTCAACGCCGTTTACAATATTTATATAAAATGTTAGTAATATTTCTTTTGCGTTTCATATTTCTTTCGCTCGGATTAATTTATCCTGCTATTGCTTCGTTTCTATCTAAAGACTCAGACGTAGTTCTCAATTGGGCAATTTATTGGGTTGTGCTTGCATTCTGGGAAGTACTTAGTAATGCCTTCTTATGGTGGTTCCCATTTTATTATGCATGGAAGAGTTTAACGATTCTTTGGTTGCTACCCACTGTGGGAGGTGGCAGCTCTTTCTTATATCAAATTTTTATACATCCTGAATTACAAGATGTATGTAATTTTCGGATCCCAAGAACAAGCGCCGGACTTCGTGTTTTAATAGAAAAGTTGGTAGAGAAAATATTAATGGATGAAGCGGAGAAAAAGATTGGTGAAGGATTGATGGTGGGCTGCCTCGGAGTCGGCACACTCTGCGTCGCCGCCGTTCTAATGGCAATGGCAAAAAATTGAATTTCGTACGCTCTCCATGCTATTGTTTGTAGCCTTCATGCATTTGGTTTATTAAACTATTTTTTTAATAAATTTCTGTCGATTTATTTCTGTGCACTTCAGGTAATGTTGTCCATATATAGCCCCCCGGCTTTGAATCAAATTCCATATCATCGGGAAGAGGAAAGGGTGTAGTGCGATCCAAGTAATAATTACTAGGCGCATGCATCACAAATTCTAAGCAGGATAATTTGCGTGACAATTCCTCGTCGGGGCCTAAAAGGGAAATATACACATACGTAAGCTATTAGCTTTTGCCTGAAAGAAACAATTCTGAAATTGTCTACCAATTAAATAAGTGGCAGCGTCAAAGCCATCTCTGGGATCGGGACTTTCTTGCGTTGGTATTAGCCAGGTTAAGAATGCCGACTTTTCAGAATAGCTGTCTACGAGCAGTCCGCGTATTTGAGCATAATATACGTTATTTTCGCCATCCACTAAAGATACTATATCTCCTATTTGCAAATACGAACCCTACAAAAATGAATGTCAATATACCAAAGTAAAAAAAATTTATATATATTTACCTTATGGAATACGCTTTCCACAGAATGTGTTGTAGCTTGAGCCAGAGGCGTCTTGAAAGGAGTCCGCTTAAATAAACTACGTCTGTTACGCCCCTTACATGAGATCTTCGTACTGGCGCCACTTGATCCTGTTTTTTCACCGCTGCCGTTCGTATTGGCATTGTTTACTTTAGCTTTGAATCGTGTGGCTCTGGTGCTTTTTCTTAATCGTTTCTCCTCACCTGCATTATTTTTATTTTCGCCCGCTGTTTCTTTATTATCTTTTTCTTTAGTTGTCTTAATTTTATTATCCTCATTGATCTCCACAATATTGTTTTCTAGTACATCTTTATCTTTGCTTTCGCGCAATTGAAAACATTCTTGACAGATTTGCCCTTGATCTGCACTACGCCATAGCAGAGACTCCACATTTTTACAAACAATACAAACTGGACTTGACTTAGGCGGCATGTTAAGTAGTAAAATTTTCTCAAATTTTTGTCCACAAAATTGATCAAATAAATTTGTATACAAACAACTTTGCTTTCATTGACCAATTGTTTTGTTTTCTACCAACAAACAGCCGACGACATGTGTTGATAATCGCACAATTGCAATTAATCAAAAAAATATTGAGTGTAACCCCGTTGGAAATTGCAAAGAGAGTTCATCTATAAAATTGAAAACTTTTCTCTATTATCTGTGTCGCAGACACATAGTTGCGCCTCAGTTAGAAAGATAAAAATTATTTAGGCTACTTAGTAAAGGGCTTTGAGATTAGTTTAGGTGAATGCTATTTATTTACTTTTCTTTTTTTGGATTGTTGACTGGAGATGGACCAAGCCAATAGATTTGTGACTTATAATAAAATGCTATGAATGCTATTTAAAATCATTTAATATTCTCGGCACTCGATTAATGGTAGAATTGAGATTCCCATAAATAAGATTATACACTTTTCAATCAGTCACTTCACGGTTTAGAGAATAAAACATGAATATTAATAAATTTCAAAGCTGGCAACACTGTGGATCGTTCTGCCGCTAACCTTTAATAAATAAAACATTGTAAATAAAAAGGTTTAGTTAATTTACAAAATTATTTTTGGAGCATTGCATAAATCTTATGGCTGATAAGCAGAAAGTAAGAGACCTATCATTAAAGATAGTTGTATTTGTTATATTCACGCGTGCATTTAGTCAGGTAGTAACGATGGCAAAGAGAAGCGCCGGAAAGAATCTATACTGGACTTATCCAAATATTTGGAAAAACAAATTCGTGTAAAATTTGCTGGAGGCCGTGAAGCTTCGGGAGTTCTAAAAGGTTATGATGCCCTGCTGAATTTGGTGTTGGACAATACCATCGAATACTTACGAGACCCCGACGAGCCGTTTAAACCTTCAGAAGAGACGCGTAATTTGGGATTAGTAGTTTGCCGCGGCACAGCTTTAGTATTAATATGTCCGCAAGATGGTGTGGAAGCCATACCTAACCCCTTTATAACACAGTAACTTGAATTCTGATATTCACCTTTTAATTTAAAGAAGAAAGAGTGTTTTTAATAGTTTATTTATCAAATAAAAGTAAAATTTTCTATAGTAATTAACCTTAAATGAAACGCGATTAAATAGGTGATGAATGGATTAACGACACATGGGTTAACTAAACTTTTTTTTTTTAATCTAAACCGAACTCATTACGTATCCACGGATATTGTGCCGGACACTCTTTGCACGTGTGAAAATAACGATCTTGTTGTAGAACCCGACTACGTAATTTGCAAATGTTCGCTATTTGACAAGCGAGTTCGTGGGTCTCCAGCTTTTTTGGCTTACAATTCCAGGATTCAATTTGATGCAGTTGATTGCTAGCTATTGGATGTCTCATCCACTGTATGGCTTGTTGATTAGTTACAAAATAAACATCGGGAAATTTTTTTAAATCATCCAAAAATTTCTATAAAACATAAGCATTCGATGATGAAATGAGAAGCACCACGGAATTGATATGTTCACTTACTAGGAAGGCGTTTAAATATTCTGTTTTCTTAAACCAAAGGGCATGAAAGTATAATCCAAATGGCGCACGATTACTCAAGTAATGACGCTTAAAATTGTGCGTTAGCATACGATAAATGTCATCTCCGTTTAAATAAACGGGACAGTTGTCAATCATACTGCAGGTATAATCGCCATATTCCAATTGATTTATAACTAATTCCCACAGCCCGGAATAACTGCGGGATGGACAATTCTGTTGCATACCAGTACAAGTGTGAGGCATTTTATAATCCAATGTATAAGGCCATAGAGGAGGATTAGAGAAAGGCGCAACCATGGAAGAATCATACACAAAACCAAACTCTTTCATCATTAGAAATTGGCGATTCCAACCAACTCTTAAAAAAGGAACGCGCATACCCCTAATCTCCTCCATACGTACGCTAGCGAAACGATTTAAAATATTAGCTTGTCCTACCATCTCATCGAACCAATCCTCAATAGTGGCATTCTTTGACCACCAAATCTCAGGACTACGCTGCCTGAAATAAAACCAGACAAAGGCGATTATCAATTGTCGTTATCACTTTAATACTCTTTACGTACGTTACAGACTGCACTGCTATTTCGTGACCATTATTCCAAAGCTTTTGAACGTATTGATAATTTGTGTAAGAATGTGGCACAAAGAATGTAGCTTTAATGGGACAATTATTAGGATTCCGCCTATTACCCTTAAATAGAGTTTGTGAAAATAACTCCCAATTTTCAAAGTTCACGGGACCATCAAATGTTAACAGAATCATTTGGGGCACTGATCGAACATCCAAAAATCCCGGTATGTGAGTACCATCTTTAGAACAAAAACAATCTGGTAGACGACAATAACGGAGATCACACGGCCCGGCGGCATTGGGATCGTTGTTAACATCACACCAACCTTCGTCAGATTCATCGGGGCAATCCAGGGAACCATCGCAAAAATACTCATTCGGTAAGCAGGTGCCGTCAGCACAACCCCAGTGATCCAACTCTGCACAAGTAGCTTTATCCAAAAGCGGCTTAGGTATAGGAGTTTCTAATTTAATAATAAATTGATTTACATATGTACTTTTGTGGATATATATATATATATATATATATATATATATATATATGTGTGTGTGTGTATATGTTGTTGTTGCATACCAGCCGTAATGTGGCAATTTTCAACGTTTTGCTTAAAATCACATATTTGACGGATTACATCGAAATTGAGGCCTTCTGAACACTTAAAATGAAACACTTCACCTTCCAAGCACAAGTAATATTTGGAGCACTCTACATTCGTCCAGATTTTGTGGACCGGGCGATTGGGATCTCGATAGAAATGCGACTGCAAACACTGCACTTTCGTTTCATTTCGAATCGCATCTATAAAAAAAAGCGATTAACTATTTTACAAGTTGCAAAATGTGTTCAATGTTAGAATCTCCATAGGAACGTGGAACAATGTTAGAAGTTATGTTAAGGCATCTCTGTTTTTACGCGTTAACATTACGATGTTAACATTGTGTTTTTGAAAGCATCATATATAAGAAAGGGCATGCAAAAACCTAGATTAACGCCAATCTCACGCTAATTAAATATTCTAGCTTTTTTATTATCACGTTTATACCTAGTTTAAACTCCACGGTAGTAATTTATCTCCACACAGATTGGACAATATTTCTGTTATATCAGAAATGAGATATTTGCATACACGTAAGTAAATCGAAGTTTTCTTGAGTTTTATTACTATTTTTGTTTGGATGTTAAGTGCAGTAAGTGCATTAGGAGCTTGTAAAATTAAAGAAAGTTGCAAACTTTGGCTAAAATAAGTTTATTTCAATGATGAGTTTGGGAAAAAAATTAATTAAATACTAAGCTGCAGGAATAAGAAAAAGTTATACTGAAGACGACAAGTTCGCTTTTTGAACAAAGCACGTTAATTCCACAGGTGAGCCTCATTTTTTACTTGGAAATGATCAAAAAGACCGCCGCTTTATGTGAAAAAGATGGCTGACCTGAGATGTTCTGCAGATTCTCTAATATTATTATTACTACTACAAATAAAGTCTTAATATAGTAAGGACTTCTTATACCGACCGCCGAAGGATGAGGGTGTATTTATTTTGTCATAATACGTACAGAAAACTTCGGAGAACCTGTAAAGCGAGTATATTTTTGATTCGTGTTAAATTCTAGCCATGCCCGTTCTTGACACTCTCTTGGTCGCAAATATTGCGATATCAACTTCAAGTTTAATAGAAACATAGAAAGTTTTTGCACGTCGGTTGGTATTAAAAATGGGGCAAATTGGTTAAAGCACACGCCCACATTAAAACGTAAACTGAAAGCATATCTGTTTCTCTAAGTAAACATTTTCGGGTTTTTGCTCGTTACTCAGAAGTTATGAAAGATAGAATAAAGATAAAATTTTCTAAATTTATTTTATGGAGTTCCCACTATTCATTTTCAAAAATGGAAGAAATCGGCTGCACGCCCGCAAAAGTATAAACGATCAAATATTAATTTTTTTCGCTTCTTGAATTTTTCCACTTGTTACGCGCAAGGTAAACAGAACGATGGCGATTATTTTATACATTCTATACATGAAGATGCATTGTCTTTAATTTGAAAAAATCGAACACATTTACCCAGTGTTATAGAATTTAGTTGATTCAGTTTCCTATGTTTTTATTAAGTTACAATGGAACGAAAATTGCACACTGTGTCGATTTTTTATCCCAAAAATATCAACACACGACCCCGCCCAATATATATTACAAATGATTTAAACTTATCGTGGGAACCCAAGATTCGACCCTGTCCGAGTATAACTGTTTTACTTGTTTCATTTCACTTGTACATGTCGATAATAAGCATAATTTAATTATCGCGGATATCTGAGTCGGTTTCGCCTTGAAGTGCTTGGATTTTCTTAGAATTCTAGAAATCATAAATAATATGTCACACATTGGCGTTCGCTAAATTATCCGACATTCTCCGCTACAATCACGAAATGTAACGTATAGATGCTTTTTGCGGCTATGGTGCGTTATTAAGCTGAAAAAGAAAACCTTCACTTATTTTAGGTTAGGTTCTTTTTTTTTGCAGAAACACTAAAACGGTCAATCTTAACGACAAATTTGAAGTTGGTTTATTTTAAAAAATACTAACTAAAACGTTTGTTTTGCTGGGTAACAATAATTTCTTATAACACTTTCTTTCTATTCTCTGGTAAGGACAAGGATTACACTGTCGATGATTTGGAAAGGAAAAACGGCTGCATTTTGAATTGATTCGGGCTGGCCCATATATCTGTGAGACCCACGGGAAAATATTTCCAAAATTATTTGTAGTTATTCGTTACGAATTTAATTTATTGAAAAACGAATTAATTAATTGCGTTCAAATCTCAAGTGCGGTAGAATTTATTTTTAATAACGATAGCCTTAGATGCCAGAGCTTTAAGACTTTAGTGTTTGATTTTATTTCTCTTGGTAAATTAATAAAAATAATAACAATAGTAACTACAACTTCAAGCACATAGCGGGAATGTAAGTCGGTTACGGTAGGGGCATTGTCTATCTAAATCGTTTTAGTTAATCAGCAGACTAATCTTTGCAAACAGATAGCAGGATAAGAATTAAAAAAAAAAAAAAAAATTAGTAAAATAAAAGCGACTTTTCACCGATCTTCGACTAAATGAAAAAGTTATGCAAGCGGCTTTCATAACAAGTTTAGTTAGTCCATTCAAAGCAAACCAGTTAAATCGCTGCCCCAAATGACTTTTATGTCATGCAATGAGCCTGCCAATGTAGCTACAATACCAAAAGTGCTTTTCTCTCTCATAAGGCAGGGTATAGTAAATCGACACAAGGTGCGCATTATTATGAAGAATTTGGAAGGTTTTCAATCGGCATTCTTAAGTGTCGACATAAGCCTACCAAATATTTGTGCGGCATTTGCTATACCTGCTGTAGAAAATCTGAAATGTGCGTACAACGTTTCAGTCTTCTATTCCCCTGAAAAAATCTCAATAGGTAGATAAATACAATTTATTATTTTACGAATCGACTCTTGTTTGTGTGATTTCTAATCCGGTCAATATTCAAATTATTATTAAAATCTTACTTATGTAACCACATTTTTTTGTTCTCCAAATCCGCTGTCTGTACACATCGACTGAGTTCGATTTTATGTTTTTAAATTTATTTTTTAACCACAAAATCACTTAGGCATATGCTTTCCTGACCTAGCATAACTTTAAAACCTGACAATTCTTTTAAACAAAATTTCAATATTGTCTGTTAGGCACGTATTGCTCGCACATACTATATAAAATCAAAGTTATTGCGAAGGCTGTAACTTTAAGAATATTTATGTATAGCCTTTTAATGAAATTTAATTCTTTTTAATTTTATTTTACAGAAACAGAATAAAGCGGTAAGCGCACGTCCATCCTATAATGGTGCATATAAAAATGTCTTGTCAGTTTTCAAGCATTTAACTTTGAAATGATTGCGTGCGAAATAAAAAAAAAAATTAAGCAAAGCAATTTCATTAAAATGCAACACAAATCCTATAAAGAAAGCAAATTGCAATAGATGTGTGTATGTTTTAGGAGAAATTACCAATTGTAAGCGCACTCATTATTAAAATCAAAACCATTGCAAGCACTAGCGTATCAATAGATCTGAATGATCGTTGCTGTCTATTAAAACACTGTAAAAGGGCGCATGTGTTACACGGTTTCGCTTTCAATTGTTTATGTCTATAGGAAAACTGTTCGAGGTGACAATCGCCGACCTTGACTGTAAAAGCCAGACTTTCTGCAATTTTCTCATGACGGTTATAAGACATTCTATGCTGCCGATCGTAAAAGATAATACAAGTCAAACCAGTTGCGCGCAGATGTTTTAACTAATCGTTTGTATTATTTAAATTTTCCTTCACTCAGCACACAATAAAATTACGAAACTTGATTTCACGAGTTGAACGAGTTGGAACTAAAATTGCAACTGAAACCTTTTTTAAACCATCACAATAGTTTTATATTGACTCTCTTCGATAACATTGAAGCAAGCGTAACAGTGAAATTTTCAGTGAAAGCATTCCTCAGGAAAAGCTTGAAAAGTTATGAAAGTAATTAAAAGCTTTCGCGTGATCAAGTAGAGCTGCGATGATTGAAAACACTTTTTTTTAATCTGGGCATAAATTCGATACGGTCTTCACCCCATAAAAAAATCAGGTCTGGTCTCAACATTCCTTATTCAATTTATTCTTTATCATCAACATTGTCTTTTTAAGTCCCTTAAACAACACTTTGCAAAATGCGCAATGGTTTTGAATTTTATCCGCTATTAACTACATTTGTTTTTAGATACAACCCTGCGAACGATTAGGCTCTGAAAATATTGGCAAAGATGAAAACACGAATAAGCAAAGCAAAGAGAAAAAGTAATCACTGCACATGTAACGATTACATACAATTCCCGACCGCTGGAAAACAAATATATCGCAAAAAAGTGAATATTTAGTTTTTCGGCAATTACACTCTAAGCTGCAAAATTATTTCATCAAAGTACAATGACAAACGAAATGGCAGCATAATTTCAAACGGCCGTCCTCATCTTATTCCCAAGTACATATTCGTGTGGCTGCGTGTGGTAAGGCTCATTAAAAAAATTATATATTGTGTGATTAGAAAAAAACATGGCTTAGTTTTTTTCCGACGGCGACGCTTGCCTTCGATAATATAAAATTAAAAAAAAAAAAAGAAACAGCGTAGAAGCAGAAATGAAAACTTAAGAAGGCCGTGCAACGAGAACTTCAATACTTTATAATTTTAAGAAAAGAATGGGGTTTACGAATATAATAAAAAAAAAATATTGGATAAACTTCTGCGGAATCAATATCTCTGTCGTTGAAATTTGTGTGTTGCTGACAACTGCGCATTTGCCAGCGAAAGTTGAGAAGTTTGAAAGGAAAAAACAGGGAAAACGAAACGACGTCGCTTATTTTCCAGGTAAACAGCTGTCAAACAGCTGAACCCGCGTTGCCACAATTAATAAAAACCTTATGGGTATTTATGAAACAACGACAACTCTAACAAGTCCGACAGCGTATTTCAGCGCTTTTCAGTTAGGAATTTTTGTATTTTAAATATTCTTTTGTTGTTTCCTTTGAAAGCAGCTGCTTTTTCTCATTTTCTCATATGTTGCTTTAGGTTTGTGTCGCTAACGCCCGACAACAAGATTTAGCCCGCCATAGATTTTTTGTACAATGCCTTTAGACGAAATACCGAGTTATTCAGAAAAAATGCCAAAGCCTTCGGCTCCGATATCATCCATTAGCAATAGTTCTTATAAAGCAAGTATTAACTCTTCCGAGCCACAGGAAGAGTTTGCAAACCTACCTTCGGGCAATCATGCGCTGGCAAGATATCAAGGCCAAAAGTGGAATCAATTTTTCGATTTTGATAAGATTTTAAAGCAGATACGCTTAGCTGAAAAGATACACATTAAAGGCAAAAATAACATGGGCGGCAGTCAAAGCGACAGCAGTTCGCATTTTAAAAGCTCTATGACTGGTAATGGTAGTAATTCATCTCCTAGCAAATCACGTAAACATCAAGTTCGACAAGTGCAACGATTAAATGGCATTGACATGCATTATTATGGGATAGTGCCAAAGCAGACAGCTTTAGATGTAGTGGTTTGCAACGTTTGCATGGGCATATATACAAAAATAGGTTTCAACAATCATATGCAGCTGCAGCACGCGTCTGTGTGGACTGGTGTATCAACCAAAATATTACCAGTTACAGACTTGTGTTGTGTTTTTAATGATAATAGCCAAGATAGTATGAAGGCTGATAGCTCAGCAGTTGGCACTGAAGTTTTAGGTTCACCATCGGATCTCTCTGGCACCATGTCCACCTGTTCAAATGCTTCTTCTTGTTCAGTTTCAACTGTCTCGTCAGCAGCCACCTATATTGCCCCACCGAGTTCTAGTTCGCGTCAGAAAAGCATCGTGAAGGCTGGGAGTAGCTCAGGTGGTAGCAGCAGCGGTGGGCGATCGCGCAGCAAAAGTAAACACCACAACTCCTCTGTCACCACGCCGTCTAATGCCCATACGGAAGTGTCGCATTCTAATTCATCCATACAATCCTCTAAAAAGGGTGCTTCCAAGAAAAGCTCTTCCAACCATGTTAACATCAGTAGCGTCATCAACAGCAATAACAACAACCACAACAACGCAAACTCAATGTCAACAATTGGAGGAGCAGCATCCATTTCTTGCGCCCTATCGGCGAAAACTAAGGAATCATCCGAAACAAAAATAATCACCAAAATAGCGGTCAATGATATGATGCCTAGCGGCCGCAATTTAAAGATGCACACAACCACTATTGGCAATAATCCGGAAACAGTAATGCAAACATCTAATAATTTATTTGGTTCATCCACTTCTTCATCTTCATTATCATCGTCATCGTCTTCCTCATCGTCATCATCATCATCAAGCTCATCAAATTCGTCTTACTCTTTGCCGCCGACACCTAAAATGCCTACGTCAAATCAAGATTCATTAATGATTGGCCAAATGCCGAGCTTAGCAGCTTTAACAGAATCAACATATTCACCATTGGCTCTTAACAATAAAGAGAAATTAAATGTTGTGACCAACAACCGAAATTCTTCCATAGTTGAACATTCTTCTGGAAATAAGAAAAGGGTAAAAAAAAATACAGTTTTTCAATATGTAAAAATATATGTTTATGTGTGTTGTGTTTTTTAGAATAAAATTCAATCGCACTTTGGTCTCCACGATGCTGTAGAAAACACTTCAGTAGATGTAATGAATCTTAAAGCCTCATCCACTCAAGCTACACAGATGATAACAGCGGATCAGCAGCAGCATCGTCGTTTGAATCAATATCAGGCGCCAATTAGTGAATTGGATCAAGCGGTGTCATCAATTACGGGTAAGAAAATAAAAATTAATAAAGTCGTTACCACAGAAAATTGTAATGTAAAAAATTACAGGTATCAAAATGGAACCAGTGGCGGCGGTCAATCAGGTCGATTGCACTCTTTTAAACAATGACAGCACAAATGCCGGGAATTTGGAAATACAACAAAGTACGATCAATGATGATGGTCACATAATGCATAATACATCGGATGATAGTGCCATGTTGAAGCATGTTCTAGAAGAATTTAATATGCTTGATAGTAAATTAATTAACGAAATTCTTAACGCTGAGACTGATTTGAATTTTGATGTCAATGAGTTAAATGACAACACCGGTAGTAATAATCATCAACAACAACAACAACAACAAGTCGCCGTTTATCTCGATCAGCCTGCTACGAAACGTATGCGCTTTGATGAAACGGTCCATGTGGGACAACAACAATTGCCTCAAGCGACGGCAGATGCACAAAACATTTCAGCGGAGTTTACTATGTTTTCTCAACAAAATCAACAGCCGCAACAACAACAATACGCCCAGTATGACAGCTCGAACATAACGTTGGGTGCGCAATATCAAACACCCATTGACGCCATGCAATTGCA
The DNA here is from genome assembly GCA_000688715.1 of Glossina pallidipes. Taxonomy (NCBI): domain Eukaryota; kingdom Metazoa; phylum Arthropoda; class Insecta; order Diptera; family Glossinidae; genus Glossina; species Glossina pallidipes. The sequence goes on from KK499812.1 coordinate 660,139, forward strand.
ACAACTAATTTATCAACAACAACAGCAGCAGCAACAACAACAACAACATGCACAACATCAAATAACAGCCAATGCTTACGATAATGTTGTGAGTGCCATGAATATTGCAGCCATACAGCACAATCCGCAATCGCAACAGCCGCAGCAAATGTACAACGCAAATGCCACTTTAATGGACACCAAACAAATAATTGAACTATGTGGTGAAGGTTTAGCGAATCAACCCAGTACAGGATTGGTTGCTAATCTTCAAAACAAACTTAAACAAGAAGATTACGTTACCCTGCCCACTGATGTTACGGCTCAATTTCAAATTTTTAATGTTCCATCTCTGACAGATGATGTCGACCCTCCTCAACCTACTATGAGCCATCATATAGTGGAACGTCAATATGTGATGCCTGCTCATGACGAACAGGAACAATTAATATACGAAATAACAACGAACGAAGCTACAACTGTAATGAGTCAACAACATCAGCAACAAGTTATAGCTGAATTTCTCAATCAAGCGGCATCAACTTTTGAACAGCAACAACACCGTCAGACAGAATCAATACTAGCTCCCAAGACTTCAACATCTTGTGTAAAAGCGGACACATTTTGGGATGAATTATTAGATTTCGATTACAATTTGGTGGAAAGCGTTAAGCCTTTGGGTAATGTCAATCCTCCAACAATTAAAAACGAGCGGGAATCAACAACGCCTGTTTTTAAATATCACGAAGACTTCTTTTTCAATGTGTTCTTGTATGCGGGCATACCGCGTCCTCTTGCCATTAATACATTTGGTCTCATCAAACTACCTCAGGGAGTTGCGGTCACTTTTCGCAAACATTTACTTACCACTCGCAAAGCTAACAACAGCTTAGTATCGCTAGCCACCGGAAGCTTGAATGGTATTGTAAGCCAAGGGTCTACTGGCCCATCGTTGGCAGGTGCCGCAGCCGGACGTTTCACCCATTCCAAACTTCCGATTTATTTCGCAGCTTTAGCCAATGCTAACAACAGTTGTGGTAGTAATAGTAACACTGGCAACGAATTCTCGATAGGCAGTATAACCATTACGAACGCATCATCAAATATGCAACACCAAAATTGCAACAATTCACAGCAGCAGCAAAAACAAGACATAAATGTGAGTTGGACCAATGGTAGCACACCAGCGATGCCGGCTATGATACGAGGTCGTACCAAATCTGGTGGAGGTGCGGTAGCAGGCCCTTTTGGTAATGTTTGTGGTAGCGGTTTAAAACACAAATTTGGTCCTGGCTTCGCTACAGCAGCGCATGTGAGCATGGGCACAGTAGGTCCTCAGAATGTAAAGACGATCATTGTGAGCGGCGCTGCACTTACATCAGATCGTAATTTGAAATTCATCAAACGCAGTCTTATATCTAAAATAAACATTACTAAGAGTCAACAACAAAATTTGGCAAATACACAAATTACTACAAAAAAATTGTCAGAGATCCTGAATGGCAAGAGACAAACATTAGAGATGGCTGTCAACGATCTGATTACCGAAGACCACGCCGAACGTCAATCAAAACTGGGTCGTATAAGCAGCTTCTATGAAAGACGTCGAAAGTTAGCGACAAGTGGTCGCCGCAACCAACACCAGCCACAATATAAGCCATGTCAGACTTCTAACCTCCTTCAACAGCAACAGCCGCAATCACAAAAGTTTCTAAAACACCATGCACTCATACGTAGTTTTCCTGATTGCAGCGTTCACACTTCGTCAAACATAACTACTCATACAACCGCCGATACTATTATGCGCGTTTATATTTAATTCTTGTTTTTTTTTTTCTTTTTTTTTTTTGTCATTGGAGTACCAATTCTAATTATTGTTTCATTTATAAATATTTGAAAAAATGCTTTCCGGGAACAAGGCGTATGTATGGCTCAACCAGAACATGATCCAGTGACTGGCTGTTCAAGTTATTATTGTCGATTCAGAAAATACAAATTAAAAATGCAAATTGAAATACCACATCATCTTGGATCACCTTGGTTGAGCCACTTTGTTCTGCAAGCAAATCGCTTGAATGCAACAACAATAAACAGTATTTGTAATAATATTTCATGTTTTTTACTTTAAGTTTTCGTCTAATTATCACATTATTTAGTTACAAATTATATTAAATCTATTTTTATGCGGTACGGTCTTCGAACTGAGATATATGAAGTAATTGTATGCGATACGAAATTTTTAGTAAACAATGTACGGTCGGAACTAACCAACTAACCATGTTTGTACAAATATATTCAAATTTAAAAATTAGTTATGCTTTAAACACTGCCAATTAAGCTAGACATTGTCACCTTGTAAGCTGAGTATGATATGATTCTTTAAATCTCCGTTAAACGAATTTATGCGAACGACCAAACATGGTTTATCTATCGAAATCTTTCAAAACCAGTAAAAATATTACATTACATAGTCACTTCGCCAAGTGCAATTCTTCCTTTCTCTTTTCTGGAAAGTGACTCAAAACGAGAACTGGCATTGCCCAGATTTAGCAATATCAAGTTTTTTGTCAAAATTGATAAAAACTTCATCTTTTTGCCATATAACTACGTATTTTCTATGTGAGAAGACTTACATGGGATTGGGTCCGCAGTCAAGATTTGGTATGCTTAACCTTTCCGTCAACCTAACTGCAAATATGAAGACTTTTTCGCCATATATGAGTCAACTTTTTCTACTAACAGTTTAATATGAGGCTCAATAAATTGGTCAATTCAATCCAGAGTTTTCGCATCAATTTAATACGCCGAACCATTATCATCCAACATCAGTCGCGGAACGATTATCAAATTCATTTCTTCAAAATTGCAAATTCTTTTCTTCAAAATAAGACACAATAAAAGAATGCTTTGGTCAAATTTGGTTAAAACGGGCCCGTGTATCGTCAAATTTGTCAAAATAAGATGGACAAAAAAGTTGTAATTCATTCAGAAGATGATTTTAAATCGATTGATATAACAAAGGATGAGTTTATCGCAAGTCCTTCTGGATGTTAAAAACATCCACAAAAGCCTAATATACTCTTTACTGCAAGTGGTGTAGGATACAATGATTTCGAACAGATGAATATAACAGATAGTGGAATAGACCACCGTAACGAAAAGAGTTTGTTGCGCAAACTGGTACAAAATAATTTGTGTTGTAAGTGCTGTAGGATATAATCAGGAATTTATCTTTATAAAGATTTTAATGCATAGTAAATGACAATTACTATTAATATATATTTATTTGTTATGTACATATACATATATATATATATATATATATTTTATATATATAAGTATTTTGTATGTATGCATTTTAATTCCCTTTAATGAGAACAGTCACATTTCTTAAAAGGTGCGCAAACTCCTGACCCAAACCGATATAAAAATTTTAGGTCCTGTGGTCTTTTTTCATGACGAAATTTGCTGCTCAAAGCATGCCAGGTAGACACAGTCGTTCACAGAGCGACTATCGCACAAAGCCACTATAACATCCGGCTAAATCACCGGATTTAATTGCTGGCAAATCTTTTATCGTTGAGCCAACCCAAGTTTGAAAAACAAGTCAAAATAGTTAATTAGTTGCGAAAGCAAATCGAGCCCAAACTTTGCTTTGGTCTATTAAGTTAACGGTGTCATTGGATTGATTAAGTAGTATTTTCATTTTCTCAGAACGATCTTACGTGATAATCATTATTATGCACCTAAACACCGACACAAGAAACTCTATCGCACTACCGAATACTTGAATAAGACACTAAACTCACCATTGCTAATAAGCGGCCTCATTTTGCGCACGTCCAAATTTGCAGTTAATTATTGAAAGGCCAACATTGTAAATTCAAGTCCAAGGACCAAAAAAGAATTTAGCTGGGGTTCAACTTTGGTTTTGCATCATGTAACAATCGACCGCAATCCCAAATCTACGCATTTACTCAGGATGTCAACTTTTCACTGCTGCCAAACGGATTTTAAATTTAAGATCTGTGAGTTTCATCCACTTATTCGTAGCAATTCTTTCTAAAGAACATTCGCCATTTTCGAGTACACTGCTTTCGCAAATAAATTCATACAATTCTAATAGTTACAAAAATTGTGAAAATATGTTTTTGTATAACATACAGGACAATAACGACGAATAAATTTAAAATATTCAAAAACTTGTATATGCAACATCGTCAAAATTATTAAATACTAAAAAGTTGTTAATGGTAACAATGTTTTAAGTATTCTAGAAAAATTGTGGTAATGATTTACCGTACGTTGCATTTTCTTTCAGGTTGCGCCGATTGAAAATTCGGTATCAAAAACAGCTGATTTTTTTGTTTACGTTTACAAATAACAAGAATAAAAACGGTCAAGATGGGCATTTGCCGGTTTATGGTGAAAAGAGCAGGAGAGGAGGATTCTTACTAAACATTAAATTATTAGCTGCAAAAAAATTTTAAAAATAATGTTTAAACGAGTGATACTTCAGTTTACGTTATTAGTTTTGTTTATTTGTGCAGCATTAAGTACAATTGCACCGGGAAACAAGGCAAAAGGCAAATCAAAACAATTGAAAATAAAGTCTGGCGCTCAAAATGAAAGTGTTCACGATTTAGATTTGATCGATGTGGAACCTTCAGCTAAAGAGATACTCATAAATTGCCAAGCTTATTTTAAGGATACATCGATCCGTAACTTTAATAATACTGTTTTAGGCTATGTAACACCAGTGAGTGAGTTTGGTTTAAAATCGATGAAAGCGATAAGTTTCGAATTATACTTTTCAGTGGAATTCACATGGTTATAATGTCGCTAAAATATTTAACAAAAAATTTGATATCATTTCCCCGGTGTGGTTTCAACTGATTAAACAAAATGGCAAATATAGCATGGCTGGTGAGCAAGATATAGATTCTAATTGGCTAAATGAGGTCAGACGTCACGGCAATGCGATTAGCAGTAAGTTAACGATAGATTTATTCACTTCAATTCAATTCGATATTTGTTCAACATGAAAGAATTTGAAAAATTTGTGATTCTTTAAGTTTTGCCCCGTTTCGTCTTCGAGAAATTCAGTGATCGGGATTTTTCATTGATGCTGAGTAAATCAACGGAACGGACGAAAGTCAGCGAAGTTATTATTAACCTTTGTTTACAACATGGATTTGAAGGGATTGTCTTTGAATACTGGTCGCAATTGACCGGACGCGTAGATAATAAGTTCTTGGTTAACTTGGCTGTGGACATAAGTAAAGCTCTTAAGGAACATAATTTGAAGCTTGTACTAGTCATACCACCAATGCGCAAAGAATTGCCTAATGCCTTCACTGACAAAGAGTTGGATCAGTTGTATACACATGTCTACGCTTTCTCCTTAATGACGTACGATTATTCAAGCGTACATCGACCAGGTGCAAATGCTCCGCTATATTGGATTAGACAAACAATTGAGAATCTCACTCCTGTAAATAGTCGTAATTTTAATGAGAAACGTCAGAAAATTCTGCTAGGTATCAACATGTACGGCAACGATTACACGCCAGATGGGGGAGGTCCTATAGTGGCTCATCAGTATTTGGAATTATTAGGACACGTTAAAAAACGTTTATCTTATGATGAGCATGATGAGGAAAATTTCTTCGAAATCAGGTAAGACAAACGAGCTAGTGTGCAAAAAATGCAACTAATGTACTCCTTTTTTCTGCTAAACAGGACAAGCTCTGGTCGCCACTACGTATTTTATCCTACTTTGTATTCCATTAACGAACGTATTAAGCTGGCACAAGAAATGAAAGTTGGGATTTCAATATGGGAATTAGGACAAGGTTTAGATTATTTTTATGATTTATTTTGAATTACTCCTATAAGAAACGAAAAGAAACACACATTCCAACAATAAATCTTATAAACTTTAAAAGTCCCATTAGATGGGAAAATAACTACTTTCAACTGCTCTGCTGGTGTCTAAACAGTGTTCATAGTTCCATAAGCCAATAATCTATGAGAAATTGCGTTTTTGCTTGTTACGGAAGACTTTCTCAAAAAACTAAATACTGACAAAAAACTTTTTGAATGAGAAACAAAAAATTTCGGGTCAAATGTGATACAGTACAGCAATTAAAATCAAAGAAGGTTTGGAAACAAAACCAAAATTTTATCATTACTGATGTAAGATAGCTCGCAACGTTTTTAGTAAATCTGCGTGCAAGCATACTAAGATACAAGACGACGATCAAAAATTTTGCGTTTTTTTTTTTTTTTCTAAAAGTATAATCAAATCTGGTCTGAGAAACTGAGTGATTTTACGAGGAAATTTTTAAGTCATCTAAGCGAGGGTTTTTACCACTTTAACACACTCCGTGATGAAATTTCTCATTTCACAGAATGCGTGAGGAAATTTATTAAAGGCAACTCTGTGCTCTCTCCATTCTCAACATATGATACTTGTTTTTATAAACCTTGCAAAGGAAAAAACCAGCTAACGGATTTTAGGGAAAAATAAAACCAATTTTACAAATGCACAAAGAGGTGGGTGAAATATTTAAATCGAGTGCAAAATTACCAAAAAAAATAGAAATATATTATAAATAAAAAGGGGAGATACCAAATAAAATTTTATATTATGTAAAAGTGTATAAAAGACGAACTGAATTAAATATAAAGAAATAGTAAGAAATTAACAGTAAGTACATTTATTTCATGCATCTATATTTTATTTATCGACAAAGAGATTCATCTGAGATTCATATAAATTCCATGGGAATCTCGTTGGTGTCTCTAGTTGCTAGCAATTTCTTAAAAAAAAATTATTCGGAACAAACGGATAATCTCAAAGCATTTATTGTTTATACAACCAATTTGCAACTATTTTACCGACAAATGAACTATTTTTTATATATATTTGCGTTTTCATTGGAACTACTTTTCTGTTTTAGATTAACATAATGAATGCGCGAATAAATAAATGAATGAACAAATGACTGATGGAGTGAATAATAAATGAAAAATTGAATGCAGAAAGAAATGAATGAGTGAATGATTGAGTGCGTGTTTGTTAAATTTACCAAAGACAAACTTCACAGATAAGCGTAGATAAAAAATGATGAAAGATGTCTCATTCAAATGGATTACTTGGAGTAAATCTTTGAGAAATTTCTCTAAGTAAATTCGCTAAACGAAATTTTCATATTCCATTTCTAATTTCTGCATAAATTTGCTACATAATGTATATCTGTTGTACTCCTGCCTTATTTATTCATATTGGCGGCACTATCAACACGTATGTTGCCGCCATATTGATTTATGCCGTTGCTTTTTTAGACTCCTTGGGTTTTTTTTTTTTTAATGCATGTATGTGTGACATAGAATTGAGAATGCGTAATAGATGCGCAAATATATCAATTATTGTTCTTGCACGCAGGTGGAACGCAGCCGCACTACAACATAATCTGATATCACCCATGTTTTCAAAAATAAAAACAATATTTTCTGCTTATTATATTATAAGATAAACAAGAATAAATGTTGAAAATTATACTGCACGTTCGTTGAATAATTACAATTAAGATACAGATGGATTTGACAGCCTACTGCGACCGTATCAAACAACGTAAGATATTTTTGTGGACATCTCATTAATCTATATGAAAGTACCTTTCAGACAAACTAAACAAATTCAAATTCTGCTTGTGGGAACTATTTTTAACAATTTTTTGAAATTTGGTATCTTATCCAAAAATGGATACGGGAGAAAATTCAAATTTGAGACTAATATCCATCCATCCAGGAAAAAGGAGAAATCGTGTGTGAAATTCGCTAGAGTAAAGATAGTTTTAATCTTTTATAAATATATTTATACTTAGTTACTGTATATATCACTTAGTTACTTTAGAATACAAAAGGTCCGCCCAGTTTATCAACTATTAACATTTAACATTCTGGAAAACTGCGATCTGTCACAAGGCAGACAGATAGACAGACAGGGATTCTTAAACTGTTTTAACAACCGATTTTGATTGGTATAATAAAAGATATGCCTTTCTCGAGTTCGGCTTGATATTGGATACATCTGCGAATACTTAATGCTGTAAGGTCTAAAAAAGCGATAGAGAGATATTAGGGGACTATTTTTAAGCCAAAAAGACTTCTTCATTGCACTCTTATCCTTTCTTCTACTCCTGTTCCCACACCGAAAACGAACCCGAAAGCGGCTTGGCTACTTATTTGGGCGAAGACAATGAGTATGACGATATATCTGACGATGGCCATGACTTCCTCGAAGCCGAGCAACCGCAGCTACCGAGCTCTTCCTCATTTCGGATGCCAAAGTACAACAAAAAGCTCTTTGTGATGTCTTGGCACCCTATGGACTTTATCAAAATTCTATGCTGGAATCAGAATTCATAAAACTCGCAGTTAAAGAATTAAATGCAAAAGTTAAAACGCAACAATGCCCTTATGGTAAGTTAATAAGAATTGAATACAGTTTTTAATTTAAGATACTTGCTGCCAAGTCATAGTTCCATACTAAGAAATAGTTGAGCCTGTTTTCACTATCTAACGTTATGGTAAAGCGAATAAAATGTTACCTTTCAAATAAATGTTTCATCTAAAAAATTGATCGGTAACTAAATAATAATATAATAATAAACTACTAGATTTCACAATAAAATACAATCTCTGAAATGTAGAAACGCACAAAGATCAGGATTAAATCATCTTATTACATTTTACTTTTTCAAAATTCTTGAACTGTATACTTCTTTTTCAACTCTTTGTTAACGCTTTTCATTATTAATTGAATGAAATTAAATTCTAATATCCAAGAGCAAATATTGCTATCGCGGCATTATAAATTATTTTATTTAAATTTGCTACCAAACCAAAAACTATCCGTAAAAAAAAAATTAAGAATTCATATATCTCCTTAATTTCCCATTAATAGCGAAAAATCCTAAAATTGTACACATGTTCAATTTTCAGCGGCTTTATTTAATTTGCTTTGTTTATAATGTCTTCTTCAACCAAGTTTATTAACTCATAGTTATCAAGCTGAAGTTCTTGAATTAACACATCGAGAGCATCGTCGGCGGCTTCCTTCGAAGACCGTGATTTCGTATTAAGAGTTCCAGGGTGAGACGTGGCGCCGGGTGCGGCCTGTTGCCGGTTGGCGAGCCAAAACTCTACATAAACTGTTTGAAATCAGCGCCGTTTGACAAAATTGGTTTTTTTAAAAAGGATCAGATTTTATGTACTTTTTCTTTTTTGTTGAATCTGTATTTTAAATAATCCGAATACTTAAAAAGTTAACAAACTTTCTTTCGTTTACATTTGATTTTCTGTCTTGTTATTCTCTTTTATGAATTTTTGTGTCAGGGTTTCTCTACATTGCAACAAAATAGTAATGTATAGTTTCTGATATTTCTACGAATTGGCAGCACTGCCTCTGCTTATACAAACGATAGCATAGCATTTTACACAAGCCGACAAGAGAACGAACACGCGAATCTCCTTAAATTTGTGCAGATTTTCAAAAAAAAATTGAAAAAGGTGGATTTAAGCTAATATAAAACATCTAGTGATAAAATTGTCGGTAAGATTTCCTAAAAATCATTTTAAAGTTTAATTCTGAGAATTGGTGGTTTTAAAAAAAAGGTTAGCGATATTTCTCTAACCTCAATTTTTAAAAATGGCGTCCATGTCGGCTATTAAACCTTGAGAAAATGAGATAGTAGTATCCAAAAAATTGTAACCCACAATAAAATTTACAACACGATTAGTTATGCACAATAATATATAATATTCAACATGTTCCGGTTTCAGTTCTTTTCTGCTGCTCTCAAACGATTTACTGAGTTTAGAACGTTAAAGCAATATGGCGGATAATGATGATTTGTTAGATTACGAGGACGAAGAGCAACCTGAAACTACCGCTACCGAAACACAGGAGGCTCCTAAGAAAGACCTAAAGGGTACTTACGTATCAATCCATAGTTCGGGTTTCCGAGATTTCCTGCTGAAACCAGAAATTCTCCGAGCGATTGTTGACTGCGGCTTTGAGCATCCATCAGAAGGTAAAAAAATAAATCAAGTGTATATTTTCGTATGTAATGTATATGATCCTTGCAGTGCAACACGAATGCATACCTCAGGCCGTTTTGGGCATGGACATCCTTTGTCAAGCTAAGTCTGGTATGGGAAAAACGGCTGTCTTTGTTCTTGCCACTTTGCAACAACTAGAACCAATTGAGAATGTTGTCTACGTGTTGGTTATGTGTCATACTCGGGAGCTTGCATTCCAAATTAGCAAAGAATATGAGCGCTTCTCAAAGTACATGCCTTCAGTAAAGGTAAACGCGAATTTATAGTTTGGGATTTTCATCTCTTATTTTTATATTTTGTTTGGGAAGGTTGGTGTATTTTTTGGAGGTTTGGCAATTCAGAAAGACGAAGAAACTTTGAAGAATGTTACGCCACATATAGTGGTAGGAACTCCTGGTCGTATCTTGGCTCTAATACGTAATAAAAAATTAAACTTGAAGCATTTGAAGCATTTTATCCTTGACGAATGTGATAAAATGTTGGAACAATTGGGTTAGTTTGAAAGATTTTCCGCAAGAATAATTGGAAGACATTTAATGCCTTTTGTTTGTATTGCAGATATGCGTCGCGATGTTCAGGAGATATTCCGCAGTACACCGCATGGAAAGCAAGTTATGATGTTTTCCGCTACACTTAGCAAGGACATTCGTCCAATATGCAAAAAATTTATGCAAGATGTAAATATCATGATGTCCATTATAAATCTTCTACTACTACTACTACAACTTGTACAACAAAAAATTCATAGTTATACCACCACTAAGCGTTATCTCGGCTCAGTCATTTCTCCTGACATGACATCAAGCAAAGCATTGTTTTCATTCTCACTTTCCCCAAGTTGACTGTGGATTTCGCCGCCAAAATCGTGCAATGCAGATAAATTGTTTACTATTATCAAATATTAAAAATTAAACGGGATTTCAAACGTTCAACAGCATTTGAATGCTTATAAAGTAATAAGACTACGGTTTTATAATATAAAATAATAATCTGCGAGCATTCGTGTTATAATTAAATTAAATGGAATAAATTACATAAAAATAATAAGCAAAGTGCGGCTGCTGCATTAATGCAATATTAAGGAGAATCCAATCCAATTATCCAACATTTCATACTTATACATAAAAGTTCTCCTTTGGAAATGAAAGACCGAGTTTGCCCCAAAACAATTATCGGACTTTTACAGTGTGTGCAACACTCGCATTCCTAGGCTTATGTGGTTGGATATTAATTGAGTGCTAAACTCGTTTGAGTGAACACTTGTGTTTGAGAGCAGTTGGTGGTAGTGTGGTCGTATGTAGAATATCTATAAGTGTGTGTTTACGTTATGGGTTCTATTTGAGAGAAACTGCTTATACATTATTACATATCAGATGAAATTTAAAATTGTGTCTATATATTCTTCTATTCTTTATATTCAATTCTAATGTAGCCTATGGAAGTTTATGTGGACGATGAAGCCAAACTGACTTTGCATGGCCTACAACAGCATTATGTTAAATTAAAAGAAAATGAAAAGAATAAGAAGCTTTTTGAACTCTTGGATGTCCTGGAATTTAACCAGGTAAACATTAAAATCTATTATATATACATAAATGATGTTCTTTTCATTTTGACTTTCTTGGTAGGTTGTAATTTTTTTAAAGTCTGTACAACGCTGTATGGCATTGGCTCAATTGCTAACCGAACAAAATTTCCCAGCTATAGGCATACATCGCGGAATGACGCAAGAAGAGCGCTTAAATCGTTATCAACAGTTTAAGGATTTCCAGAAACGCATTTTAGTCGCTACCAATTTATTTGGTCGTGGCATGGATATAGAGCGTGTTAATATCGTTTTTAATTATGATATGCCTGAAGATTCTGACACATACTTGCATCGTGTGGCACGTGCTGGACGCTTTGGTACTAAGGGATTAGCTATAACCTTCGTCTCCGACGAAGCTGATGCTAAAATCCTAAATGAAGTTCAAGACAGATTTGACGTCAACATCACGGAATTGCCAGACGAAATCGATTTATCTTCATACAGTAAGGAAAAATATTTTTTGTAATCACCACTTACCAACAGCTCAATCTTTTGGAAGAAAATATCGGTCGATAAAAACTTTCGCGCTTTGTCTCTTCGCCGAATGTAGAAAGTCTTTTGGAAATTAAGTGGTGGTTACTCTGAAAGTTGCAAATTTAATAATTTCTTTCATTTTTTTCTTTCTTTTACTAGTTGAAGGCCGATAAAGTACGATAATTTTTCTTTTCTTCCATCAACATTGCATTGAAGACCCCAAGTTTATTTTTCATTTTATTTGAAATAATTACTTTAAAAAATAATTTTAAGGAAGTTTCAATTTTTTTTTTTTTTATAATAAATTAAAATCGAACGCAAATTGTAAAATTCATTAGTTTTGGTAAAAAAGTTCTGCAAATTAAATGGCTAATAATTATTCCTATTAGAGAAACTTTTGTTGCATTTTATTTTTAGAGCTAACTATTAAAATTAACTGCTATGGTTTTGCAATTTTTTTCTTGGGATCAGTTTTTATAGTTACCTTGGCATTAAGGCTTTTAAAAAGCCAACCGGAATTTATCAAAACGCTAGATAAATGAAATATATTTCTTCGGAAAGTAAGGCACATAAGCATATTCATATAAATTTTTCCGTGATAAACAGATGTCGCAAACTCGACGGGCAGTAAACGGACAAGAGCGGCATTTACACGAGTTTCGTAAAATGTCCGCATATATACCGCAAAAGTTCGCGATGCTGGATCTATTAACTGTACAAGAAACTTTAAAAGTTTCAGTGGATTTGAAATTACCCAAGATACAGAAAACGTTGGAAAAAGAAAAAATCGTAAGTACACTCATAGACATTTAAATACATTGAATTTTCGTATTGGAAACTTTAAAATAATAGAAATTTAAATTAATAGAAACAGAGGGATGTTTCTTTAACGACGTTATAATTCGGAATATATGAAAATTATTTTTCCCTTTCTGATATTATCCTTGACGTGAAAATCAAAACGTAGTATTTTACAATAAAAAGTTCTTTACGACAACAAATCTCTTCTCTTCCATATCGATCAAAAGTGTTATAATAAATTTCTCTATCTTTCTAACGTGACTAGAAAAGAACTATCCTCCAAAAAATGTCAAATTCTATTCCTCCAAAAACAAGAAGCGGTAATTGGAAATTGATTCAGGGATAAATGTAGGCAAACAGTATATACAGTTACGGGGAAAACCAGAAAAAGGAAAGTTAATAAATTAGTTATCTGTAAATGTATCGTTATTGTGTCTTTTCTCCCTAAAGGCATGTAAGCCCCATGTTATTCATTTTAATAATGGAGAATCCATTAAGTTGTTACTGAAAATATTAGAACTAACAGCTGTGCAGATATATTGAAAACTACATATAATTGGCCGTTTCCGGAATGTAAATACATGAAATCCTCTATGAAATATTGGCGCAATGACGCACTTTTATAAAAAGCAACCCACTACAACAGGTTTAGAAAAAAAAAGTACAAAGGAAAGTGGCGAAGTAGAGTACATTAGCCGCCTAAGTGTTTTCTAGTCACATTAGAAAGCCTTCTTAAGACGCACATGTCTGTCTTATTTGTTTTGAGATTTATGATTAGTTTTAGCTCAGCTTCTTTCCTTAAAATTTAAGCTACTTTGACATTCGTCATGGTATCATATACATCGATTAAACGCATCATTGGGTTTGATCTTGAACCTATTTTATCTAGAGCGAAGAAAGGGGATGTTTTGTGGAAAATATGACTGCTGACCTATTGTGTTCGAATAATAATTGTTGCAAAATTTATTGGGCGAGGAACAAATTTCCGATGTACTTTTATGCACGTTTGGAGAGAGCTCGATTTTATGCCTGACGAAAAAATTTTCGGCATAAAATGTTGTCTTAGCAATGTTAATATAAAATGTATCAACACACGTCATACACTGCACATTGGTCGTACATTACGTGCGTAACGATATGATGTCTATTGGAGTGATCGTAAATTTTGTAAACTTGAGGCAAAATTATTTATTTCATTCGAAGTAGGGTGAATGCTTTAAGAGTGGAATTAAGATAGCAAAAAAGAAGACAACAAGAATAATAATAATAATAATAGAACAAGAAATGTTACACGGGCAGAGTTGCCAGATTCTTCCTCGGGAAAGGATTAAAAGGATTAATATTGCAGCGAAGATTTTCATAGCTAATAGAATTATTGACGCAATGCTGAAAATTAAGTGTCGAAAGATCATAAAGAATAAGGAAGTTATAAAAAGAGACTTTACTTTAAACTTTCTTGTACCTAATCTCCTCCTTGGAGTAATAAAATGTGTTATAAATAGACGCTGCACGGCTTTTTATAATACAGAGTTATTGAACGTATTGCAGCTCTCATAATGGAAATCAAAAGATCATTTACGCAACAAAACGGTAAAAAGCTGCGCTACGTAAGCGATTATTTTTGTTATTTGAAATATATGATGTTTTTAATACCAATATACTTTTGGTATGTACAAAATTGTCTCTTTTTCTCCTTATTTATGACAGTCCTGCAACTGTTCACATAAATAAGGTTGGCAACACTGTTATACGTATTCGAAATTTTAAAGTTTTTTGCGGAATAACGGAAATAGTAAAAAGAAAATACGCAAGAAATTTTAGTTAACTATAAGTACTCATAAGCTATTTTTGGAGTGTTCTTATTACGTGAATTTTTCGTAACTACGTTTTTCAATGGAAAACAAAGAGGACCAAATGAAAACAATGCACTTAATGTGTCAAAAGGAAGTGGAACAGTTATTTAGTAACCTAGACAAATTCTTAATCGATAGCGAACGATCGCAAAAGATGCTCTTTGGTTGTCGGTCGAATGGCTCGAAGGATGCAAGGAACGATGGAACTAGTGCGTTTACTTTAATAGCTTTTGATCGGTACATGTCTCATATGGGCACAATATTAAATATGGCTAGAAAGTTCAATATACATTTGCAACTGCATACATTGGGAAATGGCATGTTTAATGCGGCCGAAGTTTCTGGGGGAATAAGTCAAACCCGATTGATTGAGGATTTTTTTCAATGGAGTAATATTTGGATGAATCAAGAACTTGATCGTTATGTAGCATGCTGCGATAACCGTACACTGAACGGTTCCAACGAAACGAGCCACGATTTGGGTAAAATCGCGAGTACTAAGGGGAAAGCAATTGAAGCTGCAGTTCCGAAAGTCAGCAGTACTGGGAGTACAGTTAGCACAAACCACCTTAAGCCGCTACGTAAAATACAATATCAGTCGCACTATCCATCTCTAGAAGATATGCTGGGCATAATGCTGCCTAAAAAAAATCTTGATCATTTCAAAGCCGGCAGTGAATTTGAGGCTTCAATAACATACGTTCAAAATTACAAAGAGCTGGTGTTTTATATTTGTGAATTGAGCGATTACCCTATATTATTTGAGCTGAGTGGTTCTATAGAATTACAGCCCATTAAACGTCCGCTTGTTGCAAACAGCGTATTTTGCATAACGCAAAACAAGAAAAGCACTGAAGAACGAAAAGAATGCGTATGGCGAGCGGTAATGGTGCCTAATAAAAGTCCTGGCCAAAGCGATTGTGTGTTATTGATCGATTTCGGTGAGATTGTTTCCTTAAATGAACGTACTACATTCTATAGATTGCCGCCGAAGTACCAACACATTCCGCCCATGGCAATTAAATGCACATTGGAGGGCGCTAGTGATGTGGATGGTTATTTTAATGCTCATCAAGGGTATTGTGAAATGATTTTGCGATCCAATGAATTTAAAATTGTGCAATTTCGGGTGTCGTGCCGAATGGATCAAGTTCTACATTTAGTTCTCCTAGAGCCGTTAGCTAATAAATTGGATTCTCGGGTATGCAATAGTGTGAACGCGAATCCATTTGTTAACTTATCAATCGAAGATGAGCGTGATGACCGGGATCCCTTGCCATTACCAATTTCGGTTTTGAAATCTTTAAATATGGATTTTGCGGAAAGATCGGATCAATTAATGCTTAAAGGTTACAGTTTACAAATAACCGTTACTCATGTTGTCAATCCGGTTAGCTTTTACGCCATAATCGGAGATCTCAATGCAACAAAGCAACGTGAAAGTCTTTGTTGGCCCGATAACGAAGTTCCCGCATTACAAAAACAAATTATTCCACCTAATATAAATGATCTGCTGCTTTCTCAATACATAAAAGATGGTTATTGGTACCGAGCCAAAGTGGTGGAAATTGATCAGGAAAGACAAATGTACAAGGTAACTAGAGGAATTGGAAATGTTAAGAATTTGAAGCTAGAAACTGTTTATTAATTCCTTTAATTTATTTTAAAGGTTTTTTATATAGATTTCGGAAACACAGAAATCGTTCCGCTTTGCTGTCTAGCCAAATGCACTGAACAGCTAATGCAAAGCAACCCAGCGCGTGCTGTGCGTTTTCGTTTAGCAAATTTGATCGATAATACCGCCTGTGATGAGACGCGTCGCCGAAAAGCGATAGACACAATTGCGGTTATAATTTTAAATCAAACTGCGAGCGTCGAGGTGATCGGTCGAAATGATGAGGAAATAATTGTGCGGTTTGTCGATGGCCAGTTTGCAGATATACCAGATATATTACTTAGTTTGGGTGTTGTCGAGGAAACTTAATTAATTTTTCTTTCTTTTGGAACCTCTAATGAAAGGAAATTTTTCTTTTTTGATTAAATTAAAATTAAACGGAGCTTTGATTGAATTTAATATGTAATTCCTATTGAAGTAAGAGCTTAATCGCGTTTCGCTCCATGAATAAGTTAACTTTCGTTTAAGGGCAATAATTGAAAGAAAGATTCTTTTCAGTCTTTTTACATTCTTAGGAGAAATCATTATATTTTATTTTATTGTTTATTTTTTTTTTATTAAAAATGTGGTCATCGGGTTTTAAGATAAGTACTTAGCGTAAAAAAAGTGGTTTTTGCAAATTTGTACCCTTTTGCCTGTTCCTCGAGCCAAAAGACTAAGGATGCATACAAAGAAATTAACGAAATATCGCCAGGTTCAAATATATTAAAATTGTCGAAGTATGAAAAAATAAAATTGCAACATGATATAAAAATTAACTACCAAGAAGTCTTAGCTACAATGTTTTACCCGTCTGTGTATTTGAGCTGTAGTCACAGCCTTACGTCGTTTAGACTACTTGTGCTGTTATTAAATACTTAAACTAGCTTTAGGAAGCATTGGAAATTCCTTATATGAGGAATAAAGGGAAGCGTTTCAAACAGCGCAATTGCCAAAGGCAAACAACTGCTCTGAGGAACTTCTGAGAAAACCTGAATTTTCGGGCAAGATTTTTAATTTGTACGTGTGTCCTTTGAAAAGTTTGAATCAATTTCAAAACTTTTTTCAAATTCGTAGGGGATATCTATGCTGGAATCAGAAGAGTTAATGGTTAATGATGGGTCATGGCCCGCTTCAGTTTTTTTTTTGTTTTTTTTCTTATCAAAATCGTCGCTGCTTCGTATTTAGTCCTATTGAGACTTCTTCTTCCATTTACTACAAACTTCTATTTTCTACATTTTTTTTCTGCTGCATCCATTTTGTCCACGTTAAGTTTTACTTCGAACAACCTCTGCACTTCAAAGAAAAAGAAATAGCACCTTAACATTCTCATTGGCGATATTTTCTCGTCGTACTTATTTATATTTGCTCTTCTACTTATGCGTAAATACTCGCAAATTTACTTAAATGCATACTGATCGTGCTCCTTATCCTTAGCTATTTTAAGGGGTTGATCGACGGAGGACAAACCTTACTTTCGCTAAGTGGAGAATGTTTACCACAGTTACTATGAATATTTATATACCTTGCGGCGTTGTTTCCGCATCTTGTAAAGATATTGAAAAAGAATTAGATTTTGATACGGTATAATAATGGGTAGGCGGGATCAATTTTTTCCATTTTTGTCCAGCGTTCTGTACATACTATAGCTTTTTAATAATCAACAAAAAACCAATCCTTTGTTGCTTTTCAAAAACGGAGGTGTTCTCAGTTTATTTGGTGCTTTGGTGTGCCGACTTGACCTCCAATATTGGAAGTTCTTGCACTTAGGTTGGTATTGAAAGTTGACCAAATTGCCTAAGTCAAAACACGTTATTGTAAAAATAAATATCTCAAAAATTTCGACCTATAACTTAAACACAAATCTACATGGACAGACGGGCAGGCAAATCTAGATCAAATTAGATTATGATTGTGAATTAATCGGGATTAAAAAAGATGGATCCATCTTAAGCCCTTCTTTGTGTTACATACAACTTAATATATACCTTGTGCTACTATAATTATGTTATCACACAACCAAGCTAAGTTGTCCAGCTCAGCAAGAAATTTTTTACTCAATTTATATCGCTCGGCAATAATCTCCTCGCCTCTTATGCCATCATGTCCAGCATGTATAAACACGTTAGTTTTGTAGGATGGGATTGGGTATTTCAAATAATTTGACAGATTGTTGCACTGCAAAAATAAAATAAATTGAAATTCAATTTTTTTTTTTTTGTTTATTAAGATTAGCATTATTTTTTTTTCTTTTTTTTTTTTGTTGTTTGTGAGGGAAAAATGGATTAGCATTAGTTGTCGAAAATTTTGTATTATTTTCAAATTCATTCTTGATATTTGTTTATTAGACAAATATATTGTTGTTTATTTAATAATAGTTGCATTTAAAAATTTTTTTTCGATATTGATATAAAAAAAATTGAAATGGTAAATATTAGACAAGTCCAGATTGATGTATTGACTTATATTATAAATTATTTAATTTAATTAATTATTTTAATGAAAATTGCTTTTAGGCTGAACTGGCCGCTTTTGATTCGTATCGCTTCCATTGGTTCGATTATGTGGTTTGCGTATTGCTCGTTTTGTTATCAACTGGAACCGGACTTTATATCGCCCACTTTTACAGGTATTCGCCGCACGATTCTTATTTTTTGATAGAGTAAATTTCTTATATACATTGTAAATTTTATAGAGGAGGGCAAAGAGCAAGTGAGGTTGAGCAAATTGATTTTGGTTCAACCAAAATGAATGAATATCTTCTTGGCTCGCGAACGCTGAAAGCTTTGCCAGTCGCTATGAGTTTAGTTGGCAGGTAAGTGCATTTAATCTAATCTACACATCCTTTTAGTTGATCATTTTCAAAAATAACGTTCTAGTTATGTCTCTGGCGTCAGTATATTGGGTACGGTATCAGAAATTTATTATTATGGCACTCAGTATTCCTTGATTGCTGTTGCTATAATTGCAATGGCATTTCCCGTGGCATATGTTTATTTACCCGTTTTTTACATACTCGGTGTGCATTCGTCGTATGAGGTTTGTTCGCTCAATTCCACGTCTTTTTTACAACTCTTCTTCTTAGTATCATTTGTAGTACTTGGGAATGCGATTTAATAACACTGTACGAACTCTTTGTTCCGTATTCTTTATAATGGACGAGGTGAGAACGTTTTTTTTTTTTTATTAATTTTACCTCTAATAGGTTTGGCACTATGCATATGTCTACACTTTTCTTGCTCACGTAGCTCGTGAACAAATTTGGCCCCTTAATTGTTATCAGTTTACGCCCTCGGAGAATTATTAGAGATTTGTAAATTCACATAGTATCTATTCTCCGGCTAAAAATCTCCCTAATATGTATGATATGTAATGTTGTACCCCTAACGTAAAGTGTTTTGTTGCGATGAACGACCAAGTCATAATTGTCATGTTGGAACTTTCACAGTTTGACGTAGCTGCAATAACGGCGCTTATAAAGGCGTATATATATATATATACGTANATATATATATATATATATATATATATATATATATATATATATATATATATTATTTCAAATCTAAATTTATTTGAAAAAGAGAAAAGGAGAATAGGAAAGTGGCGGCGATCACAGATCCCATCTATGTCGAACTCGATGTTTTTTGTATTCTAAATTAGTTTTAGTAGCAAATGTGCTACTTTGTACGGATGTATGCAAAGCCCCGAATGACTTGAGTCGCCTGTAATCTCTATTAAAGTCTGATTGTGTGCCCATCTGACCGATACCAATCGATTTATGTTCAATTTCAATTATTTCGATTAAATCTCGAGGACTTGCATCTTTTCGTTTAAGGACCGAATCGGGTATCGTTTAAATGGGAGCATTTTTTGTACTTTGAGAAAGTCTTTGTGAGGTGGTGTAGGATATTAAATGATGATGATTGACCTAGTCGGACTACAATGTTTCTTCAACTTGTTCGATTTTCTATTTATAGATATGCTTTCTGCCGATGGTTATTCATGTTCCAAGTATAACTTTCCAGCAAGGTAATTAATTGTGTCGTCACCTGACAAATTTTTATTCCAATTTTTTTCCTTAATTTTAGTAACTGGTGTTCATGCAACCATTGTTAGTACGGTAATGAGTGTGTTGTGTATCGCGTATACTCTTGTTGTAAGTTCTTTGAGTCTTTGCAATAATTGGTCGCGATTAGTACTAACATCATCCGTACGTGCATTTGCAGGGTGGCATAAAAGCCGTTATTTACACTGATGCTTTTCAAGTTTTTGTTATGTTTTGGACTGTTATAACTGTAGTGATTGTTGGGATCGTTTACGGAGGTGGTTTCGGTCCGATCTTTGAAGCTGCTTCTGACGGTGGTCGCCTCATATTTCTCAAGTGCGTATAAATGGAAATAAAGGCTAAGGTTAGATAATTAGTTTTGTATTTGTTGTGTTAGTTTTAATCCATCCATGCTGGAGAGGCACACGCTATGGAGCGTATTAATTGGAGGCTTTTCTTATTGGACGTGTTTCAATTCGATTCACCAATCAATGGTGCAAAGATATCTCTCATTATCGTCGCTAAAAAAAGCTCGTCAAAGTATTCTACTGTTTACGGCATGCGTTGTTTTTTTCATCGTGTTTTTATGCATTGGTGGTTTGCTAGTATACCAGACATATGCAAAATGTGATCCTATTTCAGCGAAATTAATAGACGTAAGTTTGTTTTGCTAAAGTCCAACGAGTTTACAGTAACATTTCGCAATGCGTTTGTGTAGCAAGACGATCAAATGTTTCCAATTTATGTAATGCAAACGGTCGGAAATATACCCGGCCTGCCAGGTTTATTTGTAGCTGGTGTCTTTGGAGCTGCTCTAAGCTCCATGTCGACTGTTCTAAATTCCACTGCATTGGTCATAATGGAGGATATCGTGAAGAATTTCATAAAAGTAGAATTGTCTCCTAAAGCGGCAACTTACCTAGTCAGGGGCTCTGTACTTATTTTAGGTGCTATCGGTCTTGCGTTGTCTTTCCTCCTTCAACATTTGGAGGGTATTTTAAGCGTAGCCACATCATTGACCGGTCTCGCTTCAAGTGCCACGTTCGGTATGTTCACACTCGGCATGTTATTTCCTTGGACGAACAATATAGGCGCATTAACGGGAGGAATAATTGGTTATTTAATGGGCGGTTGGATTGTTTTTGGTACACAGATTGTCACTTACATGGATTTAGTCGTACGCGACAAACTACCTCTTAACGTATCGGGATGTCCTTTTAATGCTACTTTACCTGAACCTCAAGAACAATCCGACATAAATCCAGTTTTTTTAATATCATTCCACTGGACGAATCCAATTGGAGTGGGCACTACCCTTCTCGTTGGTGCAATTGTATCATTGGCGACAAAACCAACCAAATTATCAGAAATCAATATGGATTATCTAGCACCCTTTACTCACAGGTAATTTGAAACGCTTCAAACGGAATAATGTTAATCAACTTGATACACTATACTTCTACATTATTAAATGCAGACTTGCATTTTAAAAGACAGACCAAACAAGTGTTCTTTCGGCAAGTTTTTCGATGGGGTTCGACAGAAAAATATTATTTAGAAGAATATTGAAAATGCAAAAGCGCAAATCAACAACAATTTTTGGTAAAGAGAAGAAATAACAAACAAAAGAACACTAACAAGAATAGAAGGAATTAACGATTTTAGCACTGGACATATTCACATGTCTCTTACTTCAAAAGAAGCGGAACATGAACGTCTAAATTTTATATTCGCATGTTCCTATTTTACCCATACGCCATATTGCCTATCGCATAAATAATTGGATAACTTAAACGTGCCTCATACATGGGCCTGGTCAAATAAATAGCTCAATTTCTTATGAGATTTATCGGCAATGCAAAAAATTTCCGCTCATTTTAAAATATGCTTCAAAATACCGAAAAATATTGTTAAACTTGATTCGATTGCAGCTTCTTATTAACCAATCATTGGCCAAACATTAAGAGACAGAATATTTTATAATTAAACACATCTTCCCTGACTCATTCATTATTGTTTGTTTGAAGCCAAACCGTAAAATTTTCACTTCCTAAGATGAGATATGCTCAATTGTGCATGACGGACATACCACCCATTCATATATACAGGTGTAATATATTTGTTGGGAAGAAACGCAAAATGAAGGGATCCCTTGGTCATGGTTCTTTATGTTTAGGCAAGTAGTAATACCATATAGTGTTTCAAATGGCTTTGAAATATGTACTAAATATTTTTTCGATTACGGGGATCAAAATTCGTAATAGTCGCCATGTATTTAAGTTGTCATAAAAAAATAATTGGGAAATTAAACAAATTTTTCCTCAAGGATTTTTTGAAAGAAGGTCTGAAAGCTTTGCAAATATTTTCAGATTCTTTCGCAAGTTTATGCCAAAATCGCAGGATACTGCAAGACCTGTTGCTTGAAACTGACACTATTCCTGTGCACAGAAAATATTACGAATAAAAGACATCATGCGCAACTTGAATTATCCTGTAATTTCTGTTTTATTTTATTTTTTTTGCTTTATATGAATAAAAATAAATATAACGAAAGACGTTTTTTGTTCTAAAGGAGCTTAATTTTCTGAAGAAACCACCTGTGAGTATCTCTCACCAATGCAACGATGAGGAGAAAAATTGCGCATAAATACACATTGACAACAGTTTGCTGTTCAAGCATATTACACTTGGAAACCAAATGATTTTCCGGCGTTAAGGTAGCCTAAAATTGGAAATGTTACAGTCAAAGGGCAAATTAATCGCATTGTAAATAACCATTAGGAAACTTGGATTAATTTTGTTGCGCCAATTAAATGAAGCTAAGGTATATTCATCCACGCCCCAACGATTGATTGAATGACAATAATTGTGACTATGGCCAGCAAATGATAAACGAGGTTGCAGCAGTTCCCCTGTCAATACAAACGATTGTATTTGGATTAAATTAAATTGGCAAATGTGTATACCCAACCAGTCTGTGGAATTCCTCGATAAAACTTCCCATTTTTCTCGGTACTCTTCTATTTCTAAGTAATCATGTTCTTTGCACGATTTATCGCTTTTGCGATATGTAGGGAAATGTTGCATAACTATAGGTCGGCTATAACATTGGTGATTTTGAATCGTCTCCATGTCCGGACAAGTGTGCACATTCCGTAAACAATCCAACTTATCTGACAAGGGACATGTTAAAATATTATTTTTTCATATGCTGTGTAGCTCACCTTTTATGTTATACAGATCTTTTAGGGCATTTTTGCAAAAGGTGCAGCCATCGTTTTCCATAGCCATTGAGTTGATTAAGATAAAATGTATTTTGTTTACGGTATATAAGTGGATTCCGGTATAGTTGAGATGCCTTTTGAAACGATTTACGACATAGGGCTGCATCCTACAAATTGAAACTTTAATAACCACACACATCGACGTTCGTATGTACATGAATTACACCTGTAATGAAAACCAATGTCATGATTCCCGGCTATACTTATCAATCGTATATGTTGGGGTGTATGAAAGTAGCTACGAAAGCGTCGAATATATTCTCGAAAATAATGTTGATTGACAAAATAACCTTCATCAAACAGATCTCCTAAAATGAAAACAACATCGGGATAATGGATAGTTAAAGAGGCTTGAAACGCTCGTCTCATATGCCATTCACGATACAATTTATCTAACCAATGGCCGTTTACAGGCCCAAGTAAATGAACATCAGCTAAAAGCATAGCCCTTAAATCTGGGGCATCTTTATCTTGTTGAAGTCGTGGCCATTCACATTTCCACAACGTAATATAATCGGCCAGAAATTCACAATAAAATATCGAACCGAACACAATTAGAAAATAAATGCACAATTTTCTTTTCCGCAAACTGATTAATAACATTTTCGTCGACTATTCGGCAAAATTTAACCAAATACATTAGTTCTACCAGCCGCTAAATGAATTAATTAAAACAGCTGTTCAAAAATCTTTCATGTTTACATTTACATCAATAAAACGAGCGGAACTAATTTTTTCACATTTTCTATCATTTTGCATATTTTCAGGATTAAAAAAAAAAGTGTTGCAAATTTTGTTCTTTTCTTTTGCGTTCATATCTTATGATTTGTATTCTGCGGTTTTATTGTTGCAAGTTAATTTTCTTGTATATTTGGCGAGATCAATAAAGTTAAAAACTAAGTGAACTTATATAGCATGTTATTTCCAAAAAGCAATTCCCGAAGAATGGAAACGCATTTCTGAGTAATGGAGAAGTAATTCCAGCAATTGAAAATTAAATTACTAGCTAGCTTGCTAGTAGATGTACGAAAATTTATTTATTACCACATGTTTTTTTCAATATTTTCCCAGATATAATCAAATTTATATTCGCTCTTCGTACTTACGCTTAAATATTCCCAAATTTATATTCTCTCTTCGTACTTATGCTTAAATGTTACCAAATACGCTTAAATAGTGCATAATTTTTTTAAAAAAGAAAGCAAATTGAAATGGCTGTACGTCATGACTTTTTACAAGTTCTTTTTTGGTCCCGAAATACAACAAAAATAATGATTTAAAAATGTAGGTGTAAAAAAGCTTATTTAAAAAATTATATAATTAGTTTCCCGAATTTAGAACCTTGAAATCTGGTCATCTTAGCTCGCTGAATTTATTTATAAAAGGTTAGGTAAACAGGACTAATAATGGTTGCCTAGAAAATTATTGTAACAAATTAGAAATTAAAAAGAATTAACTGTATATATATAAACACAATTGCGATATTTAACTTGGTATATCTAGTTTATGGTAGGCGCATTGTTATTCTATCTGTAATTTTTCAAAGTTAGTGATTCATTTTTAGAAACAATTGATGAAAAGCTAAAAAGATTGAGAAATGAATTATAGACTAAAGCTCTAAAAGAAAAAGTTTCCAGCTCATATCTAACTATATGTATCCATACCTGCTTTTGTTAATTCAAATAACCCAAATGCTTTTCTCGCTTTTTGCTTAACTTTGCTTTCATTTAAAAAACAATTTTAAATTTATTCAACATTTTGTTTTTTACAACGATAGAGCAGTAGCAATTTTATTTGCACTTAAGTGTGAATTCATTTCTTAAGTGATTTCCTTATGAATGCAGCAAAAAGCGCAGAAGCAAATCGTTCGTTTCGAGCACAGTTAATGTTAATTTTAATATGAATACATGAAGTCTAAGGGGAGATTTCTTTAATTGCAACATCCCCTCTCTTTCTCGAACACTTGGCACTATTAGGTATTTGTTATTGTTAAATTTTAATTTACTCTCAAGAAAGACCTAATTGAATGAATTATTTTATAAATAAAAATCAAACATTTTTTATATTTCCTTAGTTCCGCTTATTAGCTTTATCATTTATCATTTTTTTTATAATTTATAGTTTATCAACTAGCAATATCATATTTGGTTACATATATTCGAAAAATTCCATATGTATAAAGCAATGTACAAAAGGGTAGACTTTACTCTCAGAAATTGTATTTCATATTCTCAGCATTTTTTTAATGACTCGATAAGAAATGTATAACAATGTAAACTTTACTCTGAGTCTCTTAATTTTGTGGTGATGGTAGCTTTAAATCCAGTACCTTGTGTATTTTATTGCAAATGCTAATTTTTGTTTACATTTGCCATGCACGTGCTATTGTTTACATTTCAAAGGTAAGACCATATGTATTTTGTTGCTGTAAAAGTAGTACCGAGGGTACCGAGTGTGGTTGTTGCTGTAAAAGTAGTAATTCATCTTCATTACTTACATTTTCCACTATTGTGTTTTCGTCTTTTGGGAACTCTATTAAATTTTGATTGTTTCCCTCTTTCGGGGACTGTATTGAATTCTGATGGTTTCCTTCTTCCGGAAACTGTATTGGATTTTCTGACATATTTAGGCTATTATAATCCACGGTTTCTCCTAAGCTTTTTGATGTTGATGGGATATTGTCGTCGTCCTGTACCATTTCTTTCACTTGTTTTTTTAATGGGCTGTTTTTTTTATAAGTGTCTAGGTGGAGTGTTGGGACGGCATCTATGGCCAATACAGTATTACGGGCGGTATGTTTTATATATTGTTGTAAAAAATGCTTATCGCAAATATAATAGTTTTTTTTATCGTTCGAAGCATTTAATATCGTTAGCCAATTTTGTAATTTATTTGCAGGGATTTTAAACACACATCTGTTTTCAACAGATTTACCTCTATAATATTTGCATACTATGCACACTTTTCTCCCCACCATTATCATACAATAATACTAAAAATATAGGAATAGTAAAAATTAAAACTACGTTGCAAAATACTTGTAAACATTTCTGAAAAGAAAAGAACAAAAGCTTTTAATTTTCACTCTTCTCTTTTTCGAAATAAATAATATAAAGTCTGTTTCACTTTAAAAAATTGAAATGCTTTAATCACTCTTTGAAAAATAATAAAAGAAATTTGCTTAAACATATGTTTAAGAATCATGTGTTGCAGTTCTATAACGACAGACGTGTTTTATGTTTTGTTTTTCTTCTGCTATTCAACGAGTCAACAACCGAAGATTTTATTGCCATCTCTGTGCTCCATATGATTTAAGTTAAATAAAAAGAAATGATCGAAAAAGATAATTGCGAACAACAGACGGCGTTAACGCTATTGTATAAGTATAAGCATTTTAAAAAATTTCCAGTTTATTTCTTGTTGTTGGCTTAGGCACATTGAAATCGGTAAAAGTGATTGCAAATGATTTCGTAATGATAATTTGAAAAGAGAAAAACTTATGGAAAAAGTAATTTCTTGAACAGATCATTGATCATTAACGCAAAGTTCGGCGCATATTTTCTTTGATTGCTTAAATAACTCAGCAGAAATCTCACAGAAAAAAAGCTAAAATAGATGTGATTAGAAGACAGAGATTGTTTCAAAAATATAAATGTGTACACGAGGCTATTATGCATATGCATAAATATATACATAAATATATAAATAAATAATTTCGTTTGTTACATTTTCTTGTTAAACCGGCGCTCATTAAGCTTCGAAGTGCTTTTTTTCCTGTTTTTCGATTCTTCTTTCCTTCTTTCGAATACTTTACGGTGTTATAGTTGTGTGTGGTGTAATTTTCGTTTATTATCATGATTATTTTCGATTTTTATATTATGAATACGTAATAGTTTTGAAAACGCGTAAATAAACGTTTCTATGCCTGAGCTTTTTGATTGTTACAAATGTGAACAAATTTTATTATCTGCGCACTCTATCTTCCTTTGAATTGATTGCAGCGCTGATAACGAACGCATGTCTCATGTTCAACATATCTAAATAGTGCTCTGCAATACCCTATATTTATATATAAATTGAACTAAGTGAAAATAAAAAAGAACAAATGGAATCTAATGACAATGCTCTAAAAATATAAACAATTAAATGATCAACAACTACGTACATACATACATATAATGCTGACAACTGCAGTACAATCTAACAAATTGTTATAAAAATAATAACAATAATAAAAATTATAAACAAATAACTGTAAAGTCTGTCTCTCGTATTTTCCTTTTTTTTATTATATTTGATTTTATTTTTTCAATATTTAAGAAATAATTAGATAATAAAATCTACGCGGCTTTAGATTAAAAGACGTTTACAATGAACAATTTGCTTTAGTGTGAACTCGGCCCGGAATTATTACTTCGATGATAGGCAACGGTTGCGTCGACAATTTTCGGTTTCTTTTTGACCACTCCTTCGTATGACCGCGTAAAAGTTTGATCAATTGTTTTTATGATTAAACGAAGTGATAAATTATAAATATTTTCGATAGGAAAGTGGCTGCGTGTGCGTGCATTTACGGAATCCAAACAATAATAAATAAAACAAACACTAAAAATTCCAATTTAATCCCTTTAAACGTAACTTGAGTCTAAAAGGTAAACATTCGTTGAATGGGTTTATGTAAATTTTCGTTTTAATTTACACGCAAATGTCGAGTGACATTCATTTCATTTATACTGTAGCGGTCGTTTCGAAAATACTTCTTCTGTTGCAATAACCGTATAATATATTATGTTAATGATTGTTAAGTAGGTTGATCTTTACGAATATAGATTATTTGAATTGTGAAAGAGACCACGTTTCAATAGCTTCATCGCAAGTTGCTTTGAAGCACATAATTTTAATTGCTGACAAGAAAAGACCTTGGGATCCAAACTATAAATAAGGTATTAAATTGAAAGTTTCAAATGTGAAGAATGAGAAAATTACCGAACGAATGCTTACAATTAAATTGAATGTTCCCACTGGTAGAAGGAGCTAGCGTTTAAATTTTGGAATCTCTATAAGCAGCAGAGCGTGTTAAAATGTCCACTTTTCTTTTCATATTGGTAATATGTTTGCAAGTTCACGTGTCCTTTTTAAAATGGGTGTGCATTTTTACAATTTTGAAAAATTCCGAATGTAAGGGACAAACTGCAAACATTGAACATCAGCATATTTTTGGGTCAAGTAATCCTTGGGGGTTTTGAGGCTTTACAAATGAAAGAGAATGCGGAGGTTGGAGAAGGATCTCTATTTTTCTCCGATTTGAATCAGGACAACTTCTTTTCTCTACTGTAACAAAGATGAACCTATTTGCGGTAGCAGAATAATCACCGCAGTAATTCAAAAAATAAGCTGTAAAAAGTGTGATAGTAAACTTGGGAAAGGCAGTTAAGAGTGAGATATAGGTCACAAAATTGCAGGGTGCAGGATGTGAGGACGCACTGCTTTGTTTCTGATGAGCTTTCATATGATGCATTTTTAAAATTAAATACTTAACATATGCGAAGTGTGCGCATGGCAAAATGCTTTATTATTATATAAAAAAGAGACTCTGATAATCGCTGAATGAAACTTAAGGGCACAGAATTGAGGATCTCATGTTTAGAGGGAAAAGGGCCGCGAGGAGAACTTCTAAATATTTAAAGACTGATAAACTTACGGTGGATTGTACAGTTGAATGTTAAATCACAATGAACACACAAGCGACTTTTAATCACTCAGTCACTCATTTATAATCTGCAATAAGAAAAACAGCTGTTATTGTTGACAAACAAATTATTCGCTAAAACTAATTAATAATTTTTTTACATAAATGCATGTATAGTATATAAGCATTTCTAAGTGTATTGGATGGTTTAGCAAAGGCGAGATTAATTCCAACCGTGCACGGTTAGAGGCGAAACGAAGATCTTTTTAAAACTGAAAATTTACTCACGCTTTTTAACACTTTCTCATTCAATTTTGTTCCGGTTGATGTGAAATATTCATTGCACTATTAAAATAAGGTTTCCTAATGCTTGTTTGGATTTTTCCATTGAAATAAGATATTCTGGTTCCATGGCAGGCTAACTTTCGTATTATTTTTCTAAAGTACATTTTTTGAAAAAATCCTACGACGATTACTAGATTTCAAATCATATTATAAAAAAGTTTTGGTTCGCTGCATCTGCAGCGACAAGAGAGGCGCTCGAAAGAGAATAATTTTTTATTTTTTTTATTTTACGAGAGCTCCCGTACTTTCACTTTATTTTTAAAATGTTTGCAAAATATTTTATGCACTTTTCAGTTGTGGACTCCGTATCAAGGCATTTTTTCATTTTTTTTTTTTTTTTGTGTAAAGACCCTAGTTTTTGAGGCATACAAGATGATGTTAACAACTAACACCAGCAAGTGGTGGGTTTAGAAAATTTATTCTCATTTTTTTTTTTTAAATATTCTTTTACTAGATCATCTTAATAAAGGCAAATAGCTAATTATTTTGGAATTTATGACCAAGTAATGGCAAATTACCTAAAAAAATTAAAAAAAAAGCAAATAGAAAGAACTAAATTGTCATACATTATAATGTTATGTGGGCACGGCCGATTTTGTATACCCATCACTGAAGTATGAGGGGTATATTCCTTTTTTCAAAACGTGTGCAACGCTCACAAGGAAGCATCAGAGACTTCACAAAGTAGATATATATTCTTGATTAGCATCAATTTCTAAGTCGATTTAAGCATGTCCATCTGTCCACCTGTGTAATGGCTGCTGTTAATATTGTCCCAGTTGAAAAATTAAGATATCGATCTCAAATTTGACAGAAGCATTGGAAGTTCTTGTTAATATTGAAAATGGCTCAAATTGGTTGAAGCATACGCCCGCAAGCATACGTAACCTGAGAATTCCTCTGTTTTTCATAAGGAAAAAAAACCGGTTTTTTGCTCATTACTTTTAAACTGTAGCAGATAAATATACAAATTTGATCGCATATTCTATGGACGATGCGTTAGCACTGGGGATATGGCGAAAGTTGATATTAATCAAGAACACATACAGTTTGTGGGGTCTCTGATGCTTCCTTCTGCAGGTCGCAAAGGTTTCAACAAAGTGAACACATTCGACATTCTTCACTGATAGGTATAAAAAACAAAACAATAAAAACTAATGAAATTTCTATTTCCACAGATTTTTGATCTTCTAAATGCTTGTGCTGTTGCTTGTCACTTTGGTAGAAATATACTTTAACTTTTACGTCAGTTTTTATATCCAAGTGTTTTGCGGTTGTTAAGTCCATATTGTAGTTCATGTGTATGAATTTTATCACTTCGTTTGAAGCATAGGCGTACTCGCTTAGTTGATCTTACGACGTACTCATATTTTCTTTTGTTAAGATTATAATTTGTTTTGGTCATGTTCACTTATGCGGTCGCTTACTCATTTTGTCAAAATGTTTGCAACGCCTTGAAAGGAGAATCAAAGACCCCACAAAAGCATATATATTTTTGATAAGCATCAACTTCTAAATCGATTTAAGTACGTCCGTCTGTCCGTTTGATCGTCCGTCTGCAAATGCCGTAAAAACAAAGCTATCGACTTGAATTTTGGCAGAAGCATTGAAGCATTCGTGCACGTAGGCTGGTATTGAAAATGGGCCAAGTCGGTCAAAGCACACGCCCACAGCATTACGTAAACTGAGAACACCTCCGTTTTTTTAAAGGAAATGAAAAATTGTTTTTTTTTTTCATTACTCATAAACCAAAGCATATGAATGTACAAAAATTTGAACGGGTATTCTATGGACGATGCTGTAGCATCTGTACACAAAAATGAAAAAAATTGACCACGCCTACCCAGTATTATAATGTATCAAAATTTAATTGCTTTTTCAATACCTTTATGACGTGCAGCAACAAACTTCATATTCCCATAAAGTATACAAATTCTTCGCCAGTTTTAAATTAGGAATGCACCTAAACATATCCGCCTGTTCGTCTGTGCATCTTTCTGTTTGCGCAACTTTCCCGTTAGCGAAAATGAAAATGTCGCCTACAAATTTGCAAAAGAATTTGTAGCTGATAGAAAAAATCAGCCGCGCCCACTGCCGACCATAGAACATGAAAATTTAGCTCTTTTACTTGTTTGTCTTTTTTAGGATAAAGGTGATGGCGATAAAAGATTAGATAACGACCGAATAAAATTTTCTTGTTAATATCTTCGCAAGAGCTAAAATTGAGATTAACAATTGAAATTAATCGATGCTTGTTGGTCCGACAAGAGATATATGGCCAGAAGCACAGCCAATTAAAAGGCAGTTTCCTGTTCTCACCCACACTACCTCTGACCAGGTGTCCACTTTACCTATTTAGGCTCTGCAAAGCTTACCTATCTTATTTTCGGCCTTGTTTATTTTATTTAAATAAAATATATTTAACCCTAGAACAAGCGAGTAAGCGAAAAGTAAACTTAAAATATATTTATATAATCGCTCATATATAAGACGTAAGTTGAGGCTTCTTTTTAATTTAGGAATTGCGTTTCAGTTTTTGTTATTACAATAAATTGAATTTTAACAAGTGCGGCTTAGCAAATGCATCTCGTGTATTGCTTTTGCACAATATTACCCTAAGAAAAATATAAATACTCTAGTAAACGTAATGCACTTGTTGTTTTTTATATACATTGAACTTCGTTGATAGGTTTCCGAGGTTCATCATATTCAATATACAATATACGGCATCTTTAATACATATTTAATAGGTATATAGATATGGTTCGTAGTGCTCTTTATTGTTATTAGCTAACACAGTTTTTAAAAATGTAATTATATTGATTTAACGACACTTTTTTTTTATAATGATATGTCTTTGCATAGCGTTAGCTAATAATAATGTAAGCACAATGAAAACCGAAAGTTTTCCTTATCTCCATACAATTAATATTCAATAAAATTTACATGAATGGAATTTTTAGAAAAATTCGACTCGAATAGGATATGTACGCAACTCAAACATACATACATACACTGATTTGTAGGTTTATGCTGATGTCAGTCTGGCTTTCCTGTTCTTGATCTCGTTAATAATATAAAAATGTCAAAAGTGGTGGGGGTCGGTTAAAAGTGATCATAATGAAATCAATTAAAAAAAGAAATAATTGAAGTTATTATCAAATTTATTTATTAAGAACTGGAAGGCGAACGCAATTTTTTTGCATTCGTTGATTTTTCACACATTGTTAACATTTTAAAATAAAATAAATATGGAAGTGTGTCATATTGCTTTTGTTTCCTTATTGTTTACATAACTATTTTTAATACTTAATGGAGTTAGTGATTGAATGACGCACGGTCTTGTTCAATTTATATGAACATATAGGGCTGAAATACAAGATCAAATTGACTTGCAATGAAGACTTGCCTTGAGGCACTTTAGCTATCATAATTCTTTTAGGTAACTTTGTATCAATAATTGAATGAAATTTTATTTAATAATTTTATAAATATTTATAAAGAAATCGTAGCTTTCATATTTTAATTTCCAATGGTACTGGCTGCAATTTAAACAATAAGGTCGTCAGAAGGGTAAAACTATGTGTTGTTCTAAGGTGCGGTAGGACTAAGGGGAATACATAGCATAGCCGTACATTGTTTTAGTTCAAAAAGTTGCTCCAACGGCTTGCCATCTTCCTTGCGGAGTGGAGCAGTGTTCGACTGCGAGACAGTACGATATTAAGAAGCTCTCCGTCCGAGGAGCATACGACGATTGAAAGGCATATGGCGATCATAAGATTTATTTAATTAAAAAAAAAATTAATAAAAACTGATAGGCGTTCACTCAAGCCCACTTATGCGGAGAAGTGTCCCGTATGTAGTAAGTGAGTAATGTACGAAAAGCGCGAATTTCAAATGGAAAATCGAGAAACATTTCTTTTTACACCCACTACTATTTCCAAAAGGAAGCTTCAGAGGCCCTGTAAAGTATACTCTTATTCTTATATATTTTTGATTAGCATGAAATTCCGAGTTGATTTAGCCATGTCTGTCCATCTGTGTGTCTGTGTGGTGTGGGCTGTTGGCACTCTCCTCTCGCAAAAATGAAGATATCGACTTGAAATTTGGTAGAAACATTGGAAGTTTCTGCACGCAGATTGGTATTGAAGGTGGTTCAAATTGG
This sequence comes from Glossina pallidipes, assembly GCA_000688715.1. NCBI lineage: Eukaryota > Metazoa > Arthropoda > Insecta > Diptera > Glossinidae > Glossina > Glossina pallidipes. The sequence continues at coordinate 694,150 of KK499812.1, forward strand.
TCTGAGCAGAAGCGTGCAATGGAGCGTAAACTTAACGCAACTCCGTTTTTTTAAAGAAAAATTTTTGGATTTTTTCTCGCTACTCGGAAATTACTAAAGTTAGAAGGTCACATTTACTTTACGAGACAGTTTACTCTCTAGGTCCAAAAATGGAACCAATCGTCCGTACACACACAAAACTACGATTAATTAAATTTAATTTTTTTCACTTTTTTGACAAGACAAAACGTTTAAAACTATTTTGTACACTCCTTAAATGAAGATATATTATCTGCCCAAAAATGGGTTAATTTTAAAACGAATATGGTGGACACCGCGATTAATTTTTTCTTAATAATATGGGTATCAAACAAAAGAACTTGGAGAGTAGAATGCGAAAAAAATTGCGCTGGGTATGCGCTATTCGGTCCCTGGCGAATATAACTTTCTTACTTGTTTATTACTAATTAAAAGAATCTTTAGTTCAGAATTTTATTTTTTTAATTGGAAGTGCTCTATTTATGTATCATAACTTTCACATTATTTACACATTTGGCAAGTATCAACGCTTAAGGCCGTTGATGATTTCAATAGAGAGCTTATTTCATGGCAATGTTTTACAATTTTTCAATTTTCCTCAGCTTCCCTTTTTACTAATCCATACGGCCATTCATCCTTATTCAAACGCTTCTTAGGTCCTTACGTATGGACTCGGATCGAACATGTTCGCCGTAAGCTGTCTTTAATATTCACCATAATCTTTCTGTAGATTCTTTCGCAATTTCTGCCACATTTTCAAAACTGCAAACAATTTTTATGGCAGATTGCATTCCTTTTGAATATCGAAGCCTTCTGCCCAAGATGTATATAAAATCCGATCAAAGTGATCAAATAAAAGGAGTTAAATCATGTGTTCTAGCCCCACATGAGCAGAGAACAAGTTGTAGTTTTTAAGCTTATTCTCCGCAAATTTCAATGCAAGTGCAAGTGAAGTGCAAATGCAAGTGAAGTGAAGTAAATGATTCTCATAGTCCACAGCATATTTGACAAGCGAAAGAAAGTAAATAAATGCAACCGACTCTCGGTAATGTATATACGATACACAGATGCATAATATAAGATTTATTAAAAATTTTGCAACTACAGTTAGGAGATTTTATGATCGTCAACAATCCATTGGTTGCTTGAATTCAGTACACACATACTTCTGTAACGTTTTAAATTGTCTCAGTCGCCTAAGCAAGGATTTCGGAATTCTGTTGGTCACTACCGTTAATATAAACGATTAAATTTAGAATCGCCAAATATTGATAAAAAAACCCAAAAAAGAAAAAGTTATCTAAAAAACATTATCATTAGCTTGTAACCGGTAGATGTAGATATCGATCCATAATTTGGCAAAGAATTTATAAAGTTTGGTATAAAGAAATAGTTCCAACTGGTGCGTTGATAAGTGTAAAATTATCAAATCAGAACTATCTTGTAGATAACTAAAATTCGCTTTATATAGATTTAAAAGTTTTTATTTTATTATATAGAAAATGTTGAGATTTCGAGTTTTTTCATTAATGATTTTCAGATGAAAAAATACATTGATTTTCAAACATTTCACTTCCATTGGGCTGATTATTTAGTGTTTGCAGCAATGATTTTCTTATCAACTGGAACCGGTCTCTTCTTTGCATTTTACAAGTAAGTAATAAGCAAGTCGATGTCTATCGATCTGTATATTTGGCATAAATATTTTCTATATATATATACTTGTTCGATTTTTTTGCATTTTAGAAAAGAAAAAGCTATTGAATTAGGACAGCAAGATATTGATAGCGGGGAGAAGAGAAGGAAAAATGATTTCGATACATCGAATATGAACGAATATTTATTGGGTTCAAGAAAATTAAAAATATTTCCGGTATCGATGAGTTTGGTCGGTAGGTAAGTAATTGAAATAATTCTTTAGCATTTTACTGCAATAATGTATACATTTTCTTATCATTTGCATTGCAGTTATGTGTCTGGTGTCACTATACTCGGTACCGTATCAGAAATTTATTATTTTGGCACTCAGTACTGGATGATTGTCATTTCTATTGTTTTTATGGCTATAGCTGTATCAAAAATTTACTTACCAGTTTTTTCCGTTTTACGTGTGAATTCATCCTATGAGGTATGTATTCATGTATGTATGTATGTATATGTTAAGCAAATGAATGGTTTTTTCAAACATGTTTGCAAGCAAGTGGTTTTTTCTTTACTTTATCATATGTTTAAGTAAGTGGTTATCAATCAATCAATCAATCAATCAATAAATGACCAATTAAAATTTCTAACTGAATCTAATGTGATTACAAACATTTTTTAGACTCACCGTAAAACATTAATAACTATTTCGTTATTACTTTTACGAAACTGTTAAGTAAAGTTCGCTGTGTTACATGTCTAACGGCAAATTTAATTTGCCCTAACCATTGTATAACAAATAAGAAAGTACATGAAAGACTGTTCAGCGCTACTAGCTAGCTAGTTAGCTTGCTATTGTTTATGGGGAAATCGTAAAAATGACTTATTGTCAGTACGCAACTGTGTCATTATAGGAAATTATACGTCTAATACGCTTAATATAATGAAAACAAAGAGAACATTATAGCATGCTAGCAATAGAGTGCATCAGAAACGGCACGCTTGCAGTTGCTATCCAATTATATCCCAAATATATGTACGGGCAGTACATATGACAGCGTATTGTCAACTTGAAACTGCAAGATCATTCAATCAACAGAGGAAATGAATATTGAAGTTCTTACTTCACAAAACTTACTTCACTTGCTTTGATGAAATTCATATGTTCGACGTCAATTTTGTGCAATTTTTTTACCTTTTCATAATTCCAATGTATTGTATGGCCAACCATATGCATCACATAGGTAGGCAAAAGTAGCTCAGCGCTGACATTTGTACTCCAAGATAGGCAAATCCTTCTTAGGTCACTTTGGAGAAATTCACACTTTACACTTTGGTCTTGTTTAGGCTTTTCTTCTTTGACAAACCACGTGGGCTATAATATAAGAAAAACTGTTGTGTTGCCAATCATTGATTCCAAAAGTAATCTTTGAAGGAAGAGTTTTGAGTTTTAAGTTGAGCAATCGCGATATACAAAAAGTAGACCCTTTCCTAAGCTTATCAATCTTTGCGTGGAAATAGCACCAGAGCGGGCTCGAAATATTGGAATTGGAATATCAATTTTGGGATTGAAAGTTTCTCTTTATTCCCTTACATCCCCTAGGATTGGTGTTAATTTGTCGCAACTCAGTGTTTCCTCCTCAAAATACTTTGCCCTATGTTATTACATTTGCTTGTGGCACGTTACTGTTAAATTGTTTGCGAATATATCTCTTAAGACAAACGGTTTCACGTTATGCGATATTAAAAAAAAAAATAAATGAACAAAAATAACAACAAGAGAGTAATGATTAAGAAAAGGTTTGGTCTAAGCCGTGATGTAATTTGTTTTTTTTACTTTTTCTTTTTATTGTAAATTGTCACTTATTGTTGCTAATAAATGGACTGGACTTTGTCCAAGCACTCGGCAAAGATATCATTTCCATTGCCAATCAATTTATGTACTTGTTATTAGTAATTCTTTAATTGAGTGCCGATAAATGAAAGACAAAATAAAACAAAAATCAAGTAAGAAAATTATACTCGGTTGTGGCCGAATCTTTTATATCCACCATTTTTATCTTAGGAAGAATATCGAAGAGAAGAGGAATGCAATTTCGGGCCTTTCGAATAATGGGTGGGCATGGCCTACTTTTTTCCTTTTTTTTTTTGCATGCCATTCATTTGTAGTTTTATCGTTTATAGTTTATGAGCACAGAGCCAAGGACTCAAGCTTTTTTTTTCTTGCTTTTGACAAGAAATGTGTTCTCAGTTTATTTCGCACTGTATGCATGTACGCATGTTCATTTTGACACGTTCTCAATAGCAATCTGCGTGAAAGAAGTCCTAGTATTTTTGCGATCGGGAGAATGTTTTTCTCAGACAGACACAAAAATGATGAAACGAACAGGGAATTAAGCATGGATTGATTTAGAATTCGACGGTCAATACAAATATATAGGATCTCCGAAGCTTCCTGTCGATCTTGCAAACGTTTTGACAAAATAACTACAAGCGGTGGTTATACAAACATTTTACTCGTACACCTGCATATGCCTACATACATACTTGTCAGCTTGCATACAAATCAAATTTTCGTTTGGTTCAGCCTGTAGGCTATTTAAAAAGTCCTTAACCTGGATTTCTTTTCTTTCTTTTTTTTTTTTTAGTATTTGGAAATGCGATTTAGTCCTGCAATACGGAGCCTGGCTTCAATAATGTTTGTAATGGATGAGGTAAGTAAAGCAGCTGAGAAAATTATGCTTTGATTGGAGATTATTCTTAAAATATCCTACATTCCCATATACGAAAAAAATACTTCGAAATTCAATTTGTCTCAATAAGTCCCTGAAACGAGTTTTACATTAATATTCTCTATAGATGAAAAGCTTCATATTTGCCACTGCCTCGAGTGTTTATGCGTGCTGGACAACTGGACGTGATTTGGAGTCACGACATAAGTTTCGGTTTTGTCTTTTAATTTTTACAGGCTTCAATGAAAATCGACTTAATTGTACTGAATAACATGACGATAGAATGTCTTTAGTACGATTTTTGAAGGTAGGAAATATCGGATTCAGTTTTATTTAGGTGAATTTATTTCTTTAAAGGACAAGTAAAAACGTTAAAGTGTGGCACGCCGCAACCTTAAACAAACACCCCGCATCAGTTCGCTTAATACCTCTGTTCAAATAAAGCTTTTTCAAAATAAGATGTTTAATGGGAAACAGATGAATTATTTTCAATACAGTTCGTTACTGGGTCAAAACACGTCAGTACATATAAAATTTGATCAAAATATTATGTCAAGAATTGTGATCTGTAGGTTGAAATAAGGAAACGAGACAGATAGATATATGGACAGACAAGCTCAGAATCATATCGCGAATCGATCGGTCTAATAAAAAAATCTCAAGTTATCCAAAATCTTAACATATCCTCCTACCTACTTTTTCTGCATTAGTTTTCGCTGAGATCATCTTCCGCTAGCCCCGGCTAACTATAGTGCGTTTCTTCATGATGTGTTTATAAATCTGTCTCTAGGATATAAGAAACCTTGAACACTCTAAAGTTATGATATGGTTTTATGGTTTGGTGTTTTTCTTTCTTTCGATTTTTCTTGCAGATGTTCTTTTTACCAATCATTCTCTACGTGCCTTCGATAGCTTTCAATCAAGGTAAAAGGCTTTCTGAATCTTTTTCACTTTATATCGATTAATAATGTCTCGTTCGCATGTTCTTTCAGTTACTGGCATTAATGTGCATGTAATCAGCACTGTAATCTGCATCATATGTGTGATTTATACAATATTGGTGGGTATTGTAAAGATCCTTTGAATTAAATTTTTATTGAAATTTCTTGATATGTTATGTTATTTATGGGTATAGGGCGGTATTAAGGCTGTCGTTCATACGGATGCCTGGCAAATTTTAGTAATGTTTGTGTCTGTGATGGTGGTCGTGACAATTGGTTGTTTCAAAGCGGGCAGCATTGGGGACGTTTTTCAAACGGCCTCCGAGGGTGGTCGTCTAATATTTGCCGAGTAAGTGTATTTACTTCATATATATTAATTAATTGATTTCAATTTTTGAAGTTTTATTATAGCGTTAATCCGTCCATGTATCAGCGGCAAACGTTGTGGGGTGTTCTAATTGGTGGCTTCTTTTATTGGACCTCTTTCAATGCGGTAAATCAAACTATGGTCCAACGTTATATGTCATTACCCTCCTTGAGAAAGGCTCAATGGTCCATATTTATTTTTACTATAGGCATAATAGCTTTTATATCAGTCTGTTGTTTTGCCGGCCTCTTGGTGTATGAGTTCTATACCAAATGTGATCCCATGAGTGCTGGTTTAATAACGGTAGGTGGTCTTATGTTAAAGAAATATTTAAAAATTTTTGGAATTACTTAGCGAACGACTATTTGCAGCACGATGACCAACTTCTGCCGGTTTTTGTAATGCAAACCGTTGGCCATTATTACGGTGTGCCGGGACTTTTTATAGCTGGTGTATTCGGTGCTGCTCTCAGCTCGCTGTCAGTTGTGTTAAATTCTACCGCCTTGGTGATGCTAGAAGATATAGTGAAAGGTTCTTTACGTCTGAAATTAACGGAACGTAGCTCGACTCTCCTAGTCAAGGGGTGTATTTTGATATTGGGAGTTATAGCCGTCGCTTTGGTATTTGTTTTGGAGCAATTGAGTGGCATATTGAGCGTAGCCACATCCGTCACTGCTATTGCGGCCGGTACGACTTGTGGTCTATTCACTTTAGGCATGTTGGTGCCGTGGAGTAATAATACTGGTGCATTAGTGGGTGCTCTGGCTGGTGCGTGTATATCCGGTTGGATTTCTTTTGGCTCACAAATCGCTTTTGCTAACGGCTATGTAACACCCCATAAACTAGAAATATCAGTGGAAGATTGCCCGGGAAACGTCACTATGCCCGACAACGTTTATATTGATGAATCGGACGTATTCCCATTGCATAGGCTCTCTTTTCATTGGATTAATCCAATTGGAGTTTTCACTACCGTTCTGGTAGGAACTATAGTGTCATTTATGTCCGGACCGACGGTAATCAAAAAACTAGATGCTGAACTAATATCTCCCGTTCTACATAGGTCGCTGTTTAAATACCTTCATCTAAAGTGTTAACTACAATAGATTTTTTTTGTAGGTATTTGCCAAAAGAATGCTTCCCACCATCTGGAATAACTAACGAGATGACAAGGGAAAATACCGCTACTCATCTGTTAAATGATGGTCGCGGAAAAGCCGGTAGTGAAACTGGTGAGAGCAGTGATAATAGTGGAAAATATTAATCTAACTTAAATGTTGAATAGAAACAAAAAATTCCTAAATAAAGTGTTTTGCCAAACGTAGTCTGATCTGTACAATCCGCCAGTTTAAGCGGCGATAATTAAGTCAGTTCAAATTCATGCACTTTACCTTATCGATTAGTTTATCAAAACAAACTATAGGTTAATGTTATTACTGATTAGTTACTGATAAGTTTAAATAATTTTGTTTTATAGACAAATAAAAAACCAACGATTATGCTTAAAAAGTAAACTAAACAAAAATAAATTAAAAAAATTTTTTTTTGTAAAGTTTCACAATTTTCTAACTTACATATATTTAATGACATAATATTGCCACTAAAATTTTGAAAACACAAAACATATTTCTCAGCCCATTAAAAATTTCTTTTTATCACATAAAATAGTTTTGTAGTATTTATAGGTTATTTCTAAACGATTCTTTCCTAATTTAAAACAAATGTGGTTTGGACGCTATTAAGAGATGATGTATATACAAAATTATATTAAAACATGTAAAGTTATTTTGTCAAAGTTACATTATTCGATAATAGTGTTTGTAGAGAGGTGAACACTAGAAAATTGAATCAATTGAGCTGAAATCGATTTATTTTATGCAAAAACCTGTGAGGTACTATTAATTGTTGGTATTTTTTTTTTCAAAAAATCAAATTCTAATAAAAACGACGAACATACGTCATATTTATGTTGATAAACAAGCATTTTATTATTAAAACAACAAAATTTGTAAAGATAACACTGTTCCGCCCCGCAAGCAAGACGACGTGCCGTTGGAATAGCTTTTTTAACCAAAGTTATTTGGTGGTAACAAACATAGATAACTAACTATGTGCTAAGCCTATTTAAGCAAATGAAAAATCTATCTAATCATAGGGAAAATAAATAATTTCATATTACTCCCAACGCGTGGCTTCGAATTTCATGTGCGGTAGAGTTTTTAATAAAGCCCAATGCCTGCATCCTAATTTATCTACGGGATAGTTGCTCTACATCCCATGCCGATCTTGATCGTCTTCTGTATGTGGGTGCCGTATTGCACACGAACCTTTCTATTAAATCTTGACTTACCCTGTACCCTTTTATTGGGACGTCGGGGTAAGTCTCTGACAGCTCGTCTATCATCGTGGTGAACTGCGTAATTGTCGCAACTGTTTCCACTCCTAATAGTTGGGTTTCGAATTCTTGGGCGGATCGTAGACTCCTTTTTTTCTTGCCAATTTGAGACGTTTAGCTCGTCCCGATGGAATACGTTGGCCAGCTTGGTGACTGCCTCGATGTACTGGCTCGTCCTTCTGGCTGTCTGCTTACGGACTCACTGCGCTTTGATCGGAAATTCGTTGCCTTCACGACTGACGGTACTGCTCCTCTTTGGACCCAGAATTTGCTCGACTCTTTGCGTTGTTCTACTAATTTGGATGTTAAATGAATATCATAACGTGTGCCGAACCTCATCTTACGATAATGGGAGTCGCCCAAGTGCGCGTACAGGCGGTCTTCTGCTGGAAGGTACGTTGTCTCATTATTGGTGAACAACTCATCGAAGGCCAGCGTCACCACTTTGCCGAGATGATCTAATTCATTTACGAGCGCCCGGAGTGCCTCAACATCCGGCACTGTTTCTTGCCGGGCCTGCTCTTGGTGTTCTTCTTCTGACTCGAGCTGGTGTTGACGTTGTTGTTTAAGGAGTTTCGCCGCAGCGGCGGAGGTCGATGGCCCCTGATTGTAAATGTCTAAATCTATATCTAAATACTCTACATCTTCTTAAAGTATATCTAAATCTATATTAGCGGGGCTTTGTGTAATACTACTTGTCGCCGGTTCCCCCGTCGCCATCACTAATTCTTCTGTTTCGTCGACTATTTTCTGAACCGTAACAAAGTCCTTTGGATATATGTCTCCAATTTTCTTAATCTGTTCGGTCAGTTTGTTTATGTGCGGAAGCCAACATCTGTCTACATTGTCCGTCTTGTCGAAGTATTTTAAATGTCCGCTATATGTGCTTTCTAGCATTTTCTCGTCATATATCAACCGTTTTGTTATTTTGTCTGCTGCGTGACGCAGCCCTAATTTTAGCGCGTACCACAGAAACGCTTGTAGTTTAGTTGGTCTGGTCACTTTCGAATTGTCCAACTTATTTAAGTTTTTAAGAGCGGACTTAATCGCCTTCACTTTGTTGCGGACATCTTTGGTGGTAATAAGATGTCCGAGCTATTCCGTAAGATTGGCAGCTAACTGCTTAGCAGCCAAGTCCCAATCTATCCACTCACTATTGACACCCCACAACTTCGGATATTTCATTAACAATTTGCTAAAAAGTCTGTTCGGTATGTTACTCATTATTTATTACAAATTTACCAATAAAATCTATATCCAAATTTAAATAATATAAATAACAATAGGTATATAAAGATGCAATAATGATATATAAAAGATGCAATAATAATAAATAATAATTAAGCAAATATTATAAAAATGAAAAAAACAATAGATAACCTGAAAAGAAAATAAACAAATGAAAAAAATATAATCGCTATATATATACATATAATATAATAATATTTATATAATAATAATATAATAAAAAAATGAAACGCCTTTTCTTTTAAAATGTTGCTTTATTTACAAAATAATTGTACACATTTTTTTTTAAATTTCTAAATACAATTTAAATTTCTAAATACAACTACACGCTAAATCTTATTGAATAATTCTTTTCAATTGTCCCCCTTTTTTTAATTTTTTTTTGTTTTTTTTTAATAATTTTTTCCATTTTTTTTTATTATTTTAAACACTATGAACTGTTTTGTAGAACTTTCATCAACCTCTACAAAACAGTTGTGCTTTAAAAGGAACACTCCAGAGCTATCATCAACCTCTGAAGTTTCCCTTTAAAGCAAACGATTTTCTTTAAACTTAAAACTTTTTAAACTTACTACTTATCAATAGCAGTGGCCATGATACAAATTCCCTCATAAAATATCAATAAAATTCGAAAAGATTACCCACGCCCACCCAAATTCATAATCCATAAATTCAATAATTTTTTGAGAAAATTGAGGAGCCTGACATATTTACACCTATGGATGAACCCTATTGGAAATGTTTCGCATCGGTCCACTTTTTTGACCACTTGCCTTACAATATCATATCTGTACTTGTGTCAAATGAGCGTTTTTAAAATTTCGCTTAAAACTTTTCGCATACAACGTTACTGTACATCATGTAAAGCTTTATGTGAGAAGTGACAGAAAAAGTGATGAGATCCGAAACATATTCAATAGCGTTGGTCCTCGGGCAAAACGCGCACGTCATTGTGTCAAAATTTCATCAATTTAGTTAAAAAATTGCGGCCTCTAGTTTAAAGGCAAGAAAACAAGGATGATAGCCGAATAGACAAACGCACAAACCTAATATGCCTCTGTACCACAACTCATATAAGGTATAAAAATCTTCATCCTTTATAACAAGCAC
>KK499812.1:710968-739582 GCA_000688715.1 Glossina pallidipes
AAACACACACTTTCATATAATTGTGAATAAAATTTCTAAGCATTTATATAATATGAATAAAATTGAAAAGTTTGAGAACAAATTCTTTAGCAATAATAATGAAAAGGTAACATGTCCACGTACACTTTCTGTATGTATAGCCAAATAAGTATTGTAATGCAACTGCAACAATACTAAGCAAAAAAAAAAGACACGGTCCACCATCATATACCTTACACCGACCTACATTTATTGATATAACGACTTTTCAAAATAAGAATTTAGATGGAAAGCAGTCCCAACAGTGGCCCGTTCCGAAACATTTTTAGTAGCGTTCATCCTTGGGCTAATGAATTTTGGTTTAATAGATTTTTGGTCAGAAGTTGGTGAAATACTTCGCGTTCTATGTAGAAACAGAGATGTTAAACTATGCAATGCAGTCCAATAAAAACGATCCTAACTTCCACAAAAACGAATCATAACGCGAAAGAAAATTTTTTGTTTAATATTTAGAATTATAAAAATAGAATAACATAATTTTAGGCTTGGTTCTAAAGTAAATTAAATTTTTTCATAGCTTTCTTTGCAAGTTGTCTTATTGTGAGTCTGTCCATTTAATAATATCTGTCTTAAGGTCAATAATATCCGGAAACAATATTGAAAACTTTGCTTATCTCGAAGCATATATTTGTAAAGATAAGAAAGATTCAAAGACTTCTAACACATAGGCATTAACATACAAACAAGTATTGCAAGTACTTTACCGACAAATGAAATATTTTTTATATATAGCTGCGTTTTCATTGGAACTACTTTTCCTTTTTAAATTAACATAAAGACAACACAAATGTATCAAGGAAAGATGAATGAATGAACCAATGAATAAATTAATGCGAGAAAGAACTAGTGAGTGAATGATTGAATGCGTATTTTTTAAAGTTACCAGAAACAAACTTCACAGATAAGCGTAGATGAAAAATGGTGAAAGATGTCTCAATAACAATAGATTACTTGGAGTAAATGTTTGAGAAATTTCTTTAAATAAATTTGCTAAAAGTAAATGAAACTTTCAGTTTCCATTTCTAACGTTTGCACAAACTTGCGCACCTGCGTTATATATATTGGCGGCACTAATAATACGTTTAATCAAGTTTAATATGATTTTCAGGTACATCAATTATGCTTGATCCTTGATAGTTTCACTGCTCTAATATTAGTCATAATAAACAAATGAATAAATAAATAACGAGATGAACAAAAATTAAAAATAATATTTTTATACCCGCCACTGTGAAATGACGATATACTCATTTTCGTTCGTTTTTTTTCCAAAATATATGTAAAATCCAAAAGGCAGCTTCTGAGACCCTACAAAGAATATGTATTTTTGATCAGCGTAAAATTCTGAGTTGATTTAACCATGTCTGTCCGTGTGTGTGTCTGTGTGGGTTGCGTTGCTGGCACTGTCCTGGTCGCAAAAATGAAGATATCGATTTCTGATTTGGCAGAAACATTGGAAGTTTCTGCACGCAGATTGGTATTAAGAATGGGCCAAATCGGTCGGAGCAAAAGCACGCAGTGGAGCGTAAACTGAACGTAACTCCGTTTTTGTAAAGAAAATTTTTGTAATTTTGGACGTTACTCGGAAATTATAAAAGTTAGAAGGCTGAAATATTCCACATTTACTTTACGAGACACTTTACTCTCCAGGTCCAAAAATGGAAACAATCGGAAGTGTCCACACAAAGTTACGAATAATTAAATTTAATTTTTTTCACTTTTTGAGAAGACAAAACGTTTAAAACTATTTTGTACACTCCTCAAATGAAGATATATTATCTGCCTAAAAATGGGTTAAGTCCAAAATGAACATAGTAGACACCGCGATTAGTATTTTCCTATTAATACCACCGAAATGGGTATCAAATAAAAGAACTTGGAGAGTAGAATGCGAAAAACATAGTAGTGGGTATGTGAGATTCGGCCCCCGCCGAATATAACTTTCTGACTTGTTCTCTACTAGTCCAAGAGCTTATGTTATTAAACTACATTAAAATATTTGTCGGAGGCAGAGCAAGAGTTTGTTATTAAATTACATTAAAATATTTGTTGGAGATACCCAAATATACCTCGGCATTTTATATAACCCTTGATTTTAATTTTGATTTCATCACACAAACAAAAACTGTGAATTACAGCAAATTACTGCATAGAACAGTAAATCGAGGGCAACACGTTGCGGCACTTTTTTCCGTCTCCTAAGTAACGTGCCAAACATCATGAAATGTGCGCGAATTTATGTTAAGCTAGGAACTAAATGGATATTATTAAAGAAATACATTCAAAATATTCAGCACTAGAGTCAGAGGTTGATAATCAATTGGATATAATGTAAGTTAATAATGCACTTACACTGTTGCGTGCAACGGTCGATTCGATTTGAAAAAATCTTTCAATAAGTCTTCTGACAATGCGTATGTGCACATAGATGTGTGTGCTTATTAGAATAAATCTTTAGACGCTCAACAAAAACGAAAAAAACGTACTAACAGATTTTCCTTCCTATTAAGAAAACGTGAAGAGAATAAGTTGGCTAAGCAAAATGCACGCAGTCTGGAAAAATCATCGACTCAGCAAACAGTTAAAATATTATCCTACGAGGAGGCTTTGGCTCGCAACAACAACTTATTAAAGGTTTCGATAAAATGAATTCGTTGTCTCCTTACGCATAATTACTTATGTATTTGTAGTCTTTGGAAATTGCAAAAGCACGTTTACGATCACGTTCGACTTATTCGCCAGTTGAAGGAATTTTGAGAAAAGCGCTCGACAATTTCGAAAGAGAATTTCAAATGTCTTTCGATGCCAATAACACAAACGAAACCGGGGAAACTTTAAATGACGATACTTATGATAACATAAACTAAACATGCTTCGGAAAATCTTCAAGAAAATATATTTCTCATCTTCAAGGAAATAGTCGACACATCAAATCCAGATCTGGCAGCTTCTCTACCTTTCATTCACCAATATTTTTCTCTAAGTAGTTTCGTAATTCTTATAATAAATTTCCCGTATTTAAAATTGAAAAGATATATAAATTTGATATGATAACGAAAAAACACTATAGCAGGATAAGAAAATATTTCCGAACTTCGAGAAGGTACTCAGAAGCCCTTAGAAGCCTTAGAAAGTAGAATATCGTCATGAAAATGGATTCAGACGTTTATTTAGAGGCTAACTAGCCAGGTATATGACCTGTGGTTGTCTCATTTACTCACTATTTTGATTTTTCTCTTTCTTCTTCTTACAACAAATTAAAAAAGAGTTTTAGGAAAGCATATTAACGGGCCTTTCTAAGAAAAACAAACAACGTTTAAGACGAAAAGTCTTCTTTTTTGTTTACTACCTTCTAGTCTTCTTTTTTGTTTACTACCTTTGTAGGGCTATAGATGAATGCATTTGAAAGTCCGTCTGTCATGAAAATTGTTTTTTACACAAAAATGTGAAATAGTTTTAGTAAAATCCGCCTGAGTGACAGAGTAGGCAAGAATATCGACTAGCAACTCAATGGTCGTGGTCGTGGGTTCAAATTTCGAGTGCGGTAGAGTTTTTTGGGTGCTAGTGCTTTAAGTCTTTAGTCTTAGAATTTATTCTCTGGCTAAATTTATAATAATAATAATAATAATTTTAGTAAATTTTGTTCTTGTTTTGCATATAAAAATGGGTCGTCGTGCATCAGATTTGTTCTCAGTTTTACAGTTTTTATATATCCAGCAATATATTTTTTTATGTGTCGTTTCGCATAGGCGTCACCATTTTTATGTCTGCATGAATTGTGCCGATATCCGCGTCATTTACGCCGCCTATATCCAGCTAAAATTAGAGTGTAGCTGCCATGTGTGGGCGGGAGCCTGCAAAGGCTCCGGTGTTCACGAGCGACGGGTGTCCAAAACTCTCTGGATACCCTTGGGCATTGGCGTAATGTTGGCTGTGTTGCGCTTACGTACAGATGTAAGTGCTCTACGGAGATCAAAAATATATGCCCATCAATTATATCCTTTAACGGGCCTACGTCCGATACTACCCATGCATCAGCAGTGGTCTCATCAACATGTGTTTAAATGCATTTTGGAATTTTTGATTAATTTTGCGCACTTGGGTTTGGTGACGCTCGTTTTAAAGCAACCTTTTTCACAATACTCTCAAATTTGTCCAGCTTTTTTCACAATACTCTCAAATTTGACCACCTTTTTCACAATACCCTCAAATTTGAACAGCTTTTTTCACAATACTCTCAAATTTGACCACCTTTTTCACAATACTCTCAAATTTGAACAGCTTTTTTCACAATACTCCAATATAAAGAGTTCTCCGAGTTCTTATTTAACAGAAGTCTAATCTCGGTTTCTCACACTTTAACAGAAGTGTGAGCTTAATTTCTCATCGAACAGAAGAGCGAGCTTGATTTCTCACACTTTAACAGAAGTGCGAGCTTGTGATTTTAATTAAAACCCTTGCCTTTCCTCTCATCTTTCCTCTCCTGCCGTGCCTGATATTTCCATTTTCAAGTCGTACGTTCACACACACTACTCTCTTTCATCTCACTCTTCCCATAATCCTTCCCGATCACCACTGAGCGGCTGGTCACAGAAAAAAAATGGTTATGATACGGAGCACATTAAGCTTACGTGGATGTGTGTAACATCAACAGCGACGCGTGATGGACCCATCTTTTATTATACCAATGATTGAAAATCGTTTTCTGTATCGATTTAATTCTGTCTGTCTTTCTATCCTTTTCAGTATTTAGTTGTGTTCAACTCAAAAGTCAACAGCTTTTGGGATATTTTAATAAAATTTACTACAATAATAGGTTTTCCAATAAACGACAAAGATTTTCACCACTATTGCCCTTATAATCTCCTATTTTGGAAGAATCTTTATATGAAACAAAATTGGAATTGTTTAAGTTTCTCGAGAAAAATCGTCTAATGCTAATGCATTAGATATACTAAATGAATGTGAATATGTACAATCGGAAGGGCCGATTTTGGGAAGTCGCTCCAACATGACCATTGCTGGGGAAGATAACCCTTAATGTGACGGTAACTTTTCATTTTTCATGTCTAAGCTTGATTCATGATAATTTGACATAATAATAAATGATGATTAATTTGGATTACGTAGACCAAATTTTTGAACAGCACCTCATATAAGGATTCTCATGAAAAGTGACCTTGTAGATGGCAAAAAAGATCTATGGGAAAAATTTTAAATTTTACTAAATTTGTCTTATGCCAGCTCAGGCCTTGGTTCACTTCCCATATTAAGGCTTCCATGAATGGTTCGTCTTTACAAGGAAACAAAGTACCATTTTGATATTTGATAATGAAAATAATTGAAAGATTGCTTTTGGAGGCATCGTTATCCTTGCCCTACTACAATGTTTATACTTGTTTTTTTTTTGTTGCTTCATCGTCACCTATTTGTAGGCGACTCGTGTCAGTTTTATTATTCACGCTTCCCCTTAAGAATGTAAGATTTTCGATAATAGACTGTAAACTAATGACTGATGAGATTTACTTAGCATCTCTTGCATTTGCACTTCTCATATCCCGATGAGTACCGTAACACATAGCAAGAGTTCTGTGCACAGATGTGCTCTTTTTCCTCCTTAACAAAGTTTAGTTAATTTTAGATAGAATCGAATATTGAATCGTCTGTAGCTTATATCGATTCCAATGCATTGAGACGTATCGTACAATTCATGGTTACAGTGAGAAACAATTGTTCAAATAACGAGTGACAAAAGTAAACGAATTATGAAATGTTACCGTTTAGGCAGAGAGAGTTTGAGTGCTACTTAAAGCGAATAATTTGAACTGTAACGATTAAGCATATCCGCTGATTCTGAACAAGTGTCATTGCAAATTTCAATCCCCCCAAAAGGTAGAGAAGACTACGCTGTCACTTCACCTTTCCTGATCATGAGAAGTGCACTTTAGATATCCCACAGCAGAGTTTATGTGTTTTTAAAAAGTGTAAGATTCGAAGCCATTTTACCCATAATCATCCGTCCGTCCACCCGCCCATCTGATTGTTTCTCGCTTATTATTCGAAAGTGCACGATTTCAAAAATTGAAATAAAATCTTCTCATTCACATACACTGCCCTCGTTAATTCATCGGCCTAAATAACGTGTGCAATTAAAGCCGTCATGGCTGGCAATTTTTTTTTATTTAACGTTGACCAGCAAATGTGCAGATGTGCCGTACATAATGAGGTTGGCGGTCGAGAAGAATTATAGCTAGATGAGGGAGGAAAGAGTAAATATTCTTTTTGTGCGATTGACTTGAAAGTGGATACGTCCGGGAAAGATCGCTGCTGGTAAATTGTTTCAGAGGCGTCTAGTGGGGCAAGGAATAGGGACGTGAAGTCATGATAGAATGTTGGGCAGTGTGTGGACAGATCTAGGAGAAATGCGTTGGAATGCTGAGAAAGCCGAGCGGTTCTATTAAAGCATTTGATTAGTGAACAAATCTCTTTTACCTTTGGAGAATTCTTCTCGTATGCTGTGGCATAGCACATTTAGTGATGCGCTTATATGCGATACGTAGTATCTGCGATGTTAAACACACTCTCGTCACTCATGAGAATCTGAGCTCTTGGCTATGCGCAGTCGAGGGCTCCCGCTCAAACATGCAAATTGCACTTTCATTTTGGACGGATATGTGAAGGAACAAAATAATGGAAAAATCGAAGTAATTTCTATATCGCTTTAAGCATTAACCTAAACCTACGCCCATTTCTGCTTCTTTCATGCATATATGTTCTGCCCAATTACCCACATTACTTTGCGCTCTCCTATCCTCTCCTTGATCCTGCGAAAGGAAAGAGGAATGTTCATTATACATACAAATGCAAAGAGATATTTTATCACTTAGTTGTATCAACGTTCGTTCTTTCTTTAGGGTAAATAATGCGTGTTATTGTAAAGCACTGGGTTTCAAAAGTTCAAAACAAAACCTTGGATGCAAACGTTTTTGATGGACATCGAAAATGTCAGTGCCATTTAATTCCACTCGCCATCATTTGCTTGTCTACCTGGAGAATGTCTGTTATTGAAACTCTCGAAGCGGTAAATAAGGACAAGGAAAATCAAAGGTTGCTACGTAGCTACAGTCATGGACACATAAATACTCTTTCTTACAAGACTAAGCACTAAAGGTCTAATAATATTATTTTCTCTTTTTATTTTCTTATTCCCAATTACTTTAACATCTAAGAGAGACATATTATTTAAAAATTGAGTTTAAACATTTTATGCTTTTTCTTTTACCAAACAATTTTCATAACTTGCGGATCATTTGTTTTTTTTTTTTTTGGTTTCAGCTAATTAAACGTCTAAACGTAGTTAAAATTTGTCAATTTTGATTAAGATAACTTTTAAACTGAAAATAAATTCGTTGTAATTTTGTTGTTTTTTTTTTTCCAAAAATCTCTTATCAGTAAGTTGCAATGTCTGGTATGCATATTCATCTCTCCCTCACCAATCTCTTAGCATTATATTAAAATATCTGGTATGTGTACATGGATTTGAATTCTAATTAGATTCTCATAATGTGAAGTAATTAAGTTTCAAAACATTCGACTTGAATCGTAAATTAATACTTATTGGTTGAAGGGTTTTATTTTTAGTGAATTATTTACGCTTAATAGCTTTTCTCCATTAACCGAGTCTTAATTTGACATAAAATTCTTCAAAGTTTTCAACTGATCGTAATACACTGTCGTGGTTGTAGTTATTATTGAAAGTGGTATGTTTTCATTGTTATTATTGTTGTTGTTAACAAAACCGTCATATCTCGAAAATGTTTTCTTAACAACGTTACCATTGCCATGATATACATGTAACCATCTGATGATGGTTCACGCTCCATATTCAATATTAATTTTTATAATTTTTTTTTATTTTCATTTATTTTACTCGATGAGTTTTTCATTTTTTCCTTTTTTTTTTGTGTTTATTATTTATTATTATGTATATTCTATTGTTGCTATACTTATTGTTTTTTAAAGAAAAATAAAAGGTTCTATCTACTTATACATGTGTGCATACGTATATACATATATATGTATATATATATTTGTGATATTAGTTCTAGTTTTTATTGTATTTGTATGTAATGCATGCTTTTTTTTTCTACTGATATCGTCTAACTCTACCGAAGCGTTTTCAACTTTACCCGAAAAAAATTCAAGCATTCAGTTACGATTTGTTACGCGACAGGTGAATATTACTAATTGATAATCGTTCTTCCGATCGAGTAGTCACCTTAGTCTGTTTCTCGAACTGAATCGATCAATATTGTGTTCATTTCTTTCTCTTTTCTTTTATTTCCAATTTTCAATACAGTATAAAATGCCACGAAGCATTTTATTATCGGGGCGCGTACGAGTGTTCTCTTGTCGTCATCTAAATATGAAAACTATTCTCTAATGCTTGAGAAGGGTGCTTTAATTTTTTTTTGTTTCTATATCTAATAATAATAATTTATACGAAATGAGCGGTAGATTACTTAAGCCAAGTGAATACAAACATATAAAAATTGATTCCATACGGTTTGTTCGTTTGGCTTAAGTTATTTATTAGCTTAAGTAACAGCAACATTTTTTGATTAAAAAATTATTAGCATTTCTTGCAATCAACACAGGAATTCATTCAATTGCTTCGAAGTTAAAAGGAAAATCCATGAAGAAGAAGAAAAGTATGTATAAATTTTATTAGATATAAGAGTAAGAAGTAAAGAAGAAAAGCGATTTAGTCGCTACACTCGAGGATGAAAGTACGGTATTTTTCAAAGTTTTCCTAAAATACACACGATACGGGTCGGATCAGTGATTTTGAGACGCTTTACTTATTTCCGATCTTCATCTTTATTGTTTTTTTTTTTTTGTGTTTTCCCTATAAGATTGGAACTGAAATATATGAAAAATGGCAATTCTGTCAAAATCCAACAGCTGATAGGTAAAGCTTCGCCCGTCATTTATTGGAAATCACAGGCAAAAAGTTTATTTCAGTATAATTGGGGACAGAAGGGAGCCTATCCCTTTTGATAGTTGCACGCCAACTTTTAATTATCAAGCAAGAAAAAGATAAAAGAACTGTTTTAGTCAGAAATGATATGAGGCAACAATTGTGAAAGAAGTTGTAAGTTGTAACATTATGCCGGCAGGTTTCTTACGCCAAGTTTCGCGCCAAGAGCCATTAGTGCATGAAAATGCAAGTTGAAGCAACCTGAAAATAATTCTATGTAAGAATTTCTTATTTCCAGATTTGCTTCAATTGTGACCACAATTCCGGGCGAAGATACATGTGACTCTTTTTCGGAATGTGAACAGTTGGAAAAAAGCGGACATGAAAGTGGTTCCCATTTAAGACCTCCGACACTTAGTTGTAGGTTTCGGAATAGGGAGAAGGTTATTAGGTATTTACACGCTACTAATTGAAAGCGAGACATGAAGCTATGAAGTGTTTGTTGAGTGGTCTTGTCTTTTTTTGAAACTTTTAGAGGAGTTGTTGTTATGTTCAATTAAGCTAAACTGACTCCACCCTTGCTGTAGATCCATCTAACCGTGTTTTAATCGGCGATTGAACGGAATAAATTTAGTTTTTCTAAAGAATACTTCATTGAACTTCCGTTGGGGTTTTTTTTAAGTTTTGCAAACATAAGTAAAAATAACTTCAATGGACACGCACAGATAAATAGCGGCTTTTAACTGAAGTGATATAGTTTACGAACATTCCCTTGGGTATCTCTTAAGTGAACATTGTCTTAACAAGGTCTTACAATATTTTTGTCTTTCAAATATCGAACTGTCGTCTGACGAATTAAATCAAAAATATTCGTAAATATCAAAATGTATGCTTATGCATAACCGAGTATACTCGTAGCGTAATAATTTTTTTGAGTTAAGGTCATCAGTTTTGTTTAGCTTTCATTCTTGTTCGATATTGTTTTTTTTGTTATCTGAAATAATTTGAATACCGAAGTGTGTTGCATGCCGTTTTTTTTTTTTTGGTAAATGTCCTTACAGTTCTTTGGAAAGGAATGCAGGTTAGTTGAGTTTTTCTTTTTTATTTCTTCGATTCGCTTGCACATATGCAAGTGAATACGTGTACGTAGATAGATAGGCAATACGTACGTGTGTACGCGCGAAGATAAGAAAGAATATTTCAATATAATTTATGACTTAACCATGATTCCTGATAGCCACGATTAATGCTGGTATGTAAGCGAAGCTGATTAAGTTTCGCACGATTTATAAAAAAAAGAAAAAAAAAAAAGGAAAATTAAAGAAAATAAAAATCAATTGAAAGCGACCACTAAGGCAAACTAAAACTTCAACTTTTACTTACCAATGCAAATGAACTGCAATTCATCTTTTTTGTGGAATGCAATAGATTGCTCGAACCATTAAAGTTTTTAATAAAACTTTTCATTAATTTAACAAAAAAAAAAAAAAAATTTAAATTGTTTTAATAAAATATATTTATTTTACTACAAAATTTTGTGTCTTGATATTTTTGCCGTTCCTGAGGCATTGTTTGTACAAATACTGTATGAATTTTTGATTTGTTTAACTCCAGATCCCAGAAGTTGTCACTTTAGGTCCATTTATTCTTTACCGGACAATGACAACTCATATAACTCATTTCATATTACAACGATTAGCCTTTGTGGTCTCTTTCACGGGGAATGATAGGATTTCGTTCTAATTTAAATAGAACATATAGTATAGTATACATATGTATATATGTATAAAATAAATATTTCCATTTTTTGCACGTTTCTTCTAAATCTTTATGTTTCGTCGCATAGTCAAGTTAGGGGTATTTATATGTCCACGGCTGTATACATGGCTATGCATATATATACACGTACTTGCGTCTATTTATAAACTAATTCATTTACAGTTATTACCTGATTATGCATTTAGTGCTACTAACAGTGATTTGTGCCCAGAGAGACATACAGACGCATTTTGACACAATCTAATCAATAGATATCAAGAAATTACTTGCGTTCTAAATGTATAGTATTTCAGGATTGTCCAATCTGTGGCTCATAAATAGCTCAAATTAAGTTATATATTTTTCAAACCCTTGTCTTTATGATTCACTCAAATCCTCTGGACGAGGGCGAAACATAAGGACAAAGTAATGACAACATAACCTGTGGGCTTCATTTAAACGTAAAAAGTCGAAAACGCTGAAAATCGGATAACGGAGACGTAGAAACATAAACAATTGCATATTCAAGTCATAGATTTTTGCTAAACTTGACGGCAGACAAAAAGTGTCAAGGTCATAATCAGAATCTCCAAAAATGTTGAGAGTGCGAGTAAGTTTCATGCCATTTTTAAACTGAGGCTTAACTAGTACAATATATATTATAACTCCTCCCCCTAAGAAAGAAAAAATTATCTCCGCGATCTTCACTTTACTTTATCGTTGAATATTGGACCAAGAGGAAAGTCCTTACGCTTTTTCTGCCTAATTTGAAGCAAAGTGCTGCTAATGGAGACTGCATGAAAGCCAAGTGAATTCTAACGCCGACAATAAGGCTGAAGATTCATGGCGACTTTATTCACGGAGATCAGGTGGGTAACAATAGCGCTCCACTCGCTGTTGCAAATCCAATAAAATTGCCTTTATGTAAAGCTACTGAGCGCAACTGATATAACTAAGCTGCTTCTTAAAGGAAAAAGGGTCGAAATGTGGGAGAGGGTATGAAGAGCCCCGGCCCTAGGAATAGGAATAAGTTATGTTCTTCGCCTTCTTCAGCATATGCTACTCTTTCTGAGTAACTTTTATTTTAATTGATGACTAATTATCTCTCTAATAAGAAAAGAAAAAGCAAAGGGATTCTATAGAAGAGTGTCTTCGTGTCTCTAAAGCATTGCCCGAAAAGTCTCCGGACGAGGGGAATGCCAGCCGAGCTTAAGAGCTCGATATATTCTCCTCGGTCATTGAAAAGCCCATGACAGCGTAAGTCACACTAAAGGCATTGCGATAGAAGATTCCCGGTGCCTTGTTTGTCGGCACTGATATTTATCAAAATCCATTCGTGATGAACGTCGTTGTGTCCATTTTTGCGAGAGGTGCGTCAATTGCCTAACCATGGAGTTGGAGAGTCAAAGCAATGAATGTCAGAAATTTTAGACAGACCTCCTCCTCCTGCGCAGAATGTTATGTAGACGCCATGCCTGCGTCATCTTATTATGCAATATTCGCGTTCTAGAATGCCAGGGACTCGAAACACTTTCGGGCCAAGGAAGTGGTGCACACTGTGGACGTGATAGCTGAAGCAATAATCTATCGAGTGCTGTGTGTTCATGTTAAAATAATAAAATCATGATCTTTTTTTCTTCACTCGTTATATTAATTTTAATACATAAGTAATAAAATAAATATTAATTAATGTCTGATAAGAAGAAACGTGACACTGACATAAAAGTATTGAAAGTATCTCTAGAAAAAGGGGCAAAAGAACGTCGTGCAAATACAACTGTTAGGAAAAGTGTACACGTGTGTGCATAAATATTAAAAAAAAAAAAAAAAACAAGTGAAAAGATTGTATGAATAACTAACTGATGGGATTATATTTCTTTTTTTAAACTGAACTAAGCGCATTCAGGCGTGCTCATCCATCTCCATGCGTAGGAAAGTAACCATGTTTCCTGGACTGTGTCGTCGAGCGTTGTTCTTTTTTCAGCGTATAAAAAAATCTTTTCCTATTTACAAGGATTTTTATTTTCTATATTTGCCTTTGCTTTCAATGAAAACCTCATAAAGAGGAAAAAACTGCTATCGTAGCTTACTTTGGCCAAAATTATTACGCAGAAGTTAACCACTTGTCTAAGCTCGAATTTAACTTAAGAAGACTGGAACCAAGCGGAAGTTTCATTTTCTCTGCCAAGACATTATGGAGTTTAATTTTTTCTGTTTTTACTTTTTTTATTTACTAAAATTTAATATCAGATAAATGGAACACTTTTTGATAGAAGGGATGACGCTTCGCTAGCTTGTTGAAGTCAGCAGCAAGCGAATGTTTCGTTCGTCTCCGCTCTAGGAATATTGTTGTGTTCTCATTGATCAATTATTCATAAAGTCGATGAAAGTCTTCCAACAAATTGGAGGCTAACCGGCTTATTTCTTCTCATGGCATCGCTGCGGAACTAATCATAGAGTATTTGAGTACCAATATAAATGGAGAATAACTTAAGAGGCTGAATATATGTATGTGCATGGTTGCTGAAACTGCTGAAAGGGAGACGGCCGATGGAAAGTAGGTCACGTACGGGTAATAACATTGCGAAGAAACTCAGGCAAAGTCAGAGTTAACGGTACATAAAATAATATTTTATTTGGAGATGGAATTGGGGAAATGGAATTAACGCTCCGTCCGACTATCATTTATCTCGCATTCGGCGGAACTAGTGGCGTAGATTTTCTTTAAGCACATTTCAATTTTTTTTTACTTGGTTCAGTTTTTCGTCCATAAGGCCCAGAAGTTTTGCAACGATGATTTTAGAACACAAATGTCAAAAGCTTTCGGCCACATTGGCGTATACTTAACGTAAAGAAGGATGTATTGGAATGATGAGGAAAATTTTTTTCTTTCATTATCGTTACAATCCTTCTTCGGTATATGATAATCTTTGCGGATTTATTAAAACCAAGTGAAAGAGATAAGGTCCGTTTAAACTAAGGTCTCGACAAATTGAATTCCGTTTAAGGAAACCTCTTGAATAAAAATAAGGCTTAGAGGCTTAGCTGCAGTGGGGGAGGCAATCTGTCATAGCGAGCCAACGATCAATAACATGCGCTACCAGACATTTCGCGGTACTCATCTTAAGTGCAGAGGTGAAAAGAACTTATCATACATTCATCTCTTTTTGCATTTTCACGGGGCGGCCTCTTTTAATATCTAAATATGTTTAGTTATATGAAATGAATCTTGACACGTACGCGCAGCATCCAACGCATCAGAATCGTTCAAATGTTGTGTCAATTATTCGAAATAGAAATATATTCCTTATGGGCGGTACGTTTCAGTTTGCTGGTGTGTCATCTGATTTTTCGCGGAAGAATTATAAAATTATGGCTTCTGCAGCTTTCTTGATCAACTGGACATAACCCCTTTAATCATGTGCACATCATTAAATTTTCTTTCTTCGGCAACAACCATATGACCCAACGGGCGAACAGAGCGGCCTAACTAAATTGACTCAGTATCCTACGCTGATATAGGATACACATGTTTCACGTGATGCGTCATGTATGCGTTTCCGGCCATTCGAAACTGAAGCATGAATTTCTAACGCGAAGTTTCGTTGAGGATGATTGCTTTTAAGACTCAGATTACAGTAAAAGCTCCCGATAAAAATATGAGGCATACATTATTGACAAAAACAGCACTCAGAGAGGAAAATAACAAGATGATAAGGCAGTTGGACGGACGGACGGACATGCGGGAGACAATACAATTAATTCGACGCAGAATCTTACATCGACTAAAAATAACAATTTTTTATGGGTTCTTTAATGCGTAAATGAGTGAAAGTAAATTCTTTCACATCTCTACAGGGAGCGCATTGACTTGTCAAAGTTGTAGGAGGTAAAGCTATATTGAATAAAAGAATATTTAAGTAGAAAAAGGAATCAATTTGTGTTCTTTTTACTTCTTATTGTCGTTGTTGTTGCTGCTTGTTTGTTGGTTGGTTTCGTTGCTTTTTTTTGTTATTTCTTTTTCTCCAAAAACACGCAACACGTAAAGCTCCAGAGTTGCTTAATACTTTTATGAAATACTTTCCATCAGGCGACTTCCTAATGTTTAATAGAACATTTTGAAAGGTGAATGAAAAAGGAAACAGAGAGCGATAAAGCATTTGATGAATCGAATGGTAGGATCGATTCGAATAACCAAACATGGCGGGCCAAGCTCTTTCTTACTCCTTTATATTTTATTTTTTGTTAGGTAAATACTGGCAGGGTAATTACTTTTGAGTTTAAAAATAAATAAAAACAAATCAATAGGAAATAAAAATAAGTTCAATTACGTTTAACATTAAAAAAAAAAAATTAAATTAATCTAATATTAGGGCACATAAATTTTAATAATTTATAAAAAGTTTTCTTTCGTTTCCCTATCATCTATAAGCAGGAGAACTACTCGGCGGGAGGGGAGAAGCCTACATATGAACATAGTAACAGCAGAGGTGGCGGTTTCTTTTATTATGTAAAACAAAAAAAAAAAAAAACAAAAACATTTTCAAACATAATTTCTTCCGAGAATAACTCGGAGCCCTGTCTTTTTGGTTGGATTTCTCCAAACACCGTAACGATAGAGAGTTTCTGATTTGCAGCAACAACTAAATAAAAAAGTTTTAAATATAACAACAAACTTTTTTTTCACCCAAATGCCCATGAAACAACAAAACTATGACAGTTGTAAGTTCCTAAGTCAATGAGTGAAAAAAGAAGCATTGAATTCATATTAAATTAAATCAACAGTGGAGCAAATACACGCAAAAATGAATTAAATAATTTTTTGTGCCTTTAAACTACAATCAAATGAATTTATTTTCATTATAAAATAAAGAAATGTAATAAATTGTTTTAAAAAAAATTAAAAGAAATCTCAATCTTTTCTAATGTTTTAAAAATTTTGATGAATGAAATTAAAAGAAAATCTAATTGCAATTAGTTAAATAATTTTTGTCATAAAAAAAAGAAATATAATATACATTTTTAACTAAATACAAAAAAAAAAAACAGTAAAATTTTTTTACTATTATTAATTTAAAATTAAATAAAAAGTGAAATCAAAAGAATATTTAATTAAAATTAATTAAATAATTTTTATCATAAAAGAAAAAAAAAATGAATATACATTTTTAACTAAATAAAAAAAAAACAACAATTTTTTATTCGAATTAATTTAAAATTAAACAAAAATCGAAATCAAAAGCAAATTAAATTAAAATTAATTAAATAACTTTTATTGTAAAGGAAAGAAATGTAAAAATTTTTATGTATATAAAAAAAAATTAATTAAGCTTCGTTATTATTAATTTAAAATTTTAAATAAAAGGAATTAAAAGAAAATTAAATTACAATGAATTAAATAATTTTTATTACATATTAAACCAACGTAAATGAAAAAAAAATTAATTGCAATTTTTAGTTTGATATTGAAATATTTTTATAATTATAAGCAAATTAAAATAAAATTAATTTTCATCATAAAAAAGAGGAATATAATAAATATTTATAATTAAACAATTTCATTATTTTTTTATACATAAAAATTTCAATGAAAATTTGTACATAAATAAACAATTTTAATTATTTCTATATTTATTTAAAACTTTAAATAAATAAAATTAAAAGATAATAATAAAAAAAATAAATAATAATTTAATAAAAAAAATTTTAAATAAATGAAATAATAAAATATATATAATTTTTTTAGTAAATCTTATAGAATAGAAAAAGAATTTTTAAATATTAATTGCAATTTTTATTTTGATATTGAAATATTTTTATTATTATAAACCAATTAAAATAAAATTAATTTTTATCATAAAAAAGAGGAATATAATAGATATTTATGATTAAACAAAAAAAAAAAAAATAAAATAAATAAATAAATAAATAATTTCAATACTTTTTTGACATAATAAAAAATTTTAATTTAAAACTGTAAATAATAAAATTAAAAAAAAAATAATATAATTGTCAAAAAAATTTTAAATAAATGAAATAATCAAATATATAGAACTTTTTTTTTAATATTTGTAAATAGAATATAAAAAGAACTTTTTTCAAAATAAATTCCGTTCATTGCGTCACTGTACTTGGATGTATATAAACAACAGTTACTTTTACATATTTTTCAAATTTCTTATAAAGGTATTTATGTTCATGCAAAGAAAATATAATAAAGAAATAAAAGAAAAAGAATAATTTTTGCTGTTATTATATTACATTACTTACTTCTTACTTATATATATATAGAGAGAAGTGAAAGTTTTTTATGCATTAATGTAGAACATCAGTGAATATGAAGTCACCTCAGAGACAAGTACTTAACTGTTCAATGACTTTAGTTATATAGGCTCAGTTGGAAGGAACAATATATTGCCGATTATTTAAAGCATAATAATTTATAAACTTATTATGAAATCAATTGTTTTTAAGAAATTCAAATGAAATGAACTTTTGGAAAGGAAGAGTTTTAACTAATTTACCTTATGGTCATGTGCTAATTGTAGGCGGTAAGATAAAGTCACATCCGTACAAGTAAGTACGAGAGGAAGGGAAGGATTTTCATTAAACTATCAACTAAAAACATTTCTGTAAAAGGATAACGTTAGAGGTAACGGCAGATGACCACTTAACGTTAGATAACGAAAAAGGAATGCTTTTGAAAGTTAATGCAAACTTTCGCGACAACTCTTCCATTCATTCCATCTTTCAACCGGGCGAGGGTAAACAGCAAGAAGAGATTTGGAAAACGGAAGGACCTAAAAATCCTTTACAGCCAGGTAACTAATCTATTTCATAGAGATGTCAAGATCATCATGTTTGCATTCGCAATTTCAGGTCAAAGCTTCACTTTTCGTATTGCTCTGCTGCAGAAATGTTTCGAAATCTATATAAACGATCATATTTATGGTACTTTTGAATTTCAACAAGCGCCCAAACAAATTCAATATGTCGTGCTTCAGGGTGACTTTGAGAAAGTGACCCAGTTCCACCAGCGCATGCTGTTTCCCCTTGTATTCCCAAAGAGCTTACTAAGTTCCGAGAAAATTGCCTTCCAAAGTGACGTACCGAAGAAATACGAAACAGGTTTGTTCAATACGCAATAGTTTAGTGAAAATCGTACGAATAAAAATATATAATTCGATTCGTTAGGCACTGTCGTAGCTCTGCAATGCATTGCTAAGGGTCCGCCCTTAACTGAATTTTCAATTTGCTTTCAATGCGCCGACACTGGGAGAATTATTTTGAAATTTTTGGTAAATTTTGATAAATGCTGTGTGACGCGTACCTGCCAGAAAGACGATAATAGGTTATGTCAATTATAAAAATGATCATTTTATACTTGAATATATATATAATTTTTGTGATTTTTTAGCTTTTCGTCCGATGACGAGGAGACCGACGGTGAATTCCCTTTCCAACGCGGCAAGCTATTCAAAATCGCTTTTGGCGTAGGCGACAAAGCTTTCATTATTGCTGTTAATGGTCAATATTTTACTTATTTCAATTATCCTGCTCGCTCGTTTGCCATTTCCGCTTTAAAATGCTGCACCAACGATGTCGGCGATTTTACAGTAAAAAGCTTGGAATATCATTTAGACTCACCGCTGGAAGCTCGCGTTGAAAAGTTATCGGCAATTTAAGCAAAAAAAAAAAAAAAATTTAGTTTTATTATATGAAAATATAAACAAAAATATTAACTCCTTATAGAAACAACAATTAAATTATTTTAATGCGGGAACTCGTGGTCATCGCGGCTCTAAAGGTGAGACACTTCAACTATATGGCCAATCATCGAAATTTTAATAAATCCATTACTAAAAATATGGATTAGGGACCTTCCGTCCGTAGCTCCCCCTATTCTTGGGGTGCGGAATTAAAAATACAGTTCATAGAGCTCTTAATCCATGTAGCTGGTCAGCCTTTTGTTTTGTGGATCATATCCTCCTTTTCATACATCTCGTGGCGCATACAACCTGTCGGCGAAACTTTATGAGTCATCCCGGTTTTTTCATAAATCCAATTATACTTACAACATAAACAAATCACTCAAATGGGTTCTACGACATCTACGACATCTCAGTGAGAGTTAATTAAGCGTCCAGATGCCTTTTGGAGTTAGAACCATACCTTTTTTCTTGTTATTTGTAAGCAAAGTCCTAAAACACAGAGTATTCATGTACAAGTACTTGCGCTGAAGTCGAACAAGGCTGGCTAACAGCAACCGCCTGTAACGACTATTGGCATCTTCTAAGGGGAGTGGTAGTACAGAGGTTCATCAAATGAACTTTTAATACTCGTTCGTAATTCTTCTTCTTTTGGCAAAAGCATGTTCGTGTAGCAAATCTCATCAAAAGCGTGTCGAGAATTATGATGCATGGATTCGTGCGATACAAAGATACATGGGCAGACGTTAGGCAAACAGACACTGTTAAATCGTTTTAAAATGTCCGTGTGAAAGGAATGGCATAATAAAATGTGAATGTACATAAATTCTCATATTCTTATTTTTATATAGAACGCATCCGTTTCTCGTAAAGCATTACTCAACGTTAGCTACAAAATTGTCCCATTTGTCTGACAATTTGTCGATGCCACGCTGATGAGGCAAACCAATCATCGAGCCGTTTCCTAACATTTTCGTAAGAAGTGAAACTGTGCATGGCAAGCGTGCACCCCATCAGGGAAGAACACGAGGTGAGTAAGACGCCTGACAGAGCTCTTCCCTGTTGAGTTTTTCCCGTTTTGCAACGTGGATAGATGGACGGGTGGATATCAGTTAAAAAATTGTCTTACATTTGTTTTCCTGATATTCTGGACGCCTTTGGAATAGCGAGTCGATTCATTCAACAGACAGCCAACCTTCAGATCCCACCAAATGCAGAGCAATGCCTTCTCACCAAAACATTTTCGCTTCGTGATAAATCTCTATGGTACGTCTGAATCTACGTATGAAATTTTGCATCGGAGATTCTTGCAATAAACTCACCTTTCATGCCGAGAAACGGCACGATGCCAAAAAAACTTCCATATGTATCGTTCAAGGAAAAATATGCTGCTGACGAATGCCTTTGTTTTTTTCGTTGTTAAGTAAAAATATTTTTGCTTTATGATATTTGTTGATATTGATGCGAATGTATATTAGATGAGAGTAAAATGTTATAGAAAGGAATAACAAAATATAAGAAAGACAGACAAACCAAGTGAACACGTAAAAGGGTGTATATGAGCATGTTAGGATAACTTGTGGTTATTATTGCTAGACATTCAAGCATTAAATACATAAAAATAAAAAAGAAAACACAGCTTCAAGCTTCGATGTCCTCCACACGCCATATGTTCCTTAAATCGCCATTTCATACTTGTAGACCTGATATATGGAAATTTAGTTTGTGTATACTTTGCCTTACATAGTTTCTTCGTTACGAATGCTATGCGATATCTCCCTTTATTTGCTTTTCACTAATGATTACAACGAGACATTAATTTATTTAATTCATATGTCATTTTCATGAGATCATGGGATCAAATTTCTCATCGCATTCGCTCATTTCAATTTGAATAAATGAGAAATTTTCATCTTAATGTAGGTATATATATATGTATGTTTATAAATAAATTTATTATAATTTCCTTCGTTTTTTTTTTTTTAATTTCTTTTCAAGAAATTGTATGATAATCTATCCATCCATCTATCTATGTATCTGTCTATAGAATGATTGTCTCTGACAATAGTTAACTTTAACATACGCATATAAGGGTTGATGGACGTCTCATCGTTTTTGTATTTGCAAGTGAAGTTGTTAAGATAATGTACATCGGCATACATGCATGTGTGCGTGTGTCAAGAGAATATTTTTTTTTATTTATTTGTGTAGTGTCAGTAAAGCCTTTTAAGATTCTTAGAGTGCGGGTGCTTGCTACATAAATATAAATATATATATATATATTGTTTTGAAAGGCTTATGTAGGGTTTGTCCATGTTTTTTTTTAACGAGCTCCTCGATGCTCTAGCCGGAAGCAATTTAAAATCATAATAGTTACGAACGTTGGTTGGGCGTTAGCTAGATAATAATAATAATAATAATTAACTATATTTATAAAATGTCCGCATGTTTGCGATGTATGCTCTTGTGCCCGCAGAAATTATTATAATAATGAAAATTGTTGAGAACCAACGTCCAACTGACACTTTCTTTATTGACTTATCCCACATGCCACACGGAATTAAACGCACGTTAAATTGCTTCAAACCAAATAAAATTAACTTTTATAAAATTATTTAAAATAAATTTAAAGTGCATTGCAAAGTCATCATCAAAATATGTCTTACGATGCTTGACATATGTACCGTCTGGATATTTATGAATTATTTGCCTTCAATTGAGAAAATAAATTCTACAGATGCCAGTAAAGAATAACATTTTTTTTTTTTCTTTTTTTATGTTACACATGCAACCAAATTTATCCTTCGAAGGATAAACGAAATTTTCCTTTATTTTCTTAAAGTAAAATTTCCTTTTTATCGATAGTTGAAATTTTCCAAAGTTTTATGAATTTTTGCTGTAACCACCACATGCTGTGTTTCAAGTCGTAACAACGAACTGTTAAGAGAAAGTTATCGTTTCTGTATCTTTTTTCGTAAGGGTGATTTGCCCTGTGTATGGGTCTCTTTTTCGTGCATAATTTGTTTTTATTTCTTTTTCATTTTGATTAAAAAAACAAAAAAACGAAACATTAAAGGTTTCCAGTCTCACGTCAGGCACGCGGCAAGTAAGTGTTGTTGGCGTTGCATTTCAGCAATTTTATTGTTTTTGCAGCTGTTGTATATTTATTCAAACACACACACACACACACACACACACGAAGTTCCCAATTATACATCCTTTAAACCCAATAGCGTGTTAGATAGAAATGATTCTCACTGTTTTCATTTCACTTAAATTGCCTTTCCTAAGGCGTTAATGACTTGTTATAGCAAGCGACTAAAAATTAGTTAAAATTAATTGTTTAAAAATTGCCTAACTTTATAGAAACTATAAAGTAACATTTTATCATATATCATTAATGTATCGAAGGATATATTACGTGACTGATTTTTAAAAGTATGTAATTATATATATCGTAAAGATTAACGTCCAGTTCGGTACTTTATTTCTGTGTCTTGCGTGAGTTCGCATTTTGTCCTATCGTTACTTTCGTTCTAAGCTCCTTCTTGCGATTGCTTCTTTTCCATTTGCCTCATCTTGCGTTACGTCTTCATTACTTATCTTGATCTACGATGATGATGGATCCCGGTCGATATGTCTACTTTTTGCGACGGTGCTTACGAGTGTATGGGCAGACGGGCAAATGGACGGATAGACAGATGGATGGATAATAAAGCCGTGACCATGAGTTCAGACGGACAACGAAACTAAATTCATCTAGAATCTTAAGCCGCTACGATGGACTCTCCAGTAAGAAATGAGAGACTAGCGGACGGAAGTGCGGGTGGAGGCAACGACAATACTAAATCGACCCAGAATCTCAAGTCGCCATCGTGCGTTCTCTAGCAACAGGCGATAGACAGAGCGATGAAATGTGTAGTGCTTCGCAAACAAATGACCGAAAGACAGATGGACACGAGTCTCCGTTCAGAATCTTCAAGCGTCTCCGCTAGTTCTCTAGCACCGGGATAAAAGCTGTCAGGACTACGAATGGGCATCGCTAAATTGGCTCAGAAATTTAAGCCGCGATCGTGAGATCTTTAGTGAAAGGGAAAGGCTACAAATCTTAATTAGCCAATTGGCATTTCCAATAACTCACGAGTAGATTACCGGAGTGATCCTCTTAGAAGCTTAATATTCGAACGAACAACAGATGACAGAAAGAAGAATCGAAGACAGGCTCGCTGAACTAAATCAGTTTAGAATTTTATACTGATCCAGAATGTTATATATACATATATGGAGTTTTATCTCTTCCTTCAGGCTTCTTCCAAAGAGAAGTCAATTCCAGTATATGTAAAAGTTCAACCTAGAAATTTTTCGTGAGCTATATATTGATTTCAGATAAATCGATGGCCTGCCTGGTCAACTCTAGCATATGTGAAAGTTCAACCTAGAAATTTTTCCTAAGCCTTATACTGATTACAGATAGATCGATGACCTGCCTGGTCGACTCTCATATATCTGAAAGTTCAACTTAGAAATTTTTCGTGAGCTATATATTGATTGCAGATACATCGATGGCTTGCCTGGTCAACTCTCGTATATTTGAAAGTTCAACATAGAATTTTTTGTAAGCTATATATTGATTGCAGATAGATCGATGACCTGCCTGGTAACAACTCTCGTATATGTGAAAGCTCAACCCAGAAATTTTTCGTGAGCTATATATTGATTGCAGATAGATCGATGACCTGCCTGGTCAACTTTAGTACATATGAAAGTTCAACCTAGAAATTTTTCCTAAGACTTATATTGATTGCAGATAAATCGATGACCTGCTTGGTCAACTCTAGTATATGTGAAAGTTCAACCTAGAAATTTTTCGTGAGCTATATATTGATTGCAGATAAATCGATGACCTGCCTGGTCAACTCTAGCATATGTGAAAGTACAACCTAGAAATTTTTCCTAAGCCTTATATTGATTGCAGATAAATGGATGACCTGCCTGGTCAACTCTAGTATATGTGAAAGTTCAACCTAGAAATTTTTCCTAAGCCTTATATTGATTGCAGATAAATCGATGATTTATAGAGTAGACCTGCCCGATTGAATATTAAGATAATTTAAGATAAATTAAGATAAAACATTCAACATTAGAAACGAATTAAATCCCAAGAGTGCTTATGCACACTTCTGCTAAAACCAATGTATGTGCAGGCGGAAGAGGACGACGATTGAAATATTCAATCGAAGCTTATTAAAATCATTCGCATTTTTTGCAGCAGCTGTTCCTACACACCATCTTGTGTTGAAACAGCGAGGCGAGTGACGAAAGAGTGCAATAAACTGCGGGCTATGAAAAGGGCATATACGAGTGCATTCAAGTAGCTCGCGTGTATGCGTTCATATTAAATTCATTAAGAAGTTAATGCGACACACTTTTCAAGAATGTATTTGATCGTAATATTTATTTCTAAATGCATCTCATTAAAGGCTTTATTTTTAGTAAGCACTTAAATAAATGTTTTCATGCAAATAAATAAAATGTTTAAGTGATTATTGTCGTATTTTGTTTGTTTGAACGATCCACTCAGGTTGTTTTTTATTTGTTTATCAAGTTTACGTTTCCTGTAACATTACAACTAGGAAAATGTAAGAGAGTTGCTCAAGTGCTTTAGAAAGGTTGTTTTTTTTTTTTTTTTGTATTTTATAGAAATAAGCCGATTTATATAATCATCAACAAATTATGGGGTACACTAGGCTCGTCACATCGCTTGTAATGTGTTATCGGTATACACATAATTCTCTTTTTACACGATAGATACGTTCCCAAAAAATACGTGTAAAAAGAGAATTATGTATTAGAGAATATTATAAAGTTCTTGCTAGAGCTCACTTAATTTATTTCGTGCTTACACATTTTCATTCCTTAAATATTTTATAAAAAATAACTTCTGCAACGGAAAAAGGGAATTATATGTAAAATTCATAAATATAAAATCGTGTTAAAACAAAATAATTCGTTTAAAAAAAGAAATTTTTTCTTTTGCATTCGTGTTAAATCAAATTCGTGTAAAAAAAATTCGTGTAAAAAAATTCGTGTAAAAAGAGAATTGGGTGTACATATATTTAAGACCTAGTTTTAAGTTTTAAAACATAACAAAATCTTATGCGTATGCGTTAGCAGTGAAGGTAGAAAATTAAAAGTTGAGAGATCACAAATTCCCAGTTCACAGCCACTCTTATGATTTGTATTTCACCGTGAACTTCGCGCAAGTAATCAAAAACTGATTTGAAAATAAATTTTTAACTCAACTAAAACAAATATAGGGAAAAAATTTGTGGGTTGCGGGTGGTTGCAAAAATTATCCTGATTTACTTAATTAACGCGTGGCCCCTTTTAACAAAAACCCCGAATGTTGAAACGCCTTCTTAAGTGTCAAGAGGTTACGTAAGTTTCCTACAAGCTTTCTTACGAATTTTCAATGAAATTTTCAATAGATTTTTTAATGCCATCCCGCATGCATTCACTTACAACATGAAATGCGCTTGTGCCTCACACGTGTTCTTCTTACATTTATTCAACGAATAACTTGCTCATGAATAATATTCTCATTCCCTTACTTTATGCAGATTCACCCTTTTTCGATATTTGCATGCAATTGAAAGGTGAATTAACAAAATTCTCTTCTATCCGCACTACAAAAAGAAGCATTTCTTTTAATCCTTGACCTTTATGCGCATGTAATAAGAAATACATATATGTTGTCTATTGTTATCTTTAGCTAGAACTCAATAAAACATAAAAACATTTCGCAATCGCTTGTTGCAATCCGTATGTGGGAAATTATAGTAAAGCGTGTATTTTTGGAAAATTCATAATCATAATGTTAGCGAGACAAAAGCTAACGAAAAAGCTCCCGAAAAATATTACAGTTAGACAAGGTCGACTTTTCAAGACCCTACCTCAGGTCACCAAATACAATCCTGTCTTGATTTTCGTGGGAAAGGACCAAAAGCCATGTCTTGTTTCTATTGGATGCAAAGGCATAAGTTACATGGGAGTTCTTATACGATGTGCTATTCCAGGAAAAGGTTTATGCAGTCCACTGGTTTGGATACTGACATGGATTTCTATTAAAAATGAATCAATTTTGTCGTATAGCTTTTCATGAGAGCCTTCACATGGAACCGTCAAAATTTGAGACACTCAATCTTAAAATTCAAAATTAAATTTATTCGCCGCATAAAACCTTAAGTTTTATAGCATCTTTAGGAAGCGATGGTGTTCACAATATTAGCCCATCCGATCCAAGTTTCTCACGTGCCGATATGTTCAGCGATCTTTGTCGCGAAAGTTTAAAAATGGCATTTTCTTTCATAGAAAGCCTTTTCCAAATAGGCGTGGTGGTAAAATTGACTCAATATACGCCATTTTCAATTGGGTTCGTCTATGGACCAAAACACGTCACTGCAACAAATTTTGTCAGAGTATATTAAAAAATTGAGACTTGTAGGTTGAAACCAAAGACACATGGACAGACCTCAGATAATGGCACGGACGGACAAATAAGCTTAAACTGATTAAGAAAGTTATTCTAAACCCAATGGTGTAGTAAGAAGAGCGTCTACCTTAAGTTCTTCTGATTGTTACATACATCCACAAAAATTTAATACATCCTGTGATAGAAGTGTTATCGTGTATAATGAGAATAGTCTTCTAATTGATGGGTAGCAACACCATTCTTTAGATATGTCCGTTATTTCGAGTTTCCATGAAAGGTGGATAATTGTCTACAGCAACTATTTAACTAGAAAAATGAGGAACTGACGCAGTTTTTAATCTCAATCATATCCCTTTGGTTTAGGTAAAGCAAGCAAACGGCAAGTTAGGATACTCAAATTGGTA
This sequence comes from Glossina pallidipes, assembly GCA_000688715.1. NCBI lineage: Eukaryota > Metazoa > Arthropoda > Insecta > Diptera > Glossinidae > Glossina > Glossina pallidipes. The sequence goes on from KK499812.1 coordinate 737,351, forward strand.
GACAATTGGTGGAGGGGTTCGTCATAAGTGACCATTCCCAATGGATGGAGCAGGAAGAAAGAAAGTTGTAACAGTGCATGGACTTAGCGATTCATAGATCCCCAATCATATTGAAAATAATGATCGTTTTTCCGTCACCCTTACGAGTTCCAATTCGCTCAATTTAATGAAAGAAGAAATGGATGTGAACGAGTCATGAGTTAACTGCATTACCTCAGACCGTTTCTTTATCATCACCTTCACTTTGCGCGAATCAGTGAAGTAAAAAAGTGGAGAAACAAGATATGCTTCGTAAAACTACTTATTCGTCGTCTATCAGCACTGCACGAATTAACGGACACGATCGGGAGACCAACCTGTGGTGTGGTGGCATTTTCTCATAGCCGTCCCTACTTTCATTGCCATTAGAAGCCATTATTCTCTGGCTGCCAACGTTGCACGCAAGATTTTGCCAATTAACGGGATCGTAGTTTTAAGCTCTTCTGAAGAAGCCAACAGGTCGATTCGTTATCAAGTAAATTGAGGATTTTTTTCTCTCTGTATAATCATCTTTGCGAAATTTCTAGTGGGTTGCTTTATCATTCGATCTGAAGAGGGATATTCTTCGCACATTTTGAGTGATGAAATCCTTTGCTGGGTTAAGAGCTTAGTTGGAAGCTGGCCAAATGATACACAACAGTGAAGAAACTGTGAGGGAAGAATTCCACTTTACAATAGTTGCAGTTTTTATAACATGCAACAATTGTGGCACACGGACGTGTACAACATCTAGAAGAAGCTGAAACAGACCCATCTTTTCTTATACGGGTCGATGAATGAATGAATTTCTGCATCGGTCTAGGGATGTCTGTCCATCTGTCTCACTTAGTAGCTTTTGTTCAATCTACAGGTTTCACCTTTTAAGACCGACCACTTTCCCGACCATTTCCCATGTAACGGCTTATTGTGGAAAGTCAGTTTGTTAACAACTCTGTTAAACAAAGCGGTGTAGGGTATCCAATTAGACAGACTATAACGTTCATGTTTGTTTTATTTTATTTTCAAGTGCAATGACAATTTTGAAACCTGGCTTAGGTCTGCAGTTTGTAGTTTATTTACTTATCTAAACAGATGCTTGGGTCGTTAATTAACCCGATCTTGGCCTCTAAGCAGTGAAGCTTGAGTGACACCCTCCGATAAATGTCGTCAAGCGCGCGAATAAGAACCACCGTAAAGGCCACTCAACAACATTTTTCAACATATGCGATAAAAATCTAAATCAAAACATAGGGGTTCGCTTATCATCTACACAAAGCAACACACTTGAAATCATCCCTCACATATGTACCTATTCTGTCATCGACATGCTTTAACATGTATTTAGAAGAAGAAATCCACCCTTTTTTCAATAAACACGTGTGTGTGTTTAGTAATATGAATCCCTCTGCTTTGCTGTACGGAATGCTCTGCAAGGAATGCTCTACAGCAGCTTCCTATTTAGTAACATCAACATTAAATGAATATTTTTGGAAGATTCCTATCTAACCTTTGGCTCATTTTGCTTACATTCGTGCCATTTGTCAATATTTACGTACTCAAGTGTTGTACGTGATTGTACGTGATTTTCTTATATTCATAGATATCCTGTCCACTGTCCTTTTACAATTTAAGTATCAATTTCGAAAATCTTTTGTCAAAATGCGTTAATTAACACCATGTGTTCTTGCCGCAACCCGAAAAGATCGCTCGCAATGGAATGAAGGAAATTCAACTACAACGCTTGTTATCACTGGTAAGTAAATGAAATCAATTTCTCCCGTACAAATTACTTCACAATATCAGAACTAACCTTAAAACCATGGAATTTTGCTTCATTTACTGAAATCCTCGAAGCAAAAAATTTTTGATTAATCGCTACTTTAGTGTATCATAAAGCGCTTCAGCCTGAAATTCTCTTCGTACATGTAATGATTATATAATCTTTTTAAAAAGGTAATATATATAAAAGGTATATATATATGTGAAAGGTAATATATATGTATATATGTATATTTATATATACGTATATATATATGTATATATATATGCGTATATATATATATATATATATACATATATATATATGTATATATCTATAGATATCTATAGATATACATCTATAGATATATACATATACATAGATATATATCTATAGATATATACATATACATAGATATATATCTATAGATATATACATATACATAGATATATATC
>KK499812.1:739682-758640 GCA_000688715.1 Glossina pallidipes
TATGTGAAAGGTAATATATATAAAAGGTATATATATATGTGAAAGGTAATATATATGTATATATGTATATTTACATATACGTATATATATATGTATATATATATTCGTATATATATATATGTATATATCTATATATATTATGTATATATATATGTATATATGCATATGTGTATGTATATATGTATATGCATGTATATATATATATATATATATACGTAAATATATACATACGTATATACATATATATGTATCTTCATATGTACATATATATATGTATATATTCTAAGCGATATTTGTCTACAAGGGGATTCAAAATTCCTACTCGAATTTTGCTGAAACTTGTCACAGAACACGACTTTCATGCATTTTCGAATATCTTATCTAACGCTACGAGTAGAGAAAAGAATCTTACAAGAGACTGCGATTATTTTATTTTTATTACATGTGAATAAAGTCAAAGTTTCAAAGTTCGAAGTTTTTTGAAGGTTACACAAATGAATATTTTTTTTTTTTTTTTTTTTAATCTCAATTAATTGAAGAATTAAAAAAAAAAAGTTTTATATATATAATAATATCTGGACGTCGTTCCTTATGCCTCCGCATATAGCACATAATTCTCTTCTTATAAATATTTTTGTCTCTTCTCTATTGTTTTGAGCCCAAGTAATGTACCTTTGTTTCTCCCAATCGGGCATGACTTGCCATTTCTTAGCAGCTCTACGGACTGCGTTTCGCAACTGTTTACTGCTTAGTGTCAATACAAAAACAAAAAAGGACGAACCGGGTGCCGACCTTCCGTAGACTTCTTCGTGTTGAGAACGGAATTGCGGCAAAGTCCCTCCCTTGTTATTAAATCCAAATTTGAATCGTTGATTATTCTCAGCCATCGTTAAATAATTTTCGCTTTTGAAACTTAATTCCAATTCTAAATTCAAAGAAAGGAAAATTCTCTCAAAAATTGACTGCAAACAATTGACTGAATTAATAGAATGAACAGAATAGAATGCATGATTAGAAAAGAATTTGTTTTTTTTTTTTTTTTTTTTGACAGATAATTCAAGGCACTTTATATATACATTGGAGGCTTTTTTGACAGCTGAGTTTAAGGTACATTTGAGGGTTTTTTTTTGGCCAAAAAAATTGAAGGCATTCTTTGCACAAATTTAACACTTCTGTAGACGACTTTAGTTGAATGATTACTTAAAGATGTTTACTTAAGATCGGCCGTAATCTATGTAAGACTTCCTATTATAAATGATAGATAAGCCATGGATTGTTTATGGGCGGGATAACAAGTTATTAGTCAACACTCTTCTGGAGACAAGGAAATAGCTACACCGACCGAGTTCCTGAAGAGTTAATATTCCTTATCCTTCAATCGATGGCGTTGGCGTCCATTAAGGGTTAATCGTAAAGCCTGTGCCAGAGGTCAAATAAACCATGAACAGTATCGCTTTGACTCGGCGCTCATCACATATCAAAACTTGCTAAAACCATCAAACGATTCGTCTACAATGCAATGAATTAATCCATGACCTTGTCTATACGCGATTCTCGAAAAGGATTCGCTTTCCGAAAATTATGGCTTAGTAGCATTTCGCATCGTATGGTTACTACTTTTTCTAGTTTATTATACCCATCACTGTAAGATGGTTGTATACTCATTTGACCTTTTTCCATATTCAAAAGGAAGCTTTAGAGACCCTATAAAGTATGTTCTTGAGCAGCGTGAAATTCTGAGTTGTTTTAGACATGTCCGTCCGTCTGTATTTCTGTGTGTTGTTGGCACTCTGCTGGTCACAAAAATGAAGATATCGATTTCAAATGTGGTGCAGACATTGTAAATTTCTGCACACAGGTTGCTATTGAAAATGGGCCGAATTGGTCAGAGTAGCAGCGCACAGTGCAACGCAATTACGTTTTTTTTTTTAAAAACATTTTTGGATTTTTCCTCGTTACTCGGTAGTTGTTAAAGTTGAAAGGCTGCAATTTTCCACATTTTCCACTCTACTCGTTACGCGCAAAAATCGAAACAATCGACCACGCCCATAAAAAGTTACAGGTAATTGCATTTTACTTTTCCACTTTTTTGAGATTTTATGCTAATTTATCTATCATAAGGCAAACAAGACCGAATATTTAAAACTATTTCCCTAACAAAGATATATTATCTGCCTAAAAATGGGTTAATTCTAAAATGACTATCGTAGACACCGCAGTTACTTTTTTCTTAATAACACCAGCGATATGGGTTTCAAATAAAAGAATTTGGAGAGTAGAATGCGAACAGCGTAGCGGTGGGTATGCGGGATTCGCCTCCCGCCGAATATAACTTTTTTACTTGTGTTCACTTGAAAGCCTTTTGATTAAGAATGCACTTTACTTTAATTCGCTTTTTAGGAGAAGGGGTGACTTGTACTATTTTATTATGTGCTCTGTTATGTTGGATAACATTGAGGTGCCGCCATATCAACGACCTATCTTTAGGCTACAGTGCATATATATATGATCCAAAATGCGTTGTGAAAAATGCGTTTATTTGAGAACAAAATTAATGAACAAATTAATCAAAGTATCATCCATTGCCTGCTTTCCATCTCTAGGGCAATTTTCGAACTCTATCTCCATAAATAGTTTTCAGGACGTCCACAAGACCAGGTGCTTCGAAAACAAATCTTTGAATATTAGAAAAGTGTTGGCATCTCGAAAGTATAGTGAGTGAGTAGGATCTGTGTAGTTAGGATGAACATTTGAGTAGCGTGGATGGTAGTACTGTCGATTTTTTACGTCAAGTTTCTCTTCAATTTTTTTCCTAATATACTTCCCAAGGTCAAACTTTTCCATTGCGATGTCCGTAATTAAATTAAGTTATGTCGATAATTAAATTTTATATTGATGGACAATAATTTGCTTGCTTATGATTTCAAAAACAAGTTCATCTGATAACTAAATAGCGATATTAGATAGAAACGCAGCAGATTAAATGTCTAAAGCATTCTAACAATGCTTTCCTATGACTTTTTCTTGTCTCTTAATTTTCACTTCAAAGTACAATGTTTTGCGTAAAGCAGATAAGACAAAAGGAAAGTTACTTGTATGGCTTACGATGAAAAGCAAGCATTCCATAAGTGTTTCTCAAACTGCCTATATAATGTCAAAGGGGACTACGTTATTGAGTAGGGGATATTCAGAATTAAACTCTACATTCCCTGATCGAAATATGTTTACCCTAAACATCGCTAAGATCGGCGACAAAACTTTCGAAACTTTCTCTTCATATTGAGAAGTTCATCTACTCGATTTCATTACTTGCCTTTCCTCTGCTCTTTTTAGCTATAAATTTGTTAATAAATACCTTTTGATTGATTGATAATAAAAAACTGTAAATAATAATTTGTCTGTCTTAGGGATGCGACGATCATCGGTTCAAAATTAATAGAGTGAACAAACTTTTACGTACATGTGGAGTCTTATAATCTCTTGATCATATTCTATTTGTCTGTGCGGCTGTTTACATTTCTATTCGCCATTTCACACTTCGCAAATTGAGTATATGTGGTCTTCGTGACCATAGCATTCTTGACGTTTTTCGTTCTCACAAACAACTTACTTCGCAATGTTTTCTTTTTTTAAATCGTGTCATCAAGATATATAAGCGTTTACAGTCAAATTATGAATCCACTCTCTTTCACACTCTTTTACTCTCACACTCAATGAATTCCTTCACATGACACTTTACACTCAGGTGCAAGATTATTTCTTAAATAACGGAATTTATTCCTCATTGTTCTATTCTACGTAGCGGACGAGTAATATGCATATTTTAATAATAAAAAAAAAAGGGGCTAACACTAAAATAAATTGATAATAATATTATATATCAAATCTAACTCCAACTTTACTAAGGCCCAAGCAAAGAATTCGCTATACCTCCCTTTGATTTCGGAACTTTTTGTTCACATTGAGCCTTTTTTACTCATCTCAGCGAATTTTCGGTTGTTAATTTGCTGAATAACAGAAGAAGAAGAAGAAGAAGAAGAAGAAGGAGTATTGTGTTTTGTTGGAAGGTTTGTTCGTAATGGAGTGCTTTTTACCATACAATAAGTGGGCCGTCCTACGTATTATTAGAGATTGTGCGAGCACTTACATGTCGGAAAGGACGGACCGCACGTAATTTTCAATACATTTGTACAGCTGTTACTTTCAATATCTTTGATAACAAATTGAGCGATTCCCACACTATTAAGCGAAATGAATGAAGATTTTTGCTATCTTTAAATAGGCAGAGCCTTACAAGTCTCGAGGAAGAAGCTATCTATCAATTGCGGGCAATGTATAGAGTTAACGGGGCGCAATTTAGTATTAAACAAAAAATAGGCAACAGATCACAGAAAGATATACATATGAGTTGATTCCAGTCAACATAATTACACTTGTGGCGAATATATGATGCTTGCTTAGCTTGCCACTGTCTTCACTAAGAAAAGGCGTGCAAAAGTACAGCAAATAAATAGATTATCTCGTATTGATTATATTTATTTATTAATTTCTTTTCTTTTGCCAGGCCTTGCTCACAACCATCTATTTTTAGTTTGTTGCCCTTGTTTGCCCTTGAATCGCATCAGGTTTCTAATTAGCGCTTCTTGGTTTATTGCCGGTCGAAATTGTCTACCGCATCTGGCATAGTTTCACGATTGCAGTTCATAGATGTTTGACTAAGGAAAAGGCAAAATTCCGAATGCGACCTTTCAAAGCACGCACCTATGAAAGGGGATTTCCTAGTTTTCATGCTTTAGGCTTTCGTTCGCATAGACGAGTTTCCCTTTCTTTCCATAGAGAGCAAATTATTTGCGTGCCTTCTCTTTTGTCTATATGTAGTGGTTGTGTTTATGCATACGTTGTCTTCACTTATCCAATAAAACGATTTTCAAATTCCTAATAACAGGAAAAAGTGTTGGTAGCTCAATTTTTCAGAAAAATTGACATATGAGTCGTATCTTGTTGATTTGGTGAATTCTAGAAGAAGAAGAACAAGAAGAGAAAGGGGTTTTGAAAAAAATCTCCTCGAGATATTTCGAAAAGATATGTTTGCCTCAAATAAATCTCTGCTAAGAAGATACAAGCCAATGGGTTACCTATGATGAATTCTAACTCCTCTAGTACATTAACTGACGCCTTTAGAAAGTGTTTTCGCTTATTTGAAAACCATTTCCACACAAAAATATGTTTCGTTAGCTTCAGACCGTTGTAGAGGTACACTTTTCCTAAGGCTGATTAGAATGGGTTCCTTTCTTAACATCGGAGAGATGGCGATAACTTTTTAAATAATTCCTTCTCTAATGAGTAAAAGTGACATTACGAATTTGCAGCTTCTTAGATGGTCGGCATGTGTACACATACATACACATGTCATAATGTTTACAATCTATACTAGCGGATATCACCGTCCTTATCGATATTTAGTCGGGAAGAGTGCTGCTCTTGTTTAGCATCGAAATATCCAGAGCGATTAGGGCGTAAGCCATGCGCGTGCTGTTGCCATCATAAATACTGCCGATGAAGGATTATCGCCTTCGTCGAAGGGATTTTGTAGAGTATTCTGTCGTTTAATTTCAAAACGCAGTTACTTTCGACTGAAGTGACAAATTTCAGAGAAACTTTTTTTTTTTTTTTTGTCATTCATGAGTTGTCAACTTTCAAAAGCGCTATAATACAAATCTTATATAGGAATGTAAAATATTACCAAACTTACGCAACTTTAAAGCCATCTGTTGGGAAAAAATCCACGAACTTTTGCATTTATCTAAGACTATCTCTCGATGATCGTATTGCGCTGAGATGTTTGTTGAACAGTTGTGCTGCAATAGAAAAAAAAAAAAAAAAAAGCAATCAAATGAATAATGAATGGAACAGGTTCACTGCATGCCTACATACTCCGTTACATTCATTATATGCAGAGATATGCAGATGTTGATGTGGTCGAGTACTGGATTATAACATACATACATACAATGCGGACATTTCACTTTGGATAAATGCAATGCAATTGTGTGCCAGATAAACGAACAAAAAAGTAAAGACAAAAAAAAAAAAAAACTTGAAAAGCCAAACCCCTAAACCTCACGTTACAGATATCGTAACACATAACGACAGCACAATAAATTTTATAACAACAACTATCGTAATAATGGCATTGCAAGGTCGTTTAAATGTACAGCAACTGCACCGTACTCTCTGATGCAAACTCAGCAAACAGCAGATCGAATTCAATTGTAATGAAATTCTTTCAAAATTAATAAAACTTTACATCTTTGGTTAACTTTGGCTTGTTTTTTTTTTTACTTTTTGTATCGACTTTATATCCTTTCAAAAATATGTCCTGTCTTTGCGGTTTAATTGGATAGTTGTGTACACATTGGAAGTTAATTTTATATTATGCCTGCTTTCAACCACATGAGTGAATATCAAGCTGGTATGTATGCCTTTACATACATATGGGTGAAGCAAACAAACGTACCATTGAATTGCCTTTAAAAAGAAAAAAGGAAGTAAATAACCAAAGCAGCTGCCTTCACCCAAAAGCAGTTGTTGTACATTTTATGCTTGTAATTATTGTGAGCTTCTTTTGCGGTTTTTGTTTTTTTTTTTTTTGATTCTCGTGCAAAGGAGTCTTTGTGCAAAGCAGATCAAGGATTTTGCTTTTTGTAAATAATTTCAAAACAACTGCACGGCTGCACTACACATATGCATGTCTTGGAAATATTTCAAAATTGAGTGACGTTTAAATGAGCAGAAAATGTTGCAACCCTTAGTATATAAGACTTATTACATATATATATATATAGAAAAATGAATTGAACTGAAAGCTTTAAGTAAATACAATAACTATTAGCAATGGATGGACTGACTGCACGACGAGCCTTAGGACAAAGTTTATCCAAAGTAAAGCAGCAATTTTCTACTTCTGTCTATAAGTCATCATGAGAACGAAAATGTTTCCATATGTAGTAGTTCAAAGCATGTAATGCACATCCGGGGATCTAGAAATAGTAGAACTTTAAAGGATAAGTTGAACGAAAATGTCAGCATTGGTCGCAGATGTCAAGCGCTAATATCCGCACGAACTATGGGACGATTGGATGATGAAAAAAAGCCGACAATTTTCGATTATTAGTACAGTTTAGGTTTTTTTGTTTTCTATTCCTACGATCAAGGAACATAGCCCTTTACAGGTAATATTATGAATAAGAAATAAGTTGAACTTTTTGATTTAAATTTCGTGGAAAGCGGGAATACATGGAATCATGGGTTAGTCGCACTCAATGCAGAGTTTCATGTCAATATGTTCAACTACAGCAGGATTACAAATACAGAAAGAAAATGTTTTTTTTAGTTTTTGAATTTTTCAAAGTGAAATAATAGTTTCTGACCACCAGGACGGCCTGAACTATGCACCTTTTTGGGAGACGCGACTATGTATACCAACGACCAATTGAGCGAATATTGTGCAGAAGATGAAATAGGAAAACGGGCTAAAGTCAGGAATCAAGGTCACGGTGACATTATTTTTCGATTATGCATTTCTTTCCATTTAGCAAAGGGGTGAAGGCGATAAAGTTGGTTTGGAACAGTAAATGTCGGTCGCTACGTTTTTACAAATATTTTAGTTTCTCATCATGCATTACAATGAATATCGTATTCAATATTGCCTCCACATCTTCCCATGCTGCCTCTGCGCTCCTTTCTTCGTTTCAATTATTTAAAGACTTTAAAATCTTCTTAATAAAAGCTAAACTAAATTCTATGACATTAGAAAATGTTTTACATTCTTATGTCCCATAGTGCTCGAGGTAAGGTTATGAAACGAACACCTAAGAATAGCAAAAGTGAACTTATTTCTTATTTGTCCGATCGTTTTGAAATTATTTTCAAAATATTTTCTCTCCGTCCGATTTTTTAGCGTAAATATCTCAAAGATTGCGAAGTTCGGTTTAACAAACAGACAGACAGACAAACAGACGGACGGACAAGGTGAAATTGTTTGGAAAAGATATTCTGATAAAAGGTGGACCTGTCTTAAAATCATCTGCACAAACTTATTACCACGTCGACGATGAGGTTACGAAAATAAATCTTTATATGGCGCAGAGGCTTATTTCTCAGTTCAGTCTCTACATTAGGGTTTTCACGAAAAGGTAACCTATTTACGGCAAGCAGGTCTAGTTTTTCATATTTTGTGACCAAGACAAAGAAAAAGTTGTATAAGACGCAGCGGTGTAAGGTAATTGGTAGCTTTAATCTGTTCCTTATCAAAGCTTCTAATGAATCTTTGTATTTATTCACAATTGGGAAGTGAGTGCTTTTCTATGCATTTATCCGTGTATTTCTACAAAGCTAACCTTATGGGCGGTTGACCGTTTCAATAAAAAGCAATTTTAAATAGAATTAATTTTTAGTACAGTCGAACACAAAAACTGCCTGCCGTTTCGTCGTCGTCTCTAAAATGATTCGATCGGAAAAGCTAAGCAAATAGCGCTTGAATCTGAACTGAAGTAAGATAATTTAGATAGGCTTTCTCATCATCTTTAAGGCAACTCCAGGGCTTTTTGCCGTCTTCGGCCTATTTGAGATATACATGAGATATATCTTGGCGCCAGTGCCATAAATTATTCCTGTACCATCAATTATTTTCCGAATAATACGAACAAGATATTATTTTGTTTTATTTTCTTTTTTGTTTTTATTTTTCTTAGCTTAAAAGAAAGACTTAAGCGAAAAACTTGTTTATGTTTTTTATATCACTAAAGTTATGGTTGTTGCACTTGGCTTAACACCCTCTCGCAAAGAATATGAAAGTTTTTTTTTGCTCATAGTTTTTCCATCGCCTGCTATTGTATAAACGCGTGCCAATAGCACCTGGAGAGGGAGTGATATCAACTTGAAAGCATTGACTTGAACACAAATTGAAGTTGGAATTATTTTGAATATAAATTATATTTTTCCAAGTAAACAAGCAAAGGTTACTTAGGTGTTTTTAAAGGAGTTTATTAAATTTAATATTTCATAGGTAACAGCTTCGCCGGAATGATTGAATCAAACTATATGCGAAATCGAGAAAAAGTATTTCCCCGTAGACTACACTTGCTATTATTTCTGTGCGAAAAAAGTTTTACCTAAAACCGGTAATCAATCACTCAACACCCAAAGCGATGTTTGTCACTGCTTCTATAGGAACATTAGGAAGAGATAGAATGAACGTCTGACAGTTCGGGAACATTTTTGTTTTTGGTTTTTGTAACGGTAACCTTTCACCAAGCACGACTTTAAAAGGATTATAGACAAGCTAAAGGGAGGAGAAAGGGAGGAACATTTATGAATGCGTACGTCAGAAACGGAACGAGTTGGTGACAGCCTAATCCTAATCTACATCATCATATTGGAAAACTTCAAATTGCTTTGAAACTTCGTTATCGATCGCTTTCCTATGGCACGGTGTGAACTAAACTATGTTGGGCGTTGAGTGCAATCTGAAAGCAAGACTCGTTGTAAAGCGAGTATATTTATTTTTCACTGTTGTTCTTAGTGATGTAGAAACCTCTACAAACAAGTTAATGCTCCCGTACACTATTAGTTGACTAGATGTTTAAGTATTTAAAAAAAAAGAAAAAAAAAAAACCATTTTTTTTTTGTCTAATTATATTATAAATGGAAATCCTTCAAGCATAACTGCTCGACAGAATGCAGTGAAAGAACAAACAGGAAAATAGTTGCTTTTTAAAAAATTTTTGTTTTCGCAGTGCAACTGCGGAATACCTTCTATTGTTTCGTTATTTGTTATCTCCTCCCTAAGTTTTTTTAAACCAATTTCAATATGCAGCAACACGATCGCTTTACAAGATCACTGTCACTGCTTTGATAGAACAAGTTTTTAGCCATGCCATGCCACGCCGCGCTATGCCACCACCAGAGCAAGTTTAATGTATTTATGGAATCGTTGTATCCGTTTGCTTTTCTACTTTTCGTACTTTGCCTGTCTGCTTCATAGACTTTACATGTGGCATATGGTTACATGCAAATTTATAGTGGAAGAGGAATTCAACCGTGTTATTCACTCGAAGTTATTCTCTTGTTTTCTCGTTTCTTTTTTTTTGTTTTTTTGTTCTAATTTATGTTAACAAGGATTATGTTTCCATGTTTGTATATATCAAAAGGAAATATTTAATTGGATCTTATTTAGGTGTTAGGAAAAAATTGACTTCTCCGTGATGTCGCCCCACCCATTGTCCAAAAATTGAGATGAGTTTCTAGATCCACCTTTCCACCGCTGCTGCCATTCCGTTAAAATACTCTGTCACATAGTTGTATCACCTTCTTCAGCTGGTTTCGTTCCCTTTGCCGTATTGTGAATGCATAGTTCCTCCTTAAGCAGCAGCTCGAGGGGTAACATTCCTGCTAAAACTGCTTCCGCTGACGTTAGATCTGTGCGATAGATTGATATTATCCTCAACGTGCAGAGCCTTCGAACTACTTCAACGTTCAAGATGCGATGTATCCGCAATCCGCTTAATTAGTTGTGAAAAAATTAATTTCGTATCGAATTGCATTCAAAGATATCTTAAATTGGAACTTAGTTCAGTACTGTGCCCATCAACCTCTAGTTTGGGCACTTGGAACATCCTTCTATCATCAGTACCCTTTTCCACACGCCAAGTTTTGGTTCGGACATATGCAGCCACCTACTTTTTCAGCTTAGGATATCGTTTGCTACGATTTCTCTTTGCGGAGTCGACGGTCGCGTAACCTGTCCGTCTCGCTCCTCTTAGAAACCTCATGCTGGGCAAGCCGTCATACAAGAGATTCCACAGGAAGGGACTTAGTATGGAGCATTGCGTATATGGAGCCCTCTTGTAGTCCTGGGTTCTTTAATCCCGTCATCTGTGTTATAGAGTAAACTTCCATTATGCCTGTAGTTGTATCTCATTTTAATCAAGTACGGGGAGAAGCCCTTTGTGTAATTAAGCTTTCTATATCTTTCTTTATCTGCACGTCCGTCTTTATCTCTATCTTTATCTTCATTTCCATCTCTACGTCTGTTTTTATTTACACATCGATATCTATTTCTTTATTCAAATCTTGTCCTTTGTTTTCATGGATTTAGGGCCGATTAGTAAAGTTACGATATTTAGTTATGCTATTCCGGAATCGCTTTTGTGTTAGATTGAGTGGGGCTTTTATAGATATGTTCACCTGCGGCGTAGGTATAGGGTTAGAAATGGAGAAAAAATGAGAGATGGATATGGAGAAAAAGCATTTTCTCTGGGCACGCTATGAAGTGCCACTAGCTCAGAAATCTACTTTCGGCTATAGATGAGTAACAAAAGTTGAAATAATTTTACATTTTTTTAACTGTAATTTTTTCTTCTTATTTGCCCTAAAGTCTATCGAGTTTTGTAAGTCAATAATGGAGAAACGTTCTCTGTTCTCACACCTGTGAAGATTAGATGTCTTAAGGAAGTTTTTTCTTACGTAGTTCACATAGGATACATTCTTTTCTTATCAGTTAGGTCCAATAAGAACGTGCAAGAACTTCCGATCCCTTGGTTCTTGGATAGCGTTGTTGAATAATTGTGGTAATATACTTACAGCTATTAATGTGAAGACGTATCAGTGGACGATCTGGCGATTGGCGCTTGTTCAAAAGAATGTGTGACCATATACGCAGCACAACGTCCTCGTATGTGTCATGTACAAATCGGACAAAGGAAAAGGGCAACGCGAAAAATGACGTGGCAATAAGTTAGTTAATGACTTTGTCGCACAGCAAGCAGAACAACAGCTTGTTCTGGTTCAATGCACGCCTGATAATCGGTCTATTTTAACTTATTAAATAGTAGTTGAGTTAAGTAACTGAAGCAAACAGCTGCCAGGAGAGAACATAGGTGCGCATAGGTAAACCACCACAAGTACGCTTTTTGGGGGAAAAGGATTGACAAAAAATAATGTTACGGCAGCGATTCTAAGATGGTATTGACCACATGGACGGTTTCTCGCAATATTTATTACCCCATTGTGTAGCGAAAAGAGAATAAAAATATTTTTACATTTTATTAAAACATTTCTTTTCAATTTCCTCTGCTATACATAAATGGATTACACGCACATTACAGCAACATTATGTTAGTTAAATAAATTTTATATTTATAGCGGAAAAAAACTACGACACTACTACACGCACATACTACACATTGTAACCGTTCATACATGAGCGACTTTCAGGAATGTTATGCTAAAGTTCATGGCGAGAAAACAAAAAAAAAAAAAGAAAACGAAAATAACAAAAGCTTCCACGGGACAAATTTTCTTGCTGGTCTTAGCTCTTTTTATGTAATGAATAATGAAAAAAAAAACAAAAAAAAAAAAGGAGAAAACATTTGCATGTTTGTTCGCAATTTAATTAGCATGAATATGTAACTTTGTCAAATGCAATGCGCTTCATCATACACTCGTTCGTACCCAAGCAGTTATTCCCAGAATTAAACAATCATTTGAGAACCATTTCACCGTTTGTGGAAGTCATTTATTTAAGTAATTGTGGAATACATATATATATATTTATATATATACATATATATAGTGTAGCATATATATAATATATACCCAGTATATCTATATATGTATGTAAAAAACTTTCTGGAGTTTTTCATTAAAATTCATTTGCACTTTTCTTATCTGTTCAGTGAACTTTAATAAAGCCAATCGATAACTTTACGCCATTTTTATGATAAACTCTTTACGCCATCGTTCTAGAACTTCTGGGAATTCTGGGGTGAAACTGACGAAAATTTTGAAATCAATTTTACATGACTGAAAGGGTTCTGATAGGTGAATGACATAAACTCCGTGCTGTATAGGGAATGAATTGCTGCCAAGCTCTTTCTTAATTTTTGTCAAGTTATTAAAAAAGTGTGGTTTGTGTGGTCTAACATTGTCGTGAAGGAAAACGACGCCTTTCCTATTGACTAATAGCGACCTCTTTCAAGAAGTTCGAAGTCGAGAATCGATCGTATGACCTTTTTTGGATTCCATCAAACACTAAAGACAGCGTTATGTGCTTTTTCCTGTTTCCGCTGGCTCATCTTGAATGGCATCATATTGGATGGCAATTTTTCTGGCACATTATTGTCGTATACGATCCACTTTGCATTGCTGGCTCGATTTCCTTTGGCTTGAGCGGCGATTTGCTGATGCATATTCCATCCATTCATTTTTGTAATAGACGTAGATCCAGATTTTTTGCATCCAGCTTTACGCAAATGACTCAAAATTGCTTTTTGTTTAAACTTTAATTACGGAGTGATGCCATAAGAGAAAAGTTTTTCAAAGAATTTCATTGACCGATGTTTCATTTGCTGGTTAATGTAGTAAAGCATAAGCTTTGCTGAGCATAAACTTCATTTAGTTATCATCATAAGCCTGAAGTGTTTTGCTCGAAACCGCGTTCCAAAATATAGCGAATTGTTTCAAAATTTTAGTTCCTGTTCGAAACGTAATTCGTTTGATTCAGAAAATCACACACACGTACAATTATTTACAGACTGTCGCCGCTTGCACGCTTAATAGGATTAGCTGTTACCAAGATTACGTAACACTAATGATATCTATGAGGAGAAACGCCACGAACTTTTTCCTTGATCGAACATCTACATAAAACAACAACAAATAGCGTACAACTACACTACACTACAAAGACAATGAAAGTTTCTTACCTTTGTTGGTTGTTCGAGTTCAACGAAAAGTTCCATATTTGAACTCAAGCTTCAAATAGTTTTTAGCTAGAAATTGATTTGAATTCAATCACATTTAAAATTACAAAATTTTCCTAAATTATCTACGCATTTACTTATGTATTTCGTATGCCTTTGTTTTCATTTTTTTTTTTTTATTTTTTTTCTGTTTTTAAATTGTGTGTAAATGGTTTTGTTCTCGGTCACTCTGCTCGTTTATATCATTTCGTAGGTTTGGTTCCGCTAGAATTTATTTCTTTTTTCTTCTTCTTCTTTCTTAATGATTTCCAAATATGCATTTTATTACTGTTGTTGTTGTTGTTGTTGTTGTTGTTTGTGTGTTGTGAATAAAATTTTTGAATGCAAGTAAACTCTGTAATATTCTTTAACCATCCAACAGCACTTATCGATAAGAAGTCACGTCTACGGTCACATTGTTGCGGACACGGTTATTTGCATTCTTAATAAGGAATAGTCAGTCCATGCATTAATGCCAATAACTACAACTACACACACAAAAAAAAAAAAAAAAAAAAAAAAAGAAAAAGAAGAGAAACGCTGTCTGTCTTCATTGTATTAATCAAACATTGGGGAAAATAAATATTAATTAGAAAAGACACAACTAGTGTTAATTTTAGGCTTTTATTTTTTGTGAATTTCAATAAAAATGCAAGGGAAACGATCTAATTATCATAAGACGTATTTTAAATACCCATTAACTTAAGGGGTCGCAATAAATAGTTTTACGGCATAACACCTCTGTCGATGTATTAAAGTGTCTACTATTCAGCGCCTAGATAGCGAAACGACCATGACCCGATTTCGATAAAATTAAATCTTTGTTTATAGTTAGCAGTCAGAGTAAGCAGAATAATGCGTAATAAGTAATAGAGAAGCCGTTAATCGGGTGTTAAATCCCGTCCTTTTTTGGTTTCTCCGATTATGAGTAGTTCGGCGATCATTGACTTGACGGGTAGCCACAACAGAAAAAGTGTTTTGTTAGAGGTACCGTAACCGGTCTGTATAGCTGATCATTCGATGGTTAGAAATTATTTATTTTTTTTAGCTCCAGTAAAGGGCGAGCTTAACCCACATCGAAAATTTGCTTCCTACGACACTCTTTTTAAAAAAACTTCCGACTTTTGTAACCCAACGAGTCACCAAACAAATAGGTTTTTGTTGAAAATTTGTCTCTTTTATGTATTTGATTAAAGTTAAACACAAGACACAAAACGGAAGCAAAGACTGAACGTATGAAAAAAATTTCTTTAATATTAAGCTGCACCTTAAGTTCTTAACACCAAATGCAATAAAAATTCATGTACAAAATATATTTGTTTTTTTCAACGACTTCCTTGGTAAATACATTTTTTAAAATTCTTAATGACCTTCAGACCTTTGTTTAAATTCGAAATCAGCCTTTCTACGAAGATGACATAAACCCTAACTACAGTTCTTCCATGTGTCTTGCAAATGCCGGTATATGACACGGTACGCTATCGGAACTGCTTGTCCTTTAAACGCCCTACTATCTATCTCTGGGACAGCTTTCTCTTAGGGCGTTCAAGGTCAATGCTCCTTCATTGACTTTTCCCGCGGCACTTGCACACATATAGAGTATAATCTGTAAGCAATTGCTTGCTTGTAAAAAGAAAAGAAACAGTAGTGCCCTGCCCAGTGGGTTCAATCTTACTGAAATATGTTTACACATTTAATGCATGCCTCTCTGCTCTCTTCCACTCTCTCTCTCTCCCTCTATCTATCTCGTTCAGCTGACTCGGCTCGTGATTAGCGACAAAGAGAAGATTATAAATAATTCATTCATTAATTACAAGCATAAGCACAACGTTATTATAATATATGTATACCTCCCAACATTAGTAGGGTCACGGAGCAGTGAGTGAGTGAGTGAGTGATACGACTTCCTTTGCGTAAAGTTTTCTTATTCAAAAAATTATATTAATGACCTTCACATAAAACTGCGGACCTCTCATTTCCTACTTATAAATATTTATATTAAAAAAAAAAAAAAAATTAATTAAATTTTCAGAAATCTTGTAAAAATTTATGACGCTCTCTAAATTAATAAACAAATAAATAATATATTTAGATTTTTAAATATTTATTTAAAGTTAAGCGCAAAGTCAAGTCTCTGCTGCTAACTAAACTAAAAATGTTTATGGCGTTCGCTTGTTTTTATCGGCTTAGATTTCCGCCTCTTTGTAAATGATTTCTTTGTAAGATTTCTCAAGCATTTCTTTCACGCATACCATGACGAATTGAAAGCGCTGAGAAAAGCGCTAAGTAAATCTTCTTTCTTTACAAAACATTCCAAAGTTTGCGTGTGCAGGCACATTTTTTTCTTTCAATCGGAAAACGGAAAGAAAGCCTGACAAGAGTTATTTTATTGTAAAACAAAAAAAAAAAATACGTCAGTTGGAAAATATATTTTTATTTTTAGTTGGCGTTTCTCTTGACAATCGCACGTCTTTCTCCATTTGGCTTTTAATTAATTGACGGCTTTAACGGATCATCATTCAAATCATAAAAATTTCATAATTAATTAAAACTAAATTTAATTTAATTACGTCAAGGAAAAATTTCGTGACTTTTTTCTATTATTTTTATCATTTATTTAATTCTTTTTTATATTAATTATTTATTTATTATATTTATTAAATGAATTTTATTAAACTATCGCCATCAATAGCTATTTTTCTGATAAAGGGATTATGCCATCACTGCAGAATTTCTAGGATTTGTTGCCAAAAAAAAAACTGAATCAATTAATTTTTACGGAGATGCCTTGAAATCGACTTTGCACCATTAACGGGATTCAGCAGAGAATAGAGCAAATGTTAGTCGGACGGGATAAAATTCGAGCTAGATGTTGGATGCATTAAAGCTTCTCAGCTAAGCTCTCAAAATTTTCGTCAAGCGTGTGATCTCATATTGCTGCCCATCTTGCGAAAGCAATGCCTTTCCCATCACATTTAGTTATAGCCTGAGAGAGATATGTAGCTAAAAAAAGCCTTAAGATTGTTTCTTAAAACTTGCTTAAAACAAGGTCTGATCGATGAACTGACGCGCCCATATATAACAGAATATATCACATGTACAATGCGTTGGTTTCAAATGATCGGAGCCAAAGGTTCGCTTTAAAGCGAATACAAGAGCCGTATTCTGAGCAACCTCACAGAGTTGTATTTTTATTCTAATATCAAATTTGATAGAAATTCACAGAAACTTTGTCAAGGAAACGCCTTGTTGTTGCTGTTATAACTAATGAGTGATCACAACGCCGCATTGTGACTGTAAATCTCATCCTCGTTATTACTTATGATTATACACTTTGCCCAGCTTTACATGGTTGTTATTATGAAATAGATTCACTTACGAGATGCTACGGTTCCTTTTCACGTGCACTTTCACCATCTGCTAGGGCGGATCGCGAAACTTTCTCTTTAACCTAATTGTGCTTCATATTAGCATATCGATGATGATATAGACTTAGACAACCCTTTGTCTTAGGCGTTGTTTAACTGTTTTCTTGTATCACTGAAAAGCTTAACAATAGCAATGCGTTCTTTAATGTCGGGCAGTCAGCTTGTAAAAGTTATTACCTTGAATTGTCGTTTCTTATTTGCATGGAACGGTATGCATGGCTATGCGGCAACGTGTAAAGAATTTGTAATTTCAATATAATAGAATCGCACAACATCTCCTGCGAAGAAGAAGGCGAAGAGAATAAAATTTCAAATTCACATTCAAAAAAGAAAAGTTACAACCGAATATTTTGATATCCTTCTTCTTCTTTTTCTTAGCTCGTTTTTTCCTCCCCAATAAATTTTTTTCAAAAATTAAGAAACATATTTTTACATAACGTGCACGTTGCGTATGTGTTGCGTACGTACCATATTCAATATTTGTTGATATGAAATAAAAAATGTTGAATGAAATGCTGTTTTAGAGTTTCTTGTACATCGAAGAATGATGGGTAGGACTATATATAGCTTATGCTGATTGCAGTCGGCAATCATTTGATAAACTTAACATACCGCATATTTAGTAAGCATAATAATATCTGCGACTGTTCGAAATTTTTTCAAAACAAATAAAAGACCATAGAAGTTTTTGCCATCATCCAGGCAACGTGAACAAGCTAACATCAACAACACAACGCTTAAAAAGGCTGTAAACGCGTTGGAGGCAACTGATGACCAAATTAAATTTTATTAGTAAAAAACGCGATTTTGTATTAATTAGTTGTTATAAATAAGGAATTAGTGATTATGAATTGTATTCTACGTATCAAGAACTATGAATTTATGAATTATTTATGAATGAAATTATGAATTTTTTATGAATGAAAAAATTATGAATTAAGTGTGTTTTATAGGAATTAGGAAAGTTATGAATTTGGAAGTACGAATTATGAACTACGAGTTACGAATTATGATATATGAATTATACATTATATAAATTTTGAAATTATGAATTGGGAATAATGAATTACGAATTATAGAATTAAATTTTTTAAAACTTGTGATTGACGAACTATGCATTGAAAATTCGAAACTATAAAATTATGAATTATGAATTATAAGAATGAGGATTTATGAATTAAAAATGAATTGTAAATTACAAATTATGAGTAGAAAGGAAATTATGAATTATAAGTTATGAATTATTAAATTGTTGGAGCGATGAATTATGAATTATACTTCTCAGAAATATGAAACTACAAAATTATGAATTATAAGAATGAGGATTTATGAATTAAAAATGAATTGTAAATTACAAATTATGAGTAAAAAAAAAAATTATGAATTATAAGTTATGAATTATTAAATTGTGAAAGCTATGAATTATGAATTATATGAATTATGAATTTAGAATAATGAATTGAAATTAATGAATTGTGGATCATGAATTTTAAATTATGAATTTTAAGAACTATGAATTAAGAATTATGAATTGTGATTATAGAAATTATTAACTACGACTTACGAATTATGAAAGTTATGAATATGGAACTATGAATTATGAACTATGAGCTACGAATTATGAAATATGAATTAGATATTATAAATTTTGGAATTATGAATAATGAATTGCGAATTATAGAAATTATGAATTATACTTCTCAGAAATATGAAACTATAAAATTATGA
>KK499812.1:758811-779013 GCA_000688715.1 Glossina pallidipes
TTATGAATTATGAAATCATCGCAGCTATCAAAGGTGAATTGTTACATATTTAACGAATTAGGAAGTTATTGATTGGGAATTAAAAGTTAGGTATTATAAATAATAAATTAATGGTTAATTACGACTTATGAATACTAAGTAAATTATGAATTATGAATTGGGAATTAAAAATGGGGAACTAGGAATTGTGGATTAGTAATTATCGATAAATTGACTGCAAAAATATTAACGGAATTTATCATCATTGAAAGACCTCTTGCTACTCGCTGCTCGTTGGCTAAAGGGAATTGCATTTTGCTCTTAAAATTATTCGTATCAAGCCACGGATCTATGTACCGTTGCTTTTTTCAAAGTTTTTCATGAACAATGACTTCTGGAATCACTCGCATTCATTGTCAGATTCTATAGCGACAGAATATCATGTCAAATATATCAGCAATCAATAAGAACCTGAAGCAGAGAGTCTTGCACCTACCCGCTGCGGCATGCATGCCGCAATATACGTTTGATGCGGTTTTCCGGACGTTACAAGTGAAATTTAAAAATTAATATAACTTTATCCCTTCGTAATACGTGCACGAAAAGAACGCAAACGGCGTTTATTTTAGCAACAACCTGTTTTATTATAACCTAAAGAGATGAGTCATTTACTAAATTGTGCATGCACAAGCTTGCTTAAATATATATATGCGCGATGGAGTTATGGGAAATTTGTATTGAAAAAAAGATGTTTTGATTTCTTAAGCGCATGTTTAGTGCTGACCGTTAACAAAGTGCGATTCCCACGGCCACTCCCTTCACACGAAACATAGAGAGATATTCATGTTTGCTTACATACTCGCACACACACACACACACACGTATATATATGCAAATATGTATTATTACCATTTTAGAAACAGATATGTATGTGTGTCTATGTATATGCAGAAAGGTATAGGATCGGGATATAAAACAAGTGAACTTTAAGCAAGACAGCTTCGATTGATGCAGAAAGAAAAAGAAAAAGAGTACGAACATCTGCATGGCTGTTGCGCAGACACCAGAAGAAGAAGAAGAAGAAGAAGGAGAAGCAATTCAAAGAGTTAAGCAATAAACCAGCTTAAGCTAAACAGGTTTACTGCCTAAGTCTTTTGTTTATATGTAATTCATAAACAAGAACAACAACAACAACAAAATCGATAATTTGTTAATTCATAACGTAATAAATTACAAATTTATTTGTATGATTTTCCGTATGCAAGGAAACCCTAGAAAATTCTGTTAGTTAGGTTCGATTGTCGTTGAATAATTTTTTATTAGGAAAAAGAAAAATTTGCTTTTTGGCTGTTACGTGATAAAATGAGGTATTATTTGTTCGATGAGGTTTGCTTGCACAGTAAAAAGGATGACTTTTGGATTATTATACATGACAATATCTTCAATTTGACGCCTATGCTTAAGGATCGATATGACTCGTGGAGTAAAGTAAGTTTTCGTAGGCAAAAATTGTCGACCTTTACTGTTTTTTCTTTTTTTTTTTTTTTGCAGAATCTTGACTTACTTTTAAGTTTTGGCGGCAAAGATATATCGCATTTTTTTCTTTATAATAATTTGCCAAAAACTGAGATTTCACCGGTCACTGGCAAGCCGCGTGTATTGTTTCCGCCCATATTGGAAGCGGCGGTTAGCGATCATTGTAAGACTACTGGTAAAATTTGGAGTCAAGATTCTTTCTATCATATCGGTCGTTTGACAAGAAAAGAAAGGCGTCTACGTATCATTAACACATTGACGGGCACCATCACGGCCATGAAAGTCTGCGATGAGGACACAATCTACGATATCCAACGGAAATATTGCGAACTTTATAATTCGCATGCGGGCAGTTATTTATGGCGAAAGTTTTCGTATGGTGTAAGTATGTACGTTAAAGACAAAGGTAGAAATACATATTAGAAATGATTTAGAAGAAGTGTGAAGCTAATGAGAAGTTTGCCCATTTACTTAAAGAGACTATCTTTAGGGGAGTAAAGCTTCAAGTATGCAGACGTCAGGCGTGTTTTCAAATTACACTGTATGCAGCCTTTTTCTGCCTTTTTGCTGGACTACGCTTGGTGAAGGATTGTATATACTATGCCGGGAAAATCTGTACAAAAGTCGTCTTAAATTAAAAGAAGAAGAAAAGTACGTTGCGTTCAGTTTATAGTAAGATTGATTTTTTGAAATCATCTCGCGATCGTTCACCACATCTCTTTACGTCCGGCATGAAATTATTAAAAAACTTTTCATTTGTGGCCCGCATAGTTATCGGGATCGAACAATAGTCGTACGGAGAGAGAAATCAAGCAAATATAGAAAATGTTGGAGCACACAGAGTTGCTTTTTTTCCTTGAGATATTCAACGGGCGTAATGTTTTGACCCTTTTTGAAAACGACAAGTCAACTAATCAATAGTTTCAATAGGGTTCTATCTAATAAAAAATCTTCCTCTTTTTCCTGGCGTAGGCTATATTAAGGCACTCAAAGCTTGCAAATCTGAAAACATTTGGACGAGAACGTAATCGTTGGCTGATTATCTTTACAGCCAAACCATATTCGCGGCCTTCGCACGGAATTATTGTATTTATTGTAATTAGTGCCCTATAATCGGTATTTGCAGCACGAATCAGAGTTATAGCTCTAATGTTTCACTTAAAAAAGGAAAGGAAAAAGTTATAATTAATGTTTGCCTGCAACGAGATTGCAACTAAGCAAATATAGGAGAAGTGTTCTATAGCGAATTTTTGTTGGAGGCGAGCTCACACAACTCTCCATTTAAGTAGCGATACAGTGGTGTCTGTCCACACGACTCTACGAGAGCTGTCATCCTATCCGAATTAAGGGAAGGAAGTTTTAAGGGCATAGGAGACCACAAACACAATAAAAAAGGGAGTTTTTTCAACTTTTCTTTTGGACGGAATAGAAAGTAGCAGAACAATAAAATTCGGGGAGATTAGTAGGCGTATATTTAAGTATAAAAAATATAAAATTTTTTCTAAGACATATTTAAAACGGACGACACTAGAGCTATTAGCTCCGCTGTAACTGGTCCAATATTGAAAAAATAGAAATCATTTGTTCTATATACCCATGTCTAGCGAAATATGTACGAGATTTTAAAAACATACATCTTTACACGACTGACGCGTATTTGAGTGGAAGTGTTCAACTTTCTTCGAGAAAATCGTACGTGTTTCACTAAAGATACTGGAAAAAATGAAAACTGTTTGTGGCTATGTTCCTTGTCGTTTTTCGAAAATCGTGCTTCGAGAAGAACGCGTTAGTGTCCCCTTGCTGCCACGCAATTATGTTCGAAAAATAAAAATTTTAAGAAATTGCCACGCCCCCAACTGTATTTAAGAAATAATTTAAGTAAAACGAAAAAATTTTATTTTTTGAAAAATATACAGAGAGGCACCCCCTTAAGGCGGCGTCAATTTACTTTCTTAAGGCATTAAAATCTTAGGGGTTTCTCTTCGACTTCTTTGGCATTCTCTAGCGAAATTCTGGAAAAAGGCATCGTTTTGGGTAAAGAACTAAAGACGAATGCGCTTTAGATGGCGCTCAGATTTGCATGTACTTACGCCTAAGTTAAAGTGCTTCTGTGACCGTACGGAAGTATTCTGCAAATAGCTAAAGGCTGATTAATGCAAATAAAAGATGGCTGACCTTTTCAACGATATAATTTCACTATCTTTGTCCTACAGAAAAAACGTTGTAAACTTTCGGTGACATATTCTGCCTCGTAACAATCCCTATTCCCTTTCTAAATCTTGCCCGAACGAAGATTTTTGGAAATGCATTTGGATTCACAGCAAAAAGGTTTATGTTGAGCGATATTCTATAGTCAAGACATGAAATCTTATTTATTATGTAGTTTGTTTGCGATGGGAAATAAAGTTTTTAGTTTCCAGTTGTAGGACATGGAACATTTTCATCTTTAATCGTAATTCGTAGATTTTCTCTTTTTATCATAGATTTGCATTTCATTTACAGGGTCAATGTCCCGGTGAATTGATTTTACATGAAACTCTGGACGGCAACGGTTTAGTCGACGAGGAGACTGATATTGAATTACCACCGCCCTCTATATGGTTGTATTATACTAATGACTTGACTATAGCTTGAAAATTTTCAAATGAATTTTTTTTTTATTTTATATATTTTTAAAATTATCATTTTTAACAATAAAAATTTTATGAAATTTTTATCAAGTTTTCCGTTTAATTATTATCTAGTAACTGAGACAATTTATTTATGCAAAAAAGTCATGCGTAGCAAAATTATTATTATATTTTTTTTTTTATCAGACATACAGCCAGCCGTACATACTTTGAAGACAAATTAGTGGAAAATTTTCCAATTCGAAGAAATGTTTATAAATCGCTAAATGTTCGCCTTATGCAGTTTGCTTTAATCTATGAATGAATTGAACAAAATGCTTAAAAACTTTGAAAAGAAAAAAGAAGAAACGAATGTACGATGAGGCATAAGGCACACAATAATATTAATAATAATAGTAGCGATACTGAATTCCATTCATATATAAATTTTTAATTTTTCTTTGCTCTTTTTTTTTTTTAATAAAAAGTCTAAGCTCAAGTGAAGCAATTGCCATGAAAAAGAAACGCAAACGGTTGAGACAAGAAATTTTCCTATGGTTGGTTGCATTTCATGGATCAGTTGGAGCAGACATTCTGGTGGAGATACCACATATGTAGCGATTTGAACATGCATACAAATGCAACTGAGTTTAACTTTAAAGTCTCAAGTGTGCAAAACGTGAATGTATTCATTAATAAGAAAAAGACTGGCTACGTCCTATCATATCCGAATACGAATCTATGATACCCAACACCGCAGGGGGCGAGGGGCAAAAAAACAAATGTAAAAGGAAGAGTTTAAGCTATGGCACGTATTTTCATATGCCTTTTAGGTCTACAGGACCAAAATCGATGCCTACTTACAAGGTTTATTAAAACTCCAGTGGAACTGCAGTGATTGCAGTCGTGTATTAGGAATCGCAAAAGTTAGTGCAAATTACTTCCTCTGGGAAGTGCATGACGAACGAAGCATCTGAAAAATCTGGCGCAATATTGTCCTCGAGAAGATTCTCTGAGCTAAGAATATTTTATTGACTGCTCAGGGCTTATTACGGATATGTTGCAAACGTAATAACGACAATAGTTCGTCTTCGTTTCCAGCTAAGCTATAAAGCAAATCAATGCACTCAGTTAGAGAGACGCGAGAGTACACGTTCTTTTGATGTCTGAATGTCCGCCATGTTAAGCAGTGTAAGGAATTTTTTTTCTTTTTTTTTGTTTTGTTTTCCTTATGATAAAAAGAACAAAAGCAAATGCTGACTGCAATAAGTGCGTGTTGAAAATTTAAGCGTAAATAAATGTTTAAAGCACACTCACTCATCATATAGATACACACAAACAAACATGCGCATAAATACTGATATACTTTGCAATTTTTATATGTAAATATGCAATCAAACCCATGTATAATGCAATCATTACAGCAAAANTATAATGCAATCATTACAGCAAAAAAAAAAAAAAAAAAAAAAAAATTGTACGCGTCATACAATGTATTGAAAATGTGCTGGTATTCGGATTTACCGGACGAGCAAAGTCTACATGCAGCCATTAAATTGTAGCGCGCTGGACTTATAATCGAAGGAAAGTCAAGCTTCGCGATTCCCTAATGTGAGTTAAACGATCGTTGAACTTTTTTGCTCCAACCACCAGTACAGCCGAACAACGATCTTCCTCTTTTAGTAGAACTATTGAATTAATTGTGTGCGATGTTCCGTTATCCGTACACTTTTGTGTAAAATGATGTTCTGAACGTAAGAATACAAAATGACTTCCATTGGAGAGAAATTGCCTTCAAAAGTGTCGACAGAAGCAGTCAAGTGCTCAGGTGCTTTAAAGCGACGCAAAAAACACTTCGTTGCAGCCGCTGTCCGCTTCATTTACCACACCAACGTCCGGTTAAGGTAACAGAATATTTTCCATATGAATGCGAGCACTTAGAACGAAGCCTCAGATTCACACTCTTGAACATCGGCTGTGCTCTATTTATCTAGGGCAACCTCCGCCGCAAATGTCCAACAAATATCAAAGAGATTCGCCCGCCAAGCAGATCCTTGATTATAACTACTTTTCTCCCTTACTCTTTCTCAAACTGGACTCTTGAAGTTGATTACTTGCCCTTTGCCCGCACTGCCATCTTTTGGAAGAATCTCTTTGCAGTAATCTTTTCTGCTGTTTTAGACGGTTGCAGTTTCAAGAGAAGCGCACATAAACACTACTCCTGCTTGCTTTCTCTCTCTATCTATTATCTTTCGAGACTATCACTGTGCTTGTATGTATAGGGAACCTTTCCGAGCGGTCGGTTATTTAAAAAAAAAACAAAAGGAAAAAAGCTGTATGGTGTTGATTCTCGAACTTAAACTGAGAAAAGTTGTATGTGGTTTTTAGGCAAACGCTTGTTACTGTAGTCATGACTACAACAAACTTCGGAATTCACTAAATTCATTTAAATTCATATTCATGTTGATTAAGATCTGCGCAGCATTCACCTGCGGCTAGTTGTTGCCATAACAAAGTGAAAGAAAGTACAGCAGAAGTAAAGTCTCCAAATGTGATCAGCTCCTAACGCCAGAAGATAACGCCAGAAGAAATGAAGAAATATTATATGAACCGGACGGCCCTCTTATCAGAAGGTAAAAGCAAAGCCAGCATAAAACTTTCGCTGGAGTTGATGGACATTTGTGCACTACAACCTCGAGCAAAGAACAAAACGTTCTTTCCGCAATTTCCAACGCAAGCATAGCTACTGTGAAACTCACCGACGAAGCGCTTTGAGCAACTACATGGAGCAAAAAATTATTGCATAGCTTCCTAGCCAAACTATTTCCATACCACGTTGCTCGCAGCAATACCCTTTCACGATTCACTCTCTTGAAAGCTTTAAGGCTTGACTTCCCAGCCCAAGTAATTATTTACGGTGTTATGATTATCAACAAAAATCATTGCCGCCGCAGTCAAGTCGAACTAATTTCGAATACATATCAGATGACATAAATCGAAAGTTTTTCTTTTTTTTTTTTTTTTGCAACAGCTTCTATGTCCTGGCGTTGTTGACCACAAAGTGGAAACGGAAGTTTAAAAAAAAAAAAAAAAAAACAGTTTTTTCTTTTTTCTGTTTTTTTTTTAAAAACAAAGTCTTTGAGTAAATTAAATAGCTATGACATTTGATATTTTGCAGCGATTATCCGCTTAATAACAATAAAATCGAAACCTTATAATAATTTCACATTCAAGAGATAATTTAATAACAGGAAATTGCTAAAAATTTTAATGATCTGAAATTCTTTTGCAACTGACCTAGACCTGCTGGCTTGCGTGCATGGGTATATGCGTATGTGTTAACCAAGTCTTAAGGCTTGCTTTCTAAACAGATTGCTTTCAATTTAAATTACATTAAAATATGTTTGACGAGGCAACATGACGTACTAGCATAACAAGTGATTTTCATTTCGCAGATGTTTTTATGTATGCGATACATACATACACACATACATACATAAGAAGAACCACAATTATGCTTAAGAAAATCATGCATCTAGACGAACGCTTCCCTTATTCAACGCAAAAACAAAACAAAAAAATCGCAAAAGCAACAAAAAGAAACTGAACATAATCGCCATCAAAGAAATACAAGAGATATTAAAACGAACGCAACAATAAGTTTGCATTGTATTTTACTGCGTACAGAAGCTTCACGTACTGTTCCTTATCTATAAATTGCGATTTATAACAACTTGGGCTATATATCCAGCTACAACATACGACGAAACATACATAGAGTCGTATACAGGTAGACAACATAGAACACAAGTATCGATTAATCGAATTGACGAGCGGCGTGTTGTTCAGCCGACCAATGTTGTAAATCTGAAGCAAATTTTTATTGACTTTGATGAGAGTAACATTTTTCGGACCGAGTTCTTACGCCAGAAGAAAGAAATGTTATTTTACTTATTGCACTAATGCGAGTCATGTCGGACTTAACAGGCCCAGGAGATGCAATAGATACAACTTTGAAATATTGCTCCAGAACATTGATTGAATTCAGTTCTTAATCAAAGAGGCTTGTCAAGGTTGAAAATGACGACACTCTTTGTACTATTGGCATAAGCCAAAAATTTTTGTTTTCCTGCCATAAGCACTTAAGGAATTTCTCCCGAACATTTAAGCAGGATGATGGTTGGGAACTCTTATCGGCAAAGAAGAGGAAATAGGGCTTAGCGTTCGACTATATTCGATGCAAATGGAAGAATATGGGGAACGACTGCGAATGTCTTTCTTCAAAGAAATTATTTTGGCGTTATTCTGCGTTAGCATCATTAATGAACGAACAGACGCCCTGATGCATCTGGCTATTCCAAGAAAGGAAATATTGTGTATCCGAGCGCTGAGAGAATCCTAATTAGTTCTGTTATAAGACTTGATTGTCAGAGAGATTTCTTTCATTCCCATAAAGCCCTTTCCACATAGCCGCAAGGAAGACAAGAATTCCACCTTATGCCAAAGTGTAAGAGTGCCACTGTTCACAGGGCTTTCGGATTAAAAATAAATTTTTTGCTTCACGTGAAGCAAACGTTACAATATGCGTTTTAAAGGGGTTACCTTTCCATTCATAAAGTCTCTTCATCTCCGTTTCTTTTCCTTTAGCCAACTGGTGACTAGTGACACTAATATAAGTTCATTATAAGTTAAAGGCACGCATTCCCAAAGCAGAAAAGCATTTTTCTGCACTTTTTTTTTGCCGCAATGAATATAAGGAAATGCAGAATTAGCCAAACTTGGGCTCGCGTTGGCCAAGTGAGGAAATTTATTTAGCTTTTTCTTTTCGGGTTTTCATGGAGTGGAATAGTAATTCGGTCAGCTTTCTTGGTTTCTCACACTCTCACCTCTTTTATGTCGAATTTTCATCCTAATAAAAAGGCGTGGAAAGTTATCTTATTTAACTAATATTAAGACACATTGATGCCGATTTAGTTTATCCCCTCCTCCAATCCTCCCCATTGGTGCGAAAACGCTTTCGCCGCACTTTAACTTTGAATGCTTTGGAAGTGCATGTAGTGTGAATCATTCCAACTCCATAAATTAAAACACGAGGAAAGATATCAGTTATGGGTATTCGAGGCTTTCTTTAGATGCTTAAAAGTCGAAAACTTTTAATTTGTGCACCTTCGTCAGCTTTAGTGTTAACAACAGCGATGTGTGGGAATCCTAGCAAAACTTGATTTAGGAAAAGGCAGTATCTGTCAAGCTAAGCTCTATAGAAATTAAAAAAAAAAAAAAAAGAACAAGAAAACTTTCCTTTGCTTTAAGAACTGAAAATAATGCAGGATTAAATGTTTGCAAGAATTTCGCTACTAGGTCCAGTATTAATAAGAGTGGTAAGTAAGAATTGTAGCAATTCTTCGTTCGGTGAAAGCCAATCCCTATCAGAGGTAAGTCCACAAGAAATTAAAAATTGAGCCACAACATGTCAACACGTGTATCGACAATAGAGCCGATACACATCTCGCTGGGAACTTCTGTTTTGCTGTTGCGATAAATATCATTAGGGAAAACGCATACACACATGGATCATTAACAACAATATATGTATAAATATTCGTAAAAGGACATACGATCACTTTTCGTTTTAAGGAGAATGAAGACACAAAGCGAAACATGCGAATATACAAAGCAGACAGATAGACAGACAGACAGACAGACACGCGCAATTGACAACAAGAGGAAAGTTAAAACTATCATGAAAATGAAATAAAAAGCAGCAAACAAAACAAACACAACAATAATAATAAAATTATATAAATATATAAATAAAAAGTAATAAACACATACACACACATACACACACACACACACGCAACATATGCTCAACTGCAGAAAGTGAAATAAAAGAAAAAGCATAGAGTAGACCGACACACATGTGACTGTGACTTTAGCAGAAGACACCAACAACAACAGCATATAATAATAAGCAATAGCAACAGCACCAATAACAGCAACAACAACAGCAACAACCACAACATATTGTATAAAATTACTTGAGTATGTTAAGCTCACTTTGTATATGCGCTGCTTACTTGCTTGCTATGTTTTAAACCGAAAGCGGACGGTTATGCACATGATTTGTTGTTGATATTGTTCTTGTTGTTTTTGTTGTTTTTTTTTTTAATTTTTTTTTATTTATTTATTTTTTTTCTTTTATGACAACGGCTTCCTGTAGTGACTATGACGTGTAGAACTAATTGTCCACTTGCCAAGTGCTGACGTCTACCGGTGTGATTAGCAATCAATCTCAGTTACGATGAACGTATATTAGTTCTATTGATTACTGAAAGGAAGATGAACGCAAAAACAGAGAGGTTTCGTTAATGTTTTCGCCTCTTGTTGTTATTATTGTTGTTCTTGTTGCTGCTATTGTTGTTGTTGTTGTTGTTGTTGTTGTTAATACGTTTAAGATGACATTACAGTGTTAAACATAAATCAGTTGTTAAACATCTTTCAAAGCAAGAAGAAGCATTGTATGCAATAAAGCATTACATCATCATCATCATCATTGTTGTCATCATTTAATAATTAACTAATATAAGCATTTAAAGCAAAGTTAAAAAAAAAAAAAAAAAAAAAAAAAAAAAAAAAAAAAAGGAAAAAATAAAATGAGTTTAAAAAAAGTCGCTTTTGAAAAAATGAATACAAAATTTATATGAAATAAAATTTTGAATTTTTTTTAATTTTTATTTTTCTTTTTATTTTTCATTTTATAACAATTACTCCTTAAAAGGCTTAAAAATTTGATCAATAAATTTAAAAATAAAATAACAAAAATAATAATAATACTAATAATAATAATAATTAAACATTGCCGAGAAACTAGAAGAAAAATACATTAAAATTCATTAGATGACCTAAAAAAAAAAAAATTATGAATTAAAAAGTAAAGTTAGAGGAAAAGATTGTTTTTTAAAATATTTCATGTGTTGTTTTCAAAACTCAATTATTTATGGCTTTTACCATATTTAGTGAAACGAATTTAAAGTGCTTGTGGTATGTTGTCTTGGACTGTGTTCGTCTTATAAATATTAATATAATAAATTGAACACAGCTTTGTCAGGCATCGAGAAATCAATGCTAGAAAAACCCACACGAACAATAATTTCGATGAAATTAATTTGCAATTTTTAAAACGCAAACACCGCCATATTTGGTTCATTTTAGCGATCAAAAGCGCGCGCGCGCGTACTTATACACTTTACCCAACGTATAACATAAATATATATGTATATATATATATATATAATCACGTACATTAAGAGTTTTCGGAAAATATTTTGTTGATTTGTTTTTGTTTTTTTTTTTTTTTTTTTTTCTTCAACAAAATGTCAACTTCGACAATATCGTATAATCAACAAAAACCGGTACCACCTTTGCCCACAAGCGGTCGTACAACTAAACTACACCAGCATACTGCTACTGTCACGGCAGCAACAACAGCATTGAAAACATCGCCACCAATCCGTTGTAGTTCTAATATAAATCTAACAGCAACTGATTCAAGGACAAACTTAGCCGCAGCACAAACGGCAGCACCTACACCCTGTCATCGTTTAAGGTAAATATTTTGCCGAGGTTGTATTCTTGCTCGCATATAAATTTCAGTTTAACACTGATTTGGATTTTTTTATGATTTCTAACCTTTTCTGTACAAAAGGAGATGTTCGTGGCATTAATTTTTTTTTTTTATTTTTTTTATTAAATTTTCAAAAAAATTAAATTTTTTGTTTTTGTTTTCTGTGTTCTGTTTTTCTTTTTTTTTTTTTTTTTGCTAATTTAGTGAAATGTTTCGACGTTCCATAGCTGGCACTACAGTACCAGCCGAAACCATTGAAAATATGTATGAAGAGGTAAGTACGACTCCTTGATATACTACACTAATCATTTTCATATTTTATACAAATATTTTACATAAAAAATTATTTAAACGTTTCGCAAGATTAAATTTCATGTCTTCTCAGTTTGTGAAAGTTTATGTTCCCGGCAGTCGCGTCGCTACTTCTGTGTTGTTTCAAGAGATCAATACTAATCTGAAATCCATAAAGTCTGTCCGCGTTATTGCAGCCTAAACTGTAAAGTCAATGGCTATCTTTCTTACTAATTTATTAAGTACTTTGCAAAGTTATATGCTTACAATGAAGACGGAAGAAGATTCCCTAACTCAAAAATTGCCTCAATATTTTCCTATGGTATTCCTATGTCATACTATATCTATACTACTATATATATCATTGAGATGATTTTTATATCATACACTTTTTGTTTGCAATAATTTTAACTCTGTTTCAAAGGAAAAGCCAAGGCTTGTTCTTTTCTCATGCTTGTGTATATAAGAAGAAGATTTACTACTTTTCGTGTTTATTCTTATGGTAAAGTTTTTGTCATGTCCACGTTCTTCTTATCAAATAAAAAAAAGAAAAAGTTTCTTAGGCGCATTGTAGCGTTTTCTGTGTTCCTATATTCGGTGAAAGTCTGCTCAAGTCAACATTTTGCCGAATAGCTTAGTAGTCACGCTTGCCAAGTCGACTCAAATCTGAGTGCGATTTGATCATACTTGCCCGTAGCTGTGTAGTCAACGTTAGGTACAACACTTAACGATCCGCTAGCGGCAAGCGTCTTTTTCTTTCCCCACTTGCTATCGTAACACTACCGTGTTGCCCTTGTAGGACATATGCCCTGGCATGGCATGGCTATGACCAACATGACAAAACGAAAAGATTTGAAAGTTCACTAGTATTTTTAAGTCCCTTCCGTCTAACCACAATATCATATTTTTACCAAATATAATGAAAATCGATTCCTAAGAATAATTTAATATAAAATACGAATCAAATCAAGTAGGTGTTTTAGTTAGACCCAAACATTTAAAAGGGGGTCTCATGAAAGCCAAACACTTGCACTTGAAAACAAAACTTGTTAGACTTTGCAGAAGTAACTGCCGCCTGGGAGCAATTATCTTATTCTCTTTGCTATACCGAAATATTCAAAATTAAGGTGTCTACGTTTGCCTTGTGCCAATATGAAGAAGACTGAGATAGAAAGCTTAAATTTTGCGCAAACATCCTTCAGAACATTTCTGGGAGAGTTGGCTCGTTTCAAAAGGAAACCACAAAATGAAGAACATTTACTCGCTGTAAAAGTATAATCGATCGAAAGAAAATTAACAAAAAGCCAAAAATTGCAATCCTAATCAAAATGCACATACACGTAAAATACACACTCACGCATGTATATTGCATTTTTTGTTCCATTTTTAAAGATTTTGAAATCATCAAAATTAAAAAAAAAAAACAAGTAAGAACATTGTAGTCGGGCTACGCCGATCGTTAGATACACTACACCATTTCATCTACCAATTATCATACGTCATTCATTCATTTTAGTGATAATGCACCCACAAAATTACACATTACTTCGCGAAAGCCCTCATGATTGGAGTCAATTGACTTGATCCAAATTTAGCAAACCCAATTTAAATTCATTAAAGCCCCTATATATGGCGGGGGCTTAAAAATAGATCTTTGCGATCCAAAGTCGCTATGGTTAATTTTTATATTGCTTTGATACTATGGACCAAGCTTCGTCACAAAATATGAAAAATTAACCCCTTTTGCTAAAGGGTTTACTATTCATCATCAGAATCCTGATCTGGAATTGCGTCTAAAAAACACATCTTTATGTTTCAAATTTTGTCCAATCAATTTCTATATCCAATTTCTGTTATGGGCCAATTTTCATCGTAAAGAATTAAAAATTAAATCTTGATAGCGTGTAGGGGCTTAACATTTCACGAGAATCTTTATGTGCAGTAATGCTCGAAAAAAAATAGATCTACTTGGTCAAAATTTGATACAGTCATGCAGTTTTGCATGAAATTACTCTTACGAATTACTTTTGATCATAAAATATCGAAAAATTTTTCATTGGAACCGTTATATGGCATAAATTTTTATGTCTGTTCAGAATGTCAAAATGCTATTACGAAATTCCGTTAATAAAAATTTCATCAAAATACATGAAAAATTACTACTCGTATGTTGAACACAAAAGTACTTGTAGGACGGACAGATGGACAGACAAGGGTAAATCGATTTAAAAAATGGTTCTGAATAGATCGGTATAATCGTCTAACTGGAGTGCTTCTGGCTGTTGCATGCGGCGAGACAAACTTAATGTTCTCTTTACCACAAGTAAATGTAGGGTATAAAAAAGGTAAACGTAACAAAACTAAGGAAGAATTTCAAAAAAAGAAAACTAAAGAGCTTCGAAGCGTTGAATCCCTTTACATGTTAGATCATTAAACTTTAAAAAAATGGAGAAGAAGAACAAGAAGAGGAGGAACTAATAACCAGCATTAAAATAATGACCGCATACTAAAACTTGTCCTTCCATACTTTGTCAATTCATGCATTCGCCAGTGTTTAGAGAGCTACGACTTTCTTGTTTTGTTTTTCTTTTACCATAAAACCGCAAAGCTAGCATATAAATGTCTACCATGAACGATGTGTAATTGAAACCTAACGCGTTAAGATGTCTAAAGTAAAAAAAAAAAAACAAAAAAAAAAAAGAGGAAAAACACAACTAACTCAACCATTCAATAGAAGTAATAGTTAAGACTCTTGCCCCAGTCGTTCTCGTACATATCGTAGATGTAACTTAACAGATTACAATAAAACATTTATTTACTTATGTGTGCCTATGTCATGGTTGATAGTGGTAGTAGTAGTAGTAGTAGTAGTAGTAGAACGAACAATGCCAGCAACCAGAAAACGAGTTAAAATATGACTACAAAGCGAACATGGCCAGCAATAAAATTACAGATTAAATAATAATAATATAGTAATAGATATGAGAATATGCTGTTTGTAGTAAATTCTCTCGGCGTGCGTGTACTTTAGGTGGTAATCTAATCTTAGAACTTTTTAAGCGTTAATAAGGCTTTTGTTTTATTTGCTGTTGTTTACTTTTGAAAATGTTATTATCTCACATTGATGATGGTGGTGGCGGGCAATACCACAAAGAAAGACAATTCTATACGCCTTCCGGTGCACCCGACAATCTATGGCAAATGTGTAAAGATGGCTTTTGTAAGCAAATCGGAATTTGATGCGCTTGGATAGCTTGTTTCGTTTTGACAATTCAAGGTCCGATATCCGTTATAACTTACACGGGTTCCAGGAAGAAGCACTTTGATGTACAAAACTCAGTAACTTATGATGTGGGCTCTGGCTTATTCGAAAGCAGGTATAGATAGACAAATGTTGTTTAACTTACCCGCAGTTGGGCTCTTCTTAAATACATTTGTATGTGTGTATGTGCATATGTAAATATATGTTGTTGTAAAACTCAGCACTTTTGAATACGCTTAC
This sequence comes from Glossina pallidipes, assembly GCA_000688715.1. NCBI lineage: Eukaryota > Metazoa > Arthropoda > Insecta > Diptera > Glossinidae > Glossina > Glossina pallidipes. The sequence continues at coordinate 774,353 of KK499812.1, forward strand.
TAGACGTACGGACAAAAGACATCGCCAACTCTACATGTCTCTTCTCACATCAAGTACATGATGCTTGTGTAAAAATCAGCACTTTTCGAAGTAGTCTTCATAGTGGCTTGATCTGACTCTAAAGACAGGCGTAGACAGGCAGACATATGTTGAATTTCTTCAAAGTTTAGCTGTAGTTTACACATTTCTGTGCCTTTGAAAGTACCTAAAACACGTATGGGCAGATACTGTCAAGTGTGTACCTCTCTTCTTAAGCATGTACATACATATATATGTTGAGATGCAAAGCTCAGCGATTTTCAAAGCACATTTTATAATGGTTTCGCTAGTTTCTAAAGGACGTATAGAGGGACGCTTAGAATTTAACTCAATTGAATTATAGTTTGCTTTAAGGACATAGAAGTTTTTGAAAGTAGGCGGGGTATAGATAGATAGGCTTAGCTTAATCTATACGGATACTCATTAAACATATGTTGTCAGGTTAAGTTCCGGATTTACAAAAATTTCTCTTATAAAAGCATTCCCAAATTCCAAAAGAACCATGGACAGACGTACTTTAATTCACTCTACGTCCTTATAGGTATACACATTAGAAACATCCAAACTTTGATTAACTTGAGCTATGTCTGTCTGTCTATCATATACGATATACGTATTATACGTTTAGAAACAACAGACATAGCTCATGGTAATCAAAGTCTGGATGTTTCTAAACATAAGCATAAGGTGTAGCCAATACATATTTCTGCCTGTTGCAAGCTGGATGATAGAAACGGCATAACCCATTCTATGGTAATAAATATGAAAACAAAACTGTTCCAGTCATTTGAAGATTTTATATGTGGTTTTAAACTCGAGCACTTATACACACACGCGATGGAATTTATCTATTATGAAATTGATATTAAATAATGGATAGAGATTGCGGTAGACAGAAAAGAAGAAGAAGAAGAAGAAGAAAATAATAATTAAATGAAATGAAAAAAGTTGATACAATAAATAAAGTTTTGCTGTCATTTGCTTTCAAGAAATCCATCGCTATAATAATACTGAAGAGGAATTAAAGAAATAGTTGACACTATAAGGTATAGACGATAAGATGATGCATAAGTAGAAATGGCCGGAATAGACAGAGAATGTCATAAGAACTTTGAAGTCTTACTTGAACATTGTGAACATCATATTGCTTTTATCTTCTCGTGCTACACTACATATGTTGCACTGAACGGATATGCGGATATAATCAATATCCAGAACGACTTAAAGTAGACATATCTGCCCTTGTTTGATATTAATCGCTTCAGAATGCTCCCTAAAAGCAATTTAAATCTCAATCAAATCTAAGGATTGTCAGATATCCGTCCGTCTGTTTTCTTGTCTAATTGACAGACGGCAACATAATTTGATGACATTTCATACACTGACGTATTTTAATTAAGAAAAATCCGGTTGAAAGTGAATGGAATCAGATCGTTTTTGTGAATATTCCGCATCAACTTCGCTGGCTCTAAATTGCCTCTTAAAGTTCAATATAAAAAAAACGAAAAATCATTAAAAGTAAAAAAAAAAAAATAAGAAACCCAAAAAGAAAATTCCTTTGTGAATTTCCTTTCAGTGAAAGAATTCTACATTTATATGTAACCCGGCCATTTTTGCTGAGGGACAAAAAGCTGACTTATGCAAAACATTTAAAAAGGACTTCCCCGCAATTCTATTACATAAAAGTGTGCCGGTGTTCTGATTGCCCTGAACTTCTCTAGCAAGTCCGAAGACACCGTAAGAAACCCGATTTCGATTTCTATGCCGCCTATGTCTGTGTGTCTATATCTATATGGCGTGTGCATGTGCTATGGGAAATTTCATATCAGCACCGACTCTGAATTTCTACATAAATATTAAAAAGCCATTTCGAATACTTCTTCCATCAAAGACGAAATGAGATCTGCGAAACGGCTAAGACATCTAAGGCGAACGCTCTCGCACTTCTGTTATCTAAAAGGAGTCTTACGGCCTTCCAGATGTGACGAAGAAATCGAAAAATCATTAAAAAGCCATTAAAGCAAAAAAATTAAGCATTCCTCTCAGTGAAAGCATTCGTAATTCACATAAAAATCTTAATCTGTCCATCCTCACACTTCTTGGGGCCAAAGAAATGCGAACCAAATTATTCCTAGTGTTTCTCTTAACTTACAGCCTAAAGAAAAACGAACCTCCGACTTCGCGTTCACCATGAGCTTTGAAACCATTATCAATAAAGGCAATGCTGTTAGCTCGCCCCCTATTAATCGGTTCACGCTTAACCACGATTCTCTTATCAGTCTTTCTCTATCGCACTAGGTCAACGTCGTTGTTTTGTGTATGATATCCGCCTAACAAACTTTGTAACGCCTTGTTTTGAACAAAAAAAAAAACAACAACAACAACAACAACAATATCAATGTTGGGTAACATATTATCATAAACATTATTATTTTGTAAGAACATTTTCAACTTTTATCTTTCAATATTTCATCCTCCACTAATTTGATAATTATTCGAATTTCCTTAAAAAAAAAAAGAAGAAAAAAGGGTATCGGTCTACATGCAGTGACATGAATAAATAAAAACATTAATTGTAATAACAATTATTAGGTCATTAAGTGATAAAAAAAAAAAACAAATTTCATTTCATTTGATAAATTATATGGAAGTAGCTGTGTGGATAAGCTGACGCATACACGATTCGTTTATGCTTCAGTTGAAAATTACACTGACATTGATAAAATGCCAACAGACGATAATAAATGTTTTCAAGCGGTTTTCATAGACACTTTTAGGCATTTAGCGAACGATAAGAAGAGCAAACAAATATGCGTACTATGGGTACGAGCGACAGGCTACAATTGATGAATTAAATAAAAAACATATCTTCGTAAACCTAATAAAAGGCTTGTTTCTATTTTTGTCCCTTCAATGCCATGATTACAGAAATTTCGACAAAGAATTGATTCCTTTTTCAAAGAAATTCGATACTAGGCTAAGATGCACAACCCTAACGCATTCATTGCTTTCTCGTGACAACGAAACGAATCTTTCAATAGGTAGCCAGTTTTGTATTAATTGAATTCAATACCTATGTGCGTGTGCTTGTGCGTCTATATCGCATTTGAAGAATATAATGAAAATTTTTTTAATAATAGACGAACACAGCTGCTATGGTTTTGAATAGAGATGAGTACACATTTTATATATGCTGCCTCTCCATACCTCCGGCTATGCTTCTCATATGAAAGAAATTCTCCTCTTAGTCTTAAGCATTCGTCTAATTGTAGGGGGGGATGACCTCAATAAAATGCAGAAATATTGATAACATTTTTACATCAGCTGCTCAATTTCTAGGATACGTACAACTATTATAATATGCATATGATTGTACATATATGTGCACATGAATTGTTATTAAAGATTGTGGCATATCTTACACTTAAGCTGCGTTATTAAATTTAAAAGCTTTGCAGCCATTACATATGCGTTTTATTGCCCCTTAAAGATGAAGACATACAACGCATTATGTCGAGCCTTCTGACATAAAGAGTCATCTTACATAAATCATATTATATGCAGGTTGAATACGCATACAGCCAATGACAAATAAATTGTGCACACTTCACTTATAAAGCATAAATTAATGTAATTAATAAAGAAAACAAAGGAGAAAAATGCAAAGGAGATCAAGAAGATCTAAGGGGATCCTTTTTTTGTAAATGTATGTAACTCAACAAATTTGAAAATACATGAACACAGTTAAGTCGCCTATAACACTGTGTTGTTCTTACAAAGCGAAACTAAAATTGGGAGAGTTTCCCTATAACACGTCTCCATATAACTCATATTTCACAGGGAATCGCTTCAATAAATCAAATGTCAAGGTGGCCTCATTGTCTTATTGTTGACATTTATGGATTATTCGCCATTTCAATTATCAGGGAATTCCTGTGAAAATAAATCAGTAATGCAATATGTCCAGGCATAAGTGTACTAAAGTTCTTTCCACTTGTTCTATATAACGCGTCATAAATTCCGTTAATTTTTATTAATCTTTAAAGGAACGAAAGCAACGGTGAGTGGGTCGGCGGACTTTTCGCAAATTCAGTATATTCCGACAATAGACTTATGTGTGACATCAAGAAACAATTGCCGATCATCCTTAGTTTAAGCGTGCGCAACGACTGCCAAAGCTAACAGATTGCTCGAGATCTCGAGATCGAGATTGGTCTTCACCTTTGTTTGCCAAGTTCCGTATCAAAAATGTCACAATGGTCTCCATACAACCCGATGTAATTTAATCTGCTTTGTCTTAATTCTGCAGTGGCTCCGAGTTTCTTTTTTTTTTTTTTTTTTACCTGATCGGATCCATACATCCTTGAATATTTATTTATTATTATGTTTATCTTTATACTTAATTGTGGGAAGAATAATGGCGTTTATTGATTACAGAGGCATTTCGATTTGTAACTGTATTGAACCAAAACATCAAAGTTATCTGGATAATTACGTGGTAGTTGCAAACCTACAGCATCGACAGCGTGGTAGCAAGCGCCGAACGCGCTTGATTTCTTAAGTTGCACCAAATTAATATCGAAAGTTATGTTAGCTCTTTGAAGACATTTTAGAAATCCTGC
>KK499812.1:787863-979406 GCA_000688715.1 Glossina pallidipes
TTAATTTTTATCATCTCTTACAACCACGCGCATAAATAGCACAAACGTCGTTCCGAAAGAAGCTTGAGCAAGTTTTGAGATCAGCGAGAAATTCTGTATCGATTAAGCCATGTCTGTCCGTCTGTGTGGTGTGTGTTGTTGACACTCTTCTGATCGCAAAAAAGGAAATTTCAGCTTCAAATTTCGCGGAAACATTGGACGCTTCTGCAAGCATGTTGATATTGAAAATGGGCAGAATTCGTCAGAACACTCACTCGCAGCATAGCGTAAAGTGAACGCCTTTCCTTTTCTGTAAGCAAATATTTATGGGTTTTTGTTGCTTACCCACAAATTATCAAAGAGAGAAAGATGAAATTTTCTACTCTTACTTTTTATGGAAAACTACTATATATGTGTGCGAAAATCGGATACGCCCATACAGACTTATTAAGAGTAATTAAATTTTTCTTTCTTTTACTTTTTTGAGGTTAAGTGATTATTAATCATAGGGTAAACGAAACAGATTGTTCAAATTATTTTGTACATTCCTCAAATTCAATTCTCTGCCCAAACTAGGGTTAATTCCAAAATAAATATAATGGACACGATCCCATGGAGGATACATTTGTTCTTAAAAATACCGTTTCTATGGGCATCAAATAAAAGGGCTTGGGGAGTCGAATGCGAAAAGCCAAGTGTGTTAGCCGCAAATTGCATGCCGCGAACATTACTACGTAGTCATAGAAAAATTTTATCCCATTAATTTTTTTTATAATCGTAAATAAATGCTCGGGAGGCTAAGGATTTCAATGATAGGGGGTATGCGGAATTCGGCCCCAGTGGAATATAACTCTCTTACTTGTTTCTATTTATTTTTAATTTGTAAAAGAGATACAGAATATTTATTTTTAAATTAAAATACAGCGCAGTGCGTAGAAATTGCATAGAAAGTTCGGATAGTTGCAGCAAAAATGCATAAAGTAAGAAATATTTTTCTTATGTTACAACTGAATATATGATGCGATGTGATATGTGGTCTAAGCGAAATATTTATACCCTACCATTTGTGGTGCAATCGTATATCAAATTTTGTGCGAATATATGCGACACAAAGAAGAACTTGAAATAGACCAACCTTTTACCTTTTACCGATGGAGTCAAAATAATTTTCCAAATCGATCTAAGACAAAAAAAAACTTTCTTTCCAATAAAGAATTTCTTTCCACATATTCTAGAGAGCTCAAGGAGCATCAAAGTATCTGTAAAAGCAATAAAAAAAAAAAAAAAAATTATTTGCTGAAAAATTTACAAACGCTCCCGCGCCTCTTCCCTTAAAAAGCTTCGTGCTCGTAGTACTGCTATCATATATTGCGTTGTTACGTCGTGTAAAACACACCCACAAAAACCTGTTTCATAGTCACGTCTTAGCTAAGGTACATTCGTTTTTTTTTTTTGTTTTTCTATTGATTTATATTCATGTGTGTTTGGTTGGCAGATTTCAATTCCCATCAAAAGCTGCAAAAAGTTAACTTTTCAGTTAAACCTGAATGACTTTGTTGAGGTCGTTCGTTCACATCATCTAGTTTTTATGAAAATCAAAACACACAACTAATAAATGAAAAAATTTTATTAGGTTACAGCAACGTGTTTGAATAAATAAGACACATGCACACACCCATACATATATACGTATATGTATATATATATAGATTTTTATATGCTTCTTGAATTTATGGAATAAATGAAAGAATTTTTATGGAGATAAACAGGAATACGTTTATATTGATGTTGATGTTGATGTCAATAAAATTATAATGAGATCTTAAGAATCTTGTTGACAACTACCGTGCAAGGGTTGTACATGGTTGGCAATTGGAATAAACATTGAGATTTTATGATCTTAGTGTTTTTTGAAATTCAAGCGTTAAACAACTCACGATATGCCGACCGTCAGTGGGAGAGAAAGAGTTATCTGCAGGTAATTTTTTCATCTTAAAACTTTATCTAATCTGTAAAAACAGTTTTACGACATTTATTTTGTCTTCGGTTGTGATTTTTTTTTTTTGCAATAATTGCTCGTTGATTAATTTGGTATTAATCGTGTTTTAAATTTTAATTAAAATGTAAACTTTTCGGATGGTGTGGGTGATAGTTATTTAATCTCTTCTTTCCTCTAAAGCTAATGTGGGATTATTTTATGGTGTTTTTTCTTTTTTGTTTTTCTTTTATTCACTAACTATTATCTCGTTCTACTTAACTAAGCAGATTTCACAATAAGATAATCAATGACATCATAAAGATATTCTTTTTGATTGTCGCTTAGAATCTAATGTGAATTAAAAAATGTTCTAAGAGATTACTAGCGATAGTATTTTGAATTTGTTGTTATGACTGCTGGATTGCGGGACTAGAGTCCGCCCCTTGCGCATTAGAGAGATTAGAGCTTCTTTAAATTCGTTGACTTTCTGCTTTGTTTATTTCATCCTTTAGGCTTTACACCCAATTCTCCTTTTACACGATTTTTTTTTACACGAATTTGATTTAACACGAGTTCAAAAGAAAAAAATTTCTTTTTTTACACGAATTATATTGTTTTAACACGATTTTTAATATTCCAGGAATTTTCTTTTCCAGAGTAAAAGTTATTTTTTATAAAATATTTAATGGATTAAAATGTGTAAGCACGAAATAAATTAAGTGAACTCTAACAAGAACTTTTTAATATTGTTTACACCTAATTCTCTTTTTACACGAATTTTTTTTTACACGTATTTTTTGGGAACGTATCTATCGTGTAAAAAGAGAATTAGGTGTATAGTAAAATCGGTCCTCCCTTAAATGCCTGCACATCTATGATCATACCATGCTTGCACGATAATCTGAATAAGCAGTCATTCAGAATAACCTTTCTTTTCGATATTTCCCTAGATAGATATTTATACCTGACTTACCTTTTGCTTCCATCTTCCAGTTCAATTTTTTATAGCCAGTTTCTGATGCGAGATTTTCTTAAACGTTTTTCCCATTCTCGGGATTGTCTATTAGCCAGCTTTTTGTCTACATTCCAGCCAGACCAATATGAAATCATTTCCTTTCTTGGGAACTATTATAATGTATTTAGGTTTGTATCGTTTCCTTATGTATCTTTCTGAGAAGGTCTTCATATATTCTGAGACTTTATGATTACTCTGTGTTATCTGTCCTTGAAATATTAAAATGTATAAATATTGCAAGGACGTGCATATAAAGAAACAAGTGAAAACACTATAAAGGGACAGGGCCCACTATTGAATACACTACACCACTCAACAGTTATCCATATAGAGCGTTATATGTTATGGTGGAAATGTGATCCGAACGCCAGAGTACTAAAATTTATTAAAATATTTCAAAAATTGCACACAAGAAAACAAGACGGACGGACGGACAGATGGAAAGACGAGCATAGAATCATTTTCTGAATCGATCGGTACAATAAAAACTCAAGTTCTTCTGGGTGTTGCATACATCAACACAAACTTAATACACAACAAGTGGTGTAGGGTGTAAAAAAAAAATTCACAACGCCCCTAACTAACTAAACCAAATTAATTCTTAACTATTTACATGAATTGTTTATTATTATTGTTGCGATTTATTTACTCTCGAGCAAGAACTCTATGTTGCGTCTATTTGGCTTAATTCTTTTTACATATCGTTGCCTATTTGGAATTTTATAAGCTGAATATTTTTTTCGGCAGAGCTAACGTTGAACTAAGCTTAAACGGAAATAAAAGTGTCGACGTTTTATCCTTCAAAATCTGTATAAAATTAAAGAAAAACTGTCGCGAACTTTTTTGAAATATCTCCTGCACACTCTAAGGTCAAAAACAGGCCTTCCATTAGGCATCTTAAATTGGCCAAGTTTACCCAATATGAGTTTAGTTTTTATACCCATCACCGAAGGATGAGAAGTATATTCATTGTTTCAAAACGTTTGCAACACAAAGTATATATATTCTTGATCAGCATCGAATTCTAAATCGATTTAAGCATGTCTGTCTGCCCGTCCGTCCCTCTATGCAATGTTTATTACTGGCCGCTAAAATGAAGCTATCGACTACAAATTTAGCAGAAACAGTAGAAGTGCTCGCACGTAGGTTGGCATTGAAAATTGGCCAAATCGGTCGAAGGACACGCCCATAATACCAGGTAAACTGAGAATACCTCTATTTTTCAATGCGAATGAAAAATTGCGTTTTTTGCTCATAAACTAAAGCAAATAAATGTACAAAAATTTGAACGCATATTCTATGGCCGATACTGTAGCATTCGTGTACAAAAATGGCAAAAATTGACCACGCCTACCGAATATTGTAGTTTATCAAAGTTTAATTGTTTTTTCAATATCTTTATAACGCGCAGAAACAAGCTTCAAAAACCCCATAAAGTATACGAATTCTTGGCCAGTTTCAAATTTGGAATGCACTTAAACATATCCACCTGTTCGTCCGTCCATCTGTCTGTTTGCGCAACTTTCTTGAATTTGTGGTCAACATTCTCCGGTTAAAGAAAATGAAATTTACAAAAGAATTTGGAATTGACCTAAACATATCGAAGGACAAGCCTATGTGACAAAAACTTTTATTCTGAAAATAGAAGAAATCAGCTGCGCTCTCTCCATATTATAGAGCATGAAAATTGTGTTCTTTTACTTCTTTTGTGCTTTTTACCTTTTTTTTTTAAATCTTTTTTTTTTTTTTCGATAAACACAGTGGACACAGAAGATACGGTCACAGTTGAATATAATCGTCTTACTTGTTATTGTAATTATTTTTATCTTTATTGTTATTATTTGCTACAATTCTTATGTATATTTATGTATGTGATATGCACACAGAATATGCTTGAAATAATTGTACTTTTTAAAAAGTTCGACTATTTTCTATTCATTTTATTCATTCACGTCTTATTTAGTGATGTCGTCTCCAATTTTTTACAGAGTCACGCGCGCATTTTTTAGGTATTTACGTCTTTAAAATTAAAAAGAAACACCTCTTTTTAGATAGTCGTGGGATGAAGTTATGCTAATTTCGCAATTCCATTTGCGGCATCACAATATATGCTCATATATGCACACACACACACATTACAAAATAGTATTCATTCGTCTGTTTGCTTTCGATAATTTTGAACAAACCTAAAAGTCTTTCTATAAAGAGTAGAATTTTTTGATTAATTTTTACAAACACAAATAAGCTAAGCGTTGAATTAATAGATGGAAAGTTGAAATTTACCCAAACGAAGAAAACACCAAAATTTCCAAACAACTATTGGATGACTGATAAAATTTGACTTTGCCTAATCTGAAAGCTGAGTAATGATCGCACGGTCTGAGTTGAAAGTCAAGCAAATTCAAAATCGCTTATAAGCTGTGTATGTTTGTCTAGTCGGTGCGAAATTAAAATTAACCCCAAGATGTTCAGGCCTGTCTTTTCTCTTCTCCTCAGCCCTTTTATAAATAAATAGCTTCAGTCAGTCCATTGTTCTCGCTTCTTTTGTCAACCTATTCTTTTATTACTTGCATTCTAATCTTTGTCTGCTTCGTGTGTATTTTAGATAAAATTTATAAAATAAAAATTTTCCTAACACGTTTATGAATTCTTCAACAGTAATTTCGTGCATGAAAATAAAAGAAAGATAATAAGAATAAGAATGCAACGAACACTTAATGACCGCAATCATTGATGCCTGCTTATGTGTGCACATATGCACAGTGACGCTTATGTAAGGATGTTTCTTACGTAACTCGCGATAAGCGAGAGGATATTTTTTCAGCATGACAGTAGTCGGCCTCACACACCAAAACCCGCCCAAAAAACAATGCTAGCAGTATTGTACTGCAATATGATTATCGCACTCGCTATACTCTCTACACATTATCTTTACCGGCCACTTAAGGATGAGCATGTAATAGTTTACTCAAAACGTTTGCTACACCCAGAGGGAATCCTGGAAGAATCCTGATCAGAATCAAGTTATGAATCTATTTGGGCATGTCTGCCAGTCCGCCCATCTATCCATTTGTCCACCTGGCCGTCTATCCGCCTGTACATCTGTCCACCTGGCCGTCTATCTGCCTATACATCTGTCCGTTTCTCTAATCGCAGGTCTATCCGTCTGTCCATCTATGTAATGTCTATGGTATGCATTCCCAGGCATGTGAAGGCATCGCTTTTAAATTTAGCGAAAACATTGAAAGTTCTTACACCCCCGCTGATAGTGCCAAAGGGCTGAATCAATGGAACAACCCGCCCACAGTAGAACGCAAAGTAAGAACATATCTACTTTTTGGATTTTCTACTCATTAGCCATAAACTGCAAAAGACATATAATAAAAATTCCTAAGTATATTCTAGAAAAATGAAAGAGATCAGCCACGCCCACTCAATATTACAAAGTTATTTAGTTTTTTTTTTCTTTACCCTTTGTTAAGATAAAGATAATGGGCATAAAACATTCGACCACAGACGAATGTAATTCCCTTACTAGTTTTCTTTCACATTGCTATCAATCGATGACTTATAGTCGTCTGTTTGATCATTTTCACAATACCCAAAAAGTACAGTTTTTGGTGGCCAAACTCAAAAGTTTAATTACTCGATTTATTTCTTTAAAAACGATAGTTAAATCTGGTGGCTACCTTTAGATTACTGCTTCTTCTCAAAAAAAAGGAAATTTTATTAATGAAAAAGAGAAGTCAGAAATTATTTCTACATCTAAAATTAATGAATGCCACCCCGTAAAGTTTTTTTTCTTTTAAGCTGAAAATGAACTTTAAAATATGTAGGAATTATGTCGAAAAGGCTCTGTGGCGGCTCGAATTTCTTGTTTTGATCAAAAAGCTGCAAATTCCTTTAAGCTAACACTATTTTCGTTTTTCTGTAAACTATGTTCCTCGAGTTGGCCCCAACACTTATGTTACCCAATTTTAAAGCGATTGACTTCCAATTTTAACTCTAGACAAGATAAAGAAGAGAAAGCTTGGAGTTAAAAATCAATTCAATACATTTCTTGGAAAAGCGATTCCATCTTGACGAAATATCGAAATATTTTTGTGTTGTCAGCAAAGCTCCTAACTTCTGCTCCTAAGCAGTAAGCAAGTGTCCCACATTAAACCGTTAACGAGAAATGCAAATTATTTTTTGAAAAGTTTGCATCAAAGAGTGCATCAAAATTACAAGCTCAGCTAAGGCTAGCGCCAGACAAAGGCGTAAACAACAAATTACGGCCCTGTATTCTGAAACTGAAATTCGTTTATCAAGCTTCGCGTAAGCAAATGCGCGACAGGTGTTGAATAGGTTTATATCTCAAAAACTAAACAACTGACTTGACTCAGTAGCTTAGCTCTTATATCTACACAATGTGTCAGATACTAGTGCAGCGCAGCAGGTTCGCTGGACCAGAAATGTCAATTAGAATTGTTTGACAAAATGCACATGCACACATACTTACATACATACTTACATCTAAGTACAAATCTTTTAACAAACACCACTAGAGACTAATGTTGTTAAACAGAAAAAAATAAATAAAAAAAATAAAAAAAGTTAAATTTGCTTAAAATATTTGAAACGTGAGTAATATTCCAAGCAAGGTAACGGTTGGTTAGTAAGCTAAACTGAAAAGTGACCAAGATTAGCATTCATTTATTACAATAAGCGAACAGCCAGCCAGCCAGCCACAAATACTTGGTGCCATTATGAGCTAAGATTAGTCATTGGAATGGTATGTAAATGCTGGATTATTCTGACAAAGAAACCTGTCTTCATACACCGCAGTGTGTACATAAAATATTTCATTTTAAACAGTGTATAGAGAATTAGAAGAACAAATCAAAAAAAAATAAAACAAAGCAAAAACACAAATTTTCTGTGATACGAAATTAAAATTAAGAAAATTTATCAAAATGCAAATAAAAAAAAAAAAAAAAAAAAAAAAAAAAAAAAAAAAAAGAAGAAAAGAAAACAAATCGGGAAAATAAAATTTTCTCACCCTATTAAAGTAACGGTTTAACAAATGTTATGGAAACCGAAGCAATGTGGAAACCGCAACTAATCGTCTGAAGAGCAAAAGTTCAGTACAATCCACAAAACTCTTCTTTTCGTACATACACACACATATGTACTTCCATACGTACATAGACGATGCTCGTCTCTCGTACTTTGCCATTCATTTAACATTTTCGCATCTGCTGTAAGTGAGAAAGAAAGCAAGAAAACGAAAACAAAAAGGAAGCAAACGCGCCAAAACCTCAATTTCCATATATATATATATAGCGAAACGGTCTGGGAAATTTTTCACTTTTTTCAATAAAAAATATATCGAAATATTTATTAGCAGTAAATAAATAACATTGAAATTTAAATCAAATTAATGTAAATTAAACTTGAAATGTGTCGGCATTTTGTACACACAATTGCGATGCACACACAACTATTCAATTTTCATTACAATATAAGCTGAGTGCGTTGCCTTTCGACAATTTTAATCAAATTCTCAGTGTTCATTACACCGTAACTTCGCCGAGATGAACGCGAAATGAAAACTTTCACTTATATATTTTCCTTATTTTCTTTTTTATTTTTTTTAAATACAATAACAAATAATAATTAGACAATTGTTTGTTATAAAAATATAAAAAAATAAATAAACAAATAATTAGATCACCATAAGCGTGAAATTTAGGAAAAGTTGGGCAAATCTACTCACTACAACTGAACTGGCGAAGTGACCTTAAAATAAATAGAAAACAAATAAGAAAATTATATTCTGTTGTGATCGAATTTCTTATACCCATCATCGTTATCCTAATTTTATAGAATAATTTTGTGGAAACTTTGATATAGTTTATAAGATCTGTTATAGTTTATGAGCACGAAAGAGGGAAAACAAAAGTGTTCACTGTTTTTGTTACATAAGCGTGTGCTTTGGAAAGTTTGGACCATTTTCAAGTTTTTCTGCAAGCTTGTAGGCGACGTCTTCATTTTTGCAAACGGGAGCATGTTTACTGCAGATACTACACAGTTTTGCTGGCGGACAGGCGGACAGATAAATTCTTCTACAACCTCGTAGGCGACGTCTTCATTTTTGCAAACGGGAGCATCTTTACTGCAGATACTACACAGATCCGCCGGCGGACAGGTGGACGCATGAACAGACGAACATGCTTAGGTGCTTAGGTGCATACCGAATTTGAATTCTTCTGCAAGCTTGTAGGCGACGTCTTCATTTTTGCAAAGGGGAGAATGTTTAACGCAGATACTACACAGTTTCGCCGACGGACAGGTGGACAGATGAACAGGCAAACATGCTTAGAGGCTTAGGTGCATTCCGAATTTGAAATTGGCTAAGAACTTGCATTCTGTATGCGGGGTCTTGAAGCTTGCTTCTACGCGTTATAGAAGTATCGAAACAAAAAATGAAATAATGACGCGCAATTATGACTACATTGGATAAGCGCGGTACAAGTACTACAGCATCGCCCGTAGAATGTACGTTTAAATTTTTGTAGATTTATCTCTAGTAGTTTGTGACTAATGGGCCAAAATCCAGTTTTCTAAGCCTTTTAAAAAACAGGGGTGTTCTTACTGTACGTAGCATTGTAGGTGTGTTCTATGACCGATTTGGCTGATTGTCAATATCAACTTCCGTGCAAGCACTTCCAAGGTTTCTGCCAAATTTTAAGCCAAGAGCTTCATTTTTGCGTCCAAGAGAATGTTGGAAACAATCGTTACATTTGAACCCGCATATGCCGTTTTCATGACGTACCTCTTATCAGTAGGTTATGCAGTGGTAGCCCCGCTGGACATCTGCAAGCAATATCTTCAACAAGGTTTTGAGATGTCATCCTCAATACGTTAGAGTAAAAGAAGACTTCATGGCGTAACATAGGGCACTTAGAAAACTTAAATTTGTCAATCGATTTATAGCGCCCTTGGAACGGACAGTCTATAGACACTTAAAAAAAAAAGAACTTTATAACACTCGTTATTTTGGTCGATAATTTTAAAATGGAGCCCAAAGTCTAAAAAAATTCGCTATATTTGAGAATATCAGTGCGACCAAGACGATAAAACTTCGCAAGCTTGGATAATGAAGAGGAGCAGCATATAGATTGTGTGTTCCTTTCCAATCCGGAAATTCTAATGTCAAAGACTCTGTACGTCCCAAGCGCTCGCACCATGATAAAGTTGATGGAATTTTTCAAAGTAATAAAGTAGACAACGACGTACATTGCATCTCATGTTCACGCTGCAGAATCACATATTGACCAAAATCCAGAGTTGAACTATCTGCTAAGGGTTGGTTACAAAGAAAACCTCAATATTTGAGTACGTCGTGGTTTAAAAAGGAAAAATTTAGAGGAAATTTCCTATGGAGTCTGAGAATTTGCTGTTGATACATTTTTGAGGAGGCGATGGAAAGTAGGTCACATACAACAAAAATATGCGAGAAGTATTATGACTGAAGCTGCACGAACGGTGACAAAGACCGAATCAATACAACATAGCGCAATATTTTGTGTTTGGTCGAATTGAAATGAAAACATGCTATCTATGGCTGCTTCAACTTGGCCAGACAATTGATTGGACTTTCTGCTATCAGAAGTTAATAAGATTAAAGAAAGCAAATGAGGCAAACCGCCCAGAATCGATCAACAAATGTTGTCTTTCATGAGAATTTTAAACTAGAAACAATTTTAATGATTTGGCTGGAAAGTATAGCATAGAGCGTAGTGTTGCGTGACTAGCATTGAAAGTGAACGCTCTTCATAGACCAAAAGGCTAACTTCGAAAGGGCCATGTGGTAATCATTTCATACAGTTATTCGGCCAGGAAGTCCAGAAGGTCTGCAATGATGGAATACTCCTTGAGTTGTTGAGTTGAGTTTTTCTCTTTTTGTTTCTTTCTTTTGTGCCCTGCACCACTTGTGTTACAGATCGATTGAAAATCACTTTGTGAATCTTGCCTGCTTTTAAGCTTATCTGTCTGTCTGTCTATCTTGTTTTCTCTTGTTCAAACTTCAAGTCGCAGTTTTTAAATTATTCTGACGAAATTTTCTAAAACCACATGTTTTCACTCAAGGACGAACCCTCTTGCAATTGCTTCGGATAGGACCACTTTTCGAGCGTTCTCCCTATCAAGCCTTATATTGAAAGGTCGCTTTATGAGTAACGAAGTGATAATCGTAGGCCATGCGCCCCCTATATTGTTTTTACTTTTTTTTCATGTAGTCTCAGTCCCTAGTAGATCCAGTCCATTTCATTTTAGTATAGGAATTAATTTCTTTGTGGGTTAAATGAATTATAATAATAATAATAATAATAATAATAATAATAATAATAATAATAATAATAATAATACTATGTACGCTTTTTTAACAAATATTTTCTTGCGGTGAAATATGTCCTGGTTATGTGCCTATGACAGCATGCACACTTGCAAGCAATGCCTTACTTTTTTTGTGCTTGGCCTTCACTCACTACCCGTCCAGAGGCTACTCACATTTCTAACGTCAAACCAAAATCCAGCTCGATAAGCTCAATAGGGTTTAAGTAATCGTGCTTCGCTTGTTTAAGAAGAGAAGAACCTTGAAAAATTATCCTGGAATTACACAACATTTATGAGAAGAGGGAAATTTTTGATAAGAGTCTGAATGTGGCAACGAGCGGGAAGGATTAGTACAGCTTATGACCACTTCATGTATATACTGCAAAAAAATGTATGGTAGTGTCTGAGCTAGAAATTGATCATCATCCGTTTAATGTATTACCAGTAACTGTATTTCTATTATCCAATATTGCTTTGAAATGATTTGTAAGTGATTTTCAATATTGAGTTTGTTCCTTTTCTTCTTTTCCTAAAGAAATCAAGAAACTATTCCATTATAACAAAGTTGTTACTATAATAATGAAATATTTTACGATTTAACTGCGAAGCATCAGCTGCTCGCCAATTGACTGTTTTTTTTTGTTTGCTGCTTGCCGGCTGCGCTTTTATGCTATATAAAAAAAAATGAATGAAAGGAAAGGAAAGGAAAGGAAACGAGCAACAAACAAAACGAAAGAAAAAGACGTGTTTTTGAAGCTAACAAGAAACATAAACAAGTTAAAATTCAACTTGCTTTCGCTGCTTTCGCTACCGACATCGCTGCTTTTATTTCTCTCTTTCTTTTACTTATTTATTTATTTTTTTCTACAGCATAAAGACATATGCGCTGCTGTTGTTTTATTTGTTTTTTTTTCCATCATCTTAAGGCTTTGTATAGATTGTTTCTTATTTCGCAGTATTTTCGTGTAAAGTCGTTTGAATGTGCAGCTAACCTTCACAAGGCCGTTCATCGCAAGCCGGATTGCCGGATTCTTTCAACAACACAACATATTTTCTCCTTTTTTCTCTTTTTTTTTTTTTTTTTTTACTTATGTAGATATGTACAAAAAATGTCGCTTAGCTATGGCTAGGTGGACATAAGAAAGTAGGCTGCTTGATTGAGTGTTAACGATATAGTTGTTCTTAGTTTTAGTGTTTATGGTGAAGAAGGAAAAGCTTTCAAAATTTCCATTTTAGTGATATCATAAAACTAATAAGCAAATGAGTGTATGCCGTGTGTGCTACATTTAGATATTTCTGTTGAACATTTATTTATTTATTTATTTTTTTTTTTTTGTTAAATACAACAATTTCGAAGAAATTTGTTTAATATTTTTCTCTCCCTCTCCTCTCAAATCAAAGAAAAAAACACCGTTATACGAATTTACAAAGAAAACTCTCCATTAACCTAAACATTATTTATCTTCTCCTTTTAATAAACTCTCTCAGTCTCCACGATTACAAAACGTATTAATCCTCTGCATTAATCTAAACATTATTTATCTTCTCCCTTTAATAAACTCTCTCAGTCATCGCACTTATACAAAACATATTAATTCTCTCCATTAATCTAAACATTATTTATCTTCTCCCTTTAATAAACTCTCTCAGTCATCGCACTTATACAAAATACATTATTTGCACACAAAATTTTCTCTCTGTTTATTTATTTATTTTTTCTTGTTTTGCTTCTTGCATTCTTTTCTCTCTTTCGGAACAATCCTGACTTTAATGCTCTCTTTCCTCTTTTCAAAATGCATTCTTATCAATATATTTGTCTCTTCCACACAGCTACTAACTAAGCGTTTGCTTATCGATATTTATGTTAACTATGTTGGTGGTGGATTTTATAGTGTGTGATCCCCATGTAGTAAACCATTCACTACATCAGCTACGGTGGTGGTGTTGGTCTTATATACAATTTCAAATTTTTTTGCTCTAAAATCTAAAGAAGTTTAAGTTTCACAAGTTTATGAAATTAGTTGCTTAAAAAGCGCCATGGACGGATCATCATTTTAGAAGCGAGTGCGGTTAATGGGAAAAGATAATAAATATCTTTAAAAAGTTAATAATGTTAATAATAAAATAAAAAAAATTTATTTATATAAAAAGCAATAATCTTTCTCAAGAACTTTAAATTATTTCATAAAATAAAACAAAGTGATAAAGTGAAGAAAAGAAATTTGCGAAAAAAATTTTTAACTGTAAAAATATTTTGTATATTTTAAAAAATATAAAAATACGTATATATTTTTTTATTCAAAAAAAACAAAAAAACAAACAAACAAAATGGTGCGTAGTTTGGCTCAGTGGACGAAAACTTTGAGTTTTCCCTCACGTCTGTCACCCAATCGCAATTCAAAAGATTGCTCAAATTTGAATACAAACACTAGTCTTCTGCCACCTCCAACTCCACCCAGGAATAAAACTACCAACTGTGCTACCTCAAGATCATCCTCGTCCACTGTCTCAACAGCCTCGGCTGCTTCGACAAACTCCAACAATAATAATACTAATGGCAACAATAAGATGCCCATAACCGAATTGGAACAAATTGTAAGTAATTTTTCCCAAAAAAAAAAAAGTATTTTGTTTTTCTTAAATACTTCACTTTAATTGCTTAGCTTTTGTTAAAATTCTTTTCTCTTTTAATCCATCATCTCTGGCCATAAGATATAGGATAACTTAGTGTATTAATTGAAGAGAGAATTGAAAAACTAGTGTTATAAAGGCGGAGGTATGAGATGGAGTTAAGGACAAAATAAGCAGGCAGTATAAACACAGGCCGCGTCTAAAATACAAGGCTCAGTTAAAGTATCAAAGATCACATTTCCATGTTGGAATTCTTAACAATCCTTGGGGCACTCTCACGGGGAACGAATATTGCAATCTACATACCTAAACTAGGCTTACAGGCTTATTCTACTAGGCTTATTTCAAACATTCGATCATCTATAAAAATCCGGTCAATAGTCACGTCTTCGAATTCCGGAAAAACTGGACGCAGCTCAAAAAACTAAAATTTCAAACTACATCTATCCGTCATCCATCTTTACACAGTAGAAAAAGATCGTGTAAATTGAAAAAAAAAATGTTTGCAGTTACTCCCGACCAGGTGTGACAGCCATAAATAAATCTTTCAAGTCATTTAGTGAAGAGTAGAGGATAATTTCGAACAACACAGTTTACAAACCCGATCAATGCCTTGGATGTCGTTTTGTATTTTAAAGAATTTTCATTGTCAGACTTAGTTTCGTAAAATTCAATGACTCGCTTCTAAGTCATAAGAAATTAGACCTCAAAAAAGTGAAAAAAATTAAATTTAATTACTCGTAACTTTGTGTCGGCAGAGGTTATGTTTTCCATTTTTGCACGCAGAAAATTTCAACCTTCTAACTTCTATAATTTTTGAGTAACGAGCAAAAACCAACAAATTTTTGTTAAGGTAAACGGAGTTGCATTCAGTTTATGCCCCACTGTGGACTCCTGCTCTGATCAATTTGGCTTGGCCCATTTTCAATACCAATCTGCGTGCAAAAACTTCCAATGTTTTTACCAAATTTGAAGTCGATATCTGCATTTTTGCGACCAACAGGGTGCCAACAACAAGGACCACACAGACGGACAGACATAACTAAATCAAGTCAAAATTTCACGCTGACCAAGTCTATAGAGACTCTAAACTTTCTTCTGGGTGTTACATACATTATGGAGAAAAACAAAAGGAGTATGCACCCATCCTACAGTTGTGGGTATAAAAATTGTATATGTTTATGTATATATTTTTGTACTATTTGTGTTATATATATATATATGTATTTTATTAAATCGACTGCACTAAGCTAATCTTTTTTATCCTTTAAGAAAAAAATGCGCTAATAGTCTTAGTTGCTAGTCCCCATCCCACTTTTAGACCTAAAACAACTAAGAGCCACATAAGCTTATTTTTCTTCTTCTTTTTTGTTGATTTAACATAATTTTTAGAAGAATTAGAGCTATGAACCTGGTCTTGTCGCTTATAGGTCTGTTCCACTCCTCTTTTCTATAGCCAAAAAAAAAAAACTTCTTGACTTCCGTTCTATCGTTTGATGCCATACATAAATGATAATAAGCATTACATTACTATTTCGCTTGTAACAAATAAACATGAGTCCTCTCCGGATGCTTTCAATCCGACTTTTTGCAATTCTGTCGTGAGCTTTTGAACTGAACAGAAGTCCGACCAATTAAAAATTTTCCAAAAGGCGTAAAATAAACATGACATGCTTTCCCAAACGCACCGAAGATCTCCTGCAGATTATGCACAGCAGTGTTTGCGGTCCAATGGGGACTACATCAAAATCCGGGTCAAAGTATTCTGTGACGTCCACTGGCGATTATTCGCTATATTCTAAACCAGAGAGCCACGGTGGAAGCGTACTGGGTCGATAAACTATTAGCAAAAAAAAAAATTTTTATTTATTCAGTTTTTCTCTAAGAACCATTACACAACTTGAACACACACTTGAACACACATACACATAATCATATAAAAACGGATATTAAAATCGAAGCGAATTTTTATATTCTAACAAAAATAGTGGTTGCGGTAAAAATACGGGATTAAAATAAAGTCGAATTTTGTGAATTAGTGACGTGTTTTTCTTTTGCAAAGTTTTGATTTCGAAAACAGTTGAAAGTGAAGGACAAATGTATTGTGATCATCGATAGTTTAAAACCTCTATCAGATATCTACCGAAAAGCTCTTGTCAATATTAGATTACACTTGGCTTAAAAACGTTCGAGGCCGGATATACTAACGCCAAAGAGAAGAGTATTCCGTGCGTTCACCTTTAAGCAATCGCTTCTCTAACACTAAAGCCCGAAAACCCATAACAAAGCAGAAAGAAAATTAAATGCCATAACGCCAAGCATTTATTTAACTATGATAGGCTTTTTAGATGCAGCTGAGCAAATACTGGAAACTTATGCAAACATTTTTAAATGCCTATCCATGCGCCTTTGTCCTAAAAAAAACGGTAACTTCTCATGTATTTATTAAACTTTATGAGAAATATTTTTTGTTTTTTTTTCTTACACCCATCGCCGAAAGGATGAGGGGTGTATTCAATCTGTCAAAGTGTTTGCAACGCCAAAAAGTAAGCTGCAGAGACTACAAAAAGCATATGTATATAGTATATATATATATAGTATATATATATGTATATATATATATATATATACTCTTGATCATGATGGGTAGATAGAAAAGATTCAATCCCGACCGAATATAATTTCCTTACCCGATTTTGATTAATTTGTTTCTCTCGTTTTTTTCGCACAATTTTTGAGTGAACGCAGAATAAAGTTTTCTCCAAGCAACTAAAATTATTGCATTCGCTTTTAATTAAAGTTAAAATAAAATTATGAAAAATGTTTCAATCACATAACGTTTGTATAAAATAATATATTTTTCGAGAAATTTCATACCGCATTCTTTTTTTAAAACTTATCGTAATGATGAGCACCTTTTCAAAAATTGTTTAAAAAATATTTTATTAGCAAAGCCGTAGATGATGCAATCAATAAAATAAATTACGTTTCAAAGCAGGAGTTGAGCGCATAAGCGAAATTTTTAAAATTCTCGACGATTTCAGTGAAGAGGATTTGAATTTTTTTTTTTAGATTTTTTTTTTTTTTTTATCTTAGACAACTTTCTTTGTAAGATAAATAAACTTGAGTGGCAATCAATTGTAAATAAACTTTTTGAAAATAAATACAGACAAAGATCAGCTTTGGACAGGAAAACATTTTCATAAAGTCGCTAGTTTTCGTTCAAAGAAATTTTAAAAATTTTCACATGCTAGCAATGATTAGGTTAACTGATATGCTTCATATAGCTTCATTCCCAATACCATGAAATTCTGACAGGCATCAACTGTTGGCTGTTACTATTATTTTAAAAGTAATTGCCTTTTCTTTTAAGATGACATCTATACGTCAATCCTGGAAATTATTAATAACACGAGGAGAATTGGTCGAACCTATGCCCTGTTAAATGACTTTCTGGACATACTTTACATTAGGTGGCTGACATGTTCGACGCATCTGTTCCAAATCAAATTTTTATCTCATTGCTGCATAACGCTTTCTTCTAGGAAGGATTCTACTAAATCCTCATGAGCAGCCGAGGGGGAAAGAATCGTAACCGCCAGCCAGTGTTCGTTGGTTCAAATTTCAATGCGATAGAGTTTGTTTTAGTCGTGGCTATAATGAATGCGCAGCCAGTAAAGGCATAATATTTTCCGATAGGGCACACATCCCTTAAGCCTTGGCCTACACATGTTTCTTTTTGCTAATTTCTTTCTGAACGTCACCGTGTTACACCAACGCAAAAGATGCTTCTCTCTGATGGCTCTTCCAAAACCTATGCATCATTTCAGGCGCCTTTTTACTAATCTACTTGAAATGCTTAGGAGAAACTCATCTTTAGCTCCGCTTGTAAATAAGCTAAAGGATAAATATCACCCATTTTTACTTTTGGCAACAGATGTATCTCTATGTGTTTAATGTCTGCATCTGACGTGGAGCCTTAATCAGACAGGTTGCCTACGACCATTGGCAATCAAATTCAGTCGATTGAGGACCCCTCAGGGACAAAGACAATCCCCATTGAAAGGGGCGTCGCTGCTTGAGATACTGCAATAGAAAATAGGTGTGGGCCAACTTCTCGTTTAGTGGTTTACGTCGAGGCCTATCTAAACAGCTCTTAGATAGCTCCCCGCGAAACTTTGGGGCAACCACAGCCACCACGAATACTCCCCGAAGAGCAAGCGATAGTTTCAATTAGCTTTCAGCCTTATTTGTAGCAATACCTACCTAGTCAGATTCCATAGGCCATAAATTCCCCTTTCTTGAAAAGTGCGAGAAAGTCCCGTATCAACTTTCTCTCTAATTGATTGACATCATTTTTACTATACGTGGTTTTAACTAAACTTTAAAATATAAAATAAGGGAAGTATATCTGAAATTCGTAAATGTAAAAACGTGTTAAAACAAAATAATTCGTGTAAAAAAGAATTTTTTTTCTTTTGAACTCATGTTAAATCAAATTCGTGTAAAAAAAATCGTGTGAAAACAGAACTGGGTGTATTTTCATATTTTTTGTTCTTTATGTTCGAATAAGTCTTTGGATTTTCCCCCATAGTGTAGTGCGGGTTATTCGTGAACCGCGTAACTGTATATACTTCATTTGAGGCACTTACAAGAAGTGGTAGGTAGTGGAAGAAAGGCCCAAAGTAACTAGAAATTGTTCTGCTATGATATGGATACAATCTTACTGAGTGCACCGACACTTAGCTACAAGTAATTCGACTTGGAATCGCAAGCTAATAAAAAGCCTCGAGACACACGTGATGCAGAATCAAAGATATATGTTAATGTACGTACTTTTGAGTTAAATAAATTATAATAAAATAATAACTTGGCTTCTGGAGCTTGGGCAAGCATGCATAACATTTTAAAGTTTAATTACTATTTACGATGTACGTAAATGGAAAAATGGTTTGTACTTCGATTTTTGTTCACAACAACTAACCTTGAGTCGGTCAGTTAATTTGTTGCCGTAATTATAAAGCGTTTAATAGCCAATCACATACATACATACATACACACATGTAAAGCTAATAGATACGTGAACTTTAGCATTACTGGCAAAATCTAATTTTAATCTAAAGAGAAATAATAAGAAAAGAAATCTATCGGTAATTAAGGTTTGCGAGCCGCTGAAATGTATTCTTTCTGCGAACACATATTGATGACATATGTATTGGTGTTATGATGTTGATGTTGCTACTGCTACTGCTACTGCTGCTGTTATTAAGTTGAGATTGATTTTCTTTCTTTCTATTTTTTTTTTTTTTTTTTTTTAAGTAAAGTGTGAGAACATTCTTACAACAGGATGTTCATAATGTTTACATACATACTTTGTTAAAACAAATACTTCCGTCTATGTGACGGGAGAGAAGGAGAGCATCTGATGACATTTTTTATATACGCATTATGTATAGAATACATAGTGTGTTTGTATGACGATTTTTTTTCTTCTTTTTTTTCTCTTTTTTTTTTTTTATAAACAAAAACAGGATGTGTTACGAGTTTTTTTTCAACCATAAAAATCTTTCGAAAAATACAAAAATATCAGAAAAAGAATATCATGAATAAGGCAAGAATGAAAAACATATGTAAGGAAGGGGCAGGCATTGCATGAAGCAGCAGCAGCAGCAGCAGCAACAGTAACAGCATTAGAATAAGCGAAACATTAAACAAGTGCATGTTTCTGCGAAAGAAGAAAAAAAATCAAATAAAATAAGTGTGAACAAGAATTTTCACCCATAATGTTACACTTGTCATTATTATTCTTGGGAATGCCAACAAAGTAATCAGAAGCGTTCACTAAAAGAGACCACATGACCAGTTTGAAAATGTTAAAAGTTAAAAGCCGCCAGCAAATTATGTAATATTATTATGTGTGGTGGTGTGTGGTGGGGTTACAAACGAAATGACTTTTCGTTAAATACTGTTTGTCGTTCACAAGGCATAGATAGATACAACAATAGCAACAATAACAACAAAAGCAGCGAAGAAGTGGCATTTTTCAGGAGGACAAAATAGAAATCAGGTTTAACAAGCCGCTCTTATGTAGTACATAATGCAACTACTGTTTGTATGTGTGTGTGTGTGTGTGTGTGTGTGTGTGTGTGTATATGCTTGTGCGCACCATACCACTATTCCGTTCATTCCACATTCTTTTCAAAAAGCCAACGCAAACCTTTTCTACAAAAAAAAGAAAAAAAAATGAAAAAAAAAACCAGCTTTACACTCAGTCACTGTTGCAAACCTAGTAGACAGTCTTTAACAGCAACACATCGCACAAACATATCATCAGCAGAAAAATCGAGGCTAAGGAATGCCACTTAATTGAAAGCCAAAGGAAAAGTGATAATAAAATGCAGAAAATTTCTTAATAAAAAAAAAAAAACAAGAAAAAATTGTAAAAAATTTCTCTAAAATTCCATAAACACAACCAACCAAAAACTAACTACAACAACTAACACTTGAAAATGTATAAACACAAAAAGAGGAATAAATAAATAAAAAATAAAATCTAAAATTCATAAACTAATGTAAAATCAATGACCGAGAAAGATCTCAACAGAAGGGAAAAAAACAACACCCGACTACCTTTCGAAAGACATACACAATTTCATACCAATGTCTACATAATTGCCATGAGAACCATATGTAGACACACACACACACACACACACACGCACACTTTTTGTTAAAAAAAAAAAAAAAAAAAAAAAAACATTTCAAGAAAAATTAACATTAAACTAAAATTCCAAACACATGCATGATTTTGAATGGTACTTCAAGCACAGAAACACACACACGCGCGCACATACATACCCTCCGCATAGTTACTTGCTACACTTGCCACTACAGCGAAACTCGAGAAGTAGCGCATAAAAAAAAAAAGAAGCAAAATATTCATGCATCCATCGGTACGATAGATAACGTCGATGGTTGTTTGTTGGTCTAATATTTCATATGCGCACATAAATGAATTCATAAACGCTGTAAATGCAAACATTCGAATGCAGGAAAATCTCTATCATGTACGCGTTGGATGATTTTATGAGTTTTTCAAATATTTGTTAGAGAGAAGAATAGAAAGAAAAACTAAAAAAAAATTTTTGTCGCATCCATAAAAGTCGTAGAAGATAACCAAATATTATGAGAACGAGAAAGTATGCAAATTAGATACGCCTTACAATTACAATAAGTCGGGATTAAGACAATTTTTATTTCATTTATCACTTATGACGCGAGAACCTATTAAATTTGGGCGGATATACGTAACACGTACACACCTACTTTTGGTTATACCAACAAATGCATTTAAATATGTTTGCCTGTCTGCCTGGTCGTCTGTCTGGCTTTCTGTCCCTTTGTCTGTCTGTCTATTCATTTTATGTCTTTCTACGGTTTTTATATTCAATTCATAAAAGCGCACTTTTTTCTAAAGCTAAAGCATGAAACCTATTGCACATAGGTGGAGGGTCAGAGACTGTTTTTGCGAGCACTGCCGATGAGCCGTATTTTAAAAAAGTCGTTGATTATATGATGGAAAATTGTAATTTTTAGTTTTTCTCGCCAAAAATCGACAGAAAGCGGTAGTTCGTCAGATTAAATAAATGTCGAAAATTTAAATGGGAGGGAACACCATCTTTTGAACTTCTTCCCCTATAAATGATCTCATAAAAAATACAACTTCGCATGGCCACAAAACGTAATTTTTGATATTTTATGATGAAATCAAGTGAACAACCGCACTAAGCTCAAGGGTTTTAGAGCAATTAATGACCGGCCTTCCCCAGCTGTAGCGCTTGTAACATGATAAAGAAAATAAGTTGCATTGCAATTTATGCCGCTTGTGGTAACAATCAGCAAATGATAGCTTAGATGGGGTAGTTCATCTATTTTACGTAACTTGTTGTTTTCAATGAAGAATGTGACTATAAAAGAGAAGCAAAAAATCTATCAACAGAATAAAAAGGTATATATGCGATAGTGTACGAACTTAAGGAGAAGACGCCATATAAGAACACCTGGTGGAAAAGACTTCGCTCGAATTTTAGTTGAGTGATTTGTTTTTATATAGGCTTTGTTTCTTCTTCTCCTTTTGTCTAGACCTTCGTCACTGTCGTTGACTTTCTTTCCTTAATTGTCTAACGATCAAAACTAATTCGCCACTGATAAGGATCATCAATTCAAACGGCTAATATTATGGGCCGTTTTGAAAATAATCAGTTCTTCGCGAGCTGTTCTTCTGAGCAGAGCAGTTGTTCCTCAGTGTCTTGAACCCCATCATTGGTAATATTACGGGCTGTAATGTTTTCCGGTGATTCGTCGTAAGATTAGTCCCGTTCCATAAACTTTAAATGTCTAAACAGAAATATCAGCTCGGCCAAGCCGAGATATCAAAGAATCTGCACAGGCTTAGCTCGATCATGTGGGCTTTCATAGCAGCGTGATTTTATGGAAAAGAAGTCTGCAAGCATTCTTTTATCCAGTGTTTCCCGCGGCCAGGAAAGCTTTACGATTGCGAAGTTTCCAACAGTACCTGACGTAGAGACAGATGCATGAATTGATTTTATATTGATTGATTGATTGATTGATTGTTTGAGTGTACGTTGACTCGGAATCTTATAATGACAAAACACATATTCGCCTTAAGACGTGTGCGCTTAAAATTAATTTTCACTTCCCTAAAGGGAAGAGCACGAGTCTAACTTCCATAAAATTTATTAGAAAATGAAAAACGATAAAAGTAAGAACTTAAGCGATTATAATAAAATTAAAAACCATATTAATTTTTCTACTTCGTTTTATTGTTTCGTTTGCTTTATTCGCTGTTCAATTTCAAACACACCCATCCTTCGTTGCTTCTATTCCGATTGTCATATTCATATAATAAGATTGTCTGTATGCATGAACGCATGCATTTGCGTACAAAAAACATTTCCGCCTTTGTTGCAAATAACCATAATTCCAATCACTAAATTTTACTACCTTTTCTATCTTCAATAAATTCTGAACATTAATTACTTTCGATGAATTGAATAAGACACCATTCCGTTGATTTCTACGCTGTATTCAAGCATATCCAGAATTTAAAGCGACTTTGACGCCGTTTACTTTAAACAAACTTTGTTTTTCCGAATATCTTTTTTTTTCTTTTCTCCTTATGAAAATTATTGATTTTTATTGTTTTTTGAAAGACTTGGCAAGCGATGGAAAGAGATGCAACATACAACATTTACACTTACCGTCTAACGAGGGGTATGTGCGGATCTTGTCGCGCTGTTTGTGAAACACAAAAAAAAGAACTTATGACTGTTTGTTATGCGTTTTGGAAATGCTTTAGCCACATTGATCTGACGGTTTCCATCCATTTATTCGTCCATTTTGAAATCGTTTCGACAGTCGCTTCGTCATCTTTCAATCAAAGTTTTAGAAATTAAGAAAAAAAAAAACTAAAACGCCAAAGTATCCATAACTTAATCGTATGTTGGTCTAACTGCCGGACCATCTGTCCGTCATCTTTCATTAGAACTTTCACAAAATACTGAAAAGAGCGCTAAAGGGCTCACCATTTTCACATAGTTTTGGTCAAGTTCGGAATCGATTTAACTACATTGGTCTAACTGCCCATCCATCTGTCCGTCATCTTTCATTAGAACTTTTACCAAAATTTGTATAAAGAGCCTAAAAAACTAGAAAGCGCGCTAAATGGCTCACAATCTTCGCATAGTTTTGGTCAATTTTTGATCGAATCGATTTAACTACATTGGTCTAACTGCCCGTCCATCTGCCCGTCATCTTTCATTAGAACTTTCACAAAAATATGTATAAAGTTTCTAAGAAACTGAAAAGCGCGCTTAAGGGCTCACCATTTTCACGTGGTTTTGATCAATTTCGGAATCGATGTAATTACATTGGTCTAACTGTACGTCCAGCCATTGGTGGTGGTGAGTGTCCAATGGTAGGATACCGAAAATTTTTTTAAAAGTTTAAAAAATCACTCAAAAAACTCAACTTCAGAATCGATTTAATCGTCCATCCATCCACACGTCACCTTTTGCTGAAAGTTGTATGAGAGATTGTTACAAAAAACGAAATAATGGCTTATTTACTTTAAATCAAGAGATCAACTTTGAAAATCGCCATCATACGCCTGCGATAGCTTAATATAAAATAAATTTGCAAAATATTATAATTAATACTTAAGGTAAACCAGAGCATAATTCAACTGAACTTGATGCATGTACTTATCAATGCAATGCAATGTACAGGTTTAATGAAAAATGATCCCAATCAGCACACTTCGACGCATTCACAATTCACAAATATTTTACAAATGTTAAGGTCGCGAGTGTACTTAAAAACGGATAACCTTGGTTAACATTCACTCTTAGAACGACTGTTTAAACAAATTTTTAATTTAAAACAATTAAAATTTTAATATATTCTATGAATTACATAAACAATCAGAAGATAACCTTTGAGCAAAGTGTCGAATGTCACCGAAATGGGGAAATAAAGTTTAAAACAAGCAATGGATAGGTTTTTAGAAAACTTCACGTTAATAAAATTTAACCTTTTGTAGAAAATAACACTAATTAACTTTCTGTAGTAGTCCAGCAACGGTTAAGGCAAGCGAAGGGCGGCGAAAAACAAAATCAGTAGAAACAAGTAAGAAAATTTTATTCGGCTATGGTCGAATCTTTTCTACCCATCACCTTTGCATTAAACAAGAATATATATAAATATTTATTGTTGCAGTCTATGAGTTTTTTTTTTTTTTTTTGTTTCTGAAAACAATGCGTTGCACTGTAAGAGTACCCTTTGGCCGATATCGCCCATTTTTACGTATATGCAATAACTTCCACTCTTTTTACCGAATTTTAGCTGATATGTTTGTTTTTGCGGCCAGGGGAATGTTTATCACAGACGTTACGCAACCGTACAGATGGACATGCTTGAATTGATACAGAATTTGACACTGATCAAGGGTATACGTACTTTAGGGACAGTCGAAAACTTCCTTCCTTCTTCTATTATCCTTTGGCAGTGGGTGTAAAAAAAAAAAACATCAAAGCAATGCCAAAAGATTTATTTATCTTTCTTTTTGTTCCATACACAAAAACATTATAGTCGTCTACAATTAAATATCTTACACCAAGATACAGTTATTCATATAACAACATATCAACTTAAGGCATTACATGGAAAAAAGTCGAAAAAAATTTTTCGATTCGAACCGTTTCGTCCATGTGATAAGACACGTTATTGTACCAAATTTCACCAAAATATCTCAAAAATCGCGGCCCATAAGTTAAAAACAAGAGAGACAGACAGATAGACTGACAAGTTTAGAACGATTCAGAAAATGATATTGAATCGATGGGTATAATACAAGGTGCGCCTATCTTAAATCCTTCTGCGTATTACATACATTCATACAAACTTCATATACCCTATGTCAGAATTAACGTAGGGTAGGTATAATGAAGTGAAATTTACATAAATACAAATTTCTCACTCATTTATGGTAAAATAAATCGATAGCCTTGGTGCAAGCAACCGATGCCTGCAGTTAGAAATAACTGCTGCATCTGCTTTTAATATGCTTGGCTTCTAACCAAATAAAACAAAAAACCAAAAGCAAAAACAAAAACAAAAACAAAAATTATATGGACCAGAATATATTTATATGGCGATGGCCTATTAGACAGACATACCTGCATATAAAACTTATTAAGACCTTACAATTAACTGACACGAACTAACTGTTAAATGTTTTTATATAAATAAATGTGTATTGCCAGCAGCAGCTGCCATCGTTGGCATCGTTACCATTGTTGTTTATACATATATTTCACCTGCTTAACAATACTTGAGTGAACATAAGCGAATACTTACTTAAGTAAATATGAAAAAAAAACACTGCATACAAAGTTAATGTTTAACACAACATTAATAATAGGAACAGCAGCAGCAGCAGCAGCAGCAAGAGCAAGAGTGCATGGAAACCGTAGCAAGAAGTTATACTTAGCTCAAGTCGCTGCTTTTTACAAAAATAAGTTTTTCAGTAAAAAGATTGGAGGCCATTGTTGAAAAGCTTGAGAAAAACTAAACTAAATAAGAAAACAGTCGTGGTGGTAGTAGTAATAGTAGTAGTAGTAGTAGTGGTAGTACGAATGAATGCATGGATGGTCTATGCTATTCGTAAAGGTCGTCGCTGTTACAGCAACATATCAATTAAATGATTTATGTTTGAGTAGCTGAGAAAACAATCGAACCAACTTCGAAACTCGATAGTAAAGCTTTAAGAATCAACTCCTCTTAAGCCTTTTTCTAGCATCGCAGCGACAATCTCTTTCACTATTATTTATAGAGTGTTTTTATGCGATGACAAGTTTTTGTGCAAAACACACACACTCACAGCATTTTCATACTTTCAGGTGATTTATCAAAACAAAGCTTCGCTCGCACTCATATAAACGAGTAAGAGCATTAACGCTTGATAGGAATGACCCATAAAAAGGCTAACGATTTAATTTGAACCTTGCAAACTTTTGCTTGCGAAAAAGTAATTTGGATAGGAAGGCATGCATTGCATTGCATGCCTTGAGCGTACAGGAAGTATTCAAATAATAATGGACTTGGCAGCGAAATGTGTTCTGAAACTTATTTCTGGTTTGAGATAAGCCTTCTACTAGCCTTTGTTCTTTAGACCGAAAAAAGTGCTATCGCTAAACGATAAGAGTGCACTAATTTGTAACGCTTGAAATCATTCTAGCACGACCGGGTGAAATGTATATATGCACAGCGGCATACATAATAGGTTGGCGGGAAAGTTCTGCCGTCTTTTTGCTACGTGTAGATAATTTTACCTGTCATGTCAATGCAAGCTAAACAATTCATATGTCATATGTTCAGCGTACTTCTCGTAGGGCTTAGCACCACTACTGCCGACGGTGAGTTTCGAAGTGCAGAGTGAATAAAACGCGGTGGACATAGTTTGTATTTAAGACGCTGGATTTGATATGAGTTCCAGAAAGAAAGCAACACTTATGTGACATGTGTTAAATAAATACTTGGACCTCGAATCTGCCAAAAATGAAAATTTCATTGTAGAGATTTGAGTCGCAAAGAGCATCATTGGTCTGAACGACAATGACATTTTGCTGTCGATGCTGAGGGTACTCGCTCACATCTAACCTTTTTGCAATTGCAAAGCAAGTCTGCATCCATCATAAGAGTCCTCAGCAACACATGAAATGTCTTCAAATTTAAATTTTTTACTTAAGATACGGCAAAGTTGTCTCGCCAACCTAATATAAATAACCGAAATTAAGGCCGAGAGCTTAGTAAATATTGTAGAACTGGATACTTAGGAATTAAGGGTTTCTAATGTTAGTTGGCAACATTGTTTAGGCAAGTAACTCACTATTACAACTCAGTAGGGTTTGATTTTATTGTAGAATAAGCACGGTCTGGTCTCTCTCTCTCTCTCTCTCTCTCTCTCTGCCTTTATCATCCACCAACGAATAAAAAAAATAGAGCACGTTAAAGAGTGTGATCAAGAGAGAGGGAGAGAGAGGGAGAGAGAGATTGAATCATAATTTTGATAAAAATTCTTTTAGTCCAAGTGGACACCATGGCAATATCTAAAGAAATACGTAAAGTTGGTAACTCTGTTTATTCACAAAAACATTCTCTTCACATATTCTACATCTCTTTGCGGCACGAGGGTGAAGATTGTGCTCTTCGTTCTTCCTACTTTTGCTTAAAAGTTGGCAAAATTTCTTAAAAGTTCGATTCTTTGTTTAGAATCATCTTTTTTTCAATTTGCACCAAATTCTTAAGTTTAATATATATTTTTGTAGAAATCTCAAGGTATTCACTGCGCAGAGAGTATTCCTATAGAGAATTTGCCCTTAACTCATTGTCTTTATTTTGTTGTCGCAAGAATATATTAAACTTGCGCGGATGTACGCAAAATTCATAAGAACTTAAGGTGGTATCTATCACCTTTTATTCTACCGATGATTCAGAATCATTTTCTACAAAGATTTAAACTCCTCTGCCGGTCCGATATCCATTTATGCGTTGAGGGTCACGTTTTCTTTTATCTCAAAGAAGTTAATCACACCGTAACAAGCTGAGGACTAAAACTCTAGTCCCAAGTCATCTATCTGCTGTCGAAGAAATCATAGTTTAAATAGTTCAGTGGGTATAAGAATGTCAAAGTAATCAGTTTTATGGAAGAATGTGCAATGGATGAGTTGTGTAAAACGCATGGTAATAGTTAGTTTTGCGTAACAGATAAGAAAAAAAGAAAACGCAATGTCCCAAGTTATGATTAATCAAAATTAATAAACATCGTGTACAACAATCAATAGGAAAAATTAAAGATTCAAATAAATGCTTTATTTAAATACGTTATAGTTAACATAAACATAAATCGGCGAGAAAAGTCGTTCGTTTTGGACATAGATTGGAGGGGTCCATTTTTACGATGACTTCCCATTTAAAAAAAAAGGGTTGGGCCGATGTTGCCGAATGCCGAATTTTTATCGTTGACGGTTTATAAATAACGAGAAAAAACACTTTTTTTAATTTTTGAAAAAAAGATGGGTTCAGGTTATGACGCTGTACTGTGATCGCATCCTTCGATCAATTTGGCTCAATTTCAATACGAACCTGCATTCAAGTACTTCCAAACTTTGAGCCAAATTTGAAGCCGATTGGAGGATTTTTGCGACCGAGACATTGTTTACCACACAAAGGCACAGACGGACACATTCAAGTTAGGTTAGGATTTGATCAAAAATATATACACTTCGCGGGATCTCTGAGACAACGGTCCGATGAAACCCTCATTCTTCGGCGATTGGTAGGAATAGAAGGCTTTCCATGGCTTAATGTTTAGTATTTCGCGATGAAAACTGGATACACAACAATGACAAATTTATTCATTTAAAACTGTAGTACATACGTAAAAGGATATAATTTTAGTATTTCATAACAAAGACAAGGGAAGAATTTTACTGGATAAAGTAGTGTACGGTATTTGTTAGTCCGCCAGCTATGACGTTTTAATTTGTTTGAATTGTTGCTTTGGCGATTTATGTGTTCCGGGATTCAAAATAAAGTTAGCCCGTAAAACATAGAAGCAGTTTTGGAAACAAAACATTTTCCAGTTTTGATCATTAATTGTATGCTTTTTGTTTTTGTTTTTTTTTTTTTTTTTTTTGTTTCAATTATTTAAACATTTAAGAACAATTTTTTTTATGAAGAGCAAAGCATAACTTAACATGAAAGTGAATGTTTTTTGCATTTTTTTTTTTTTTTTATTATTAATAATAAAAAAATAATATTGCTTTGTATATTTTGTTTTACGCGCTCCTTTATGAATGATAGTCAAAAGATTTTATGATCGCTTGAATACTTTATGTACTTGAAAAAGGCCGACTCAAGTCACTAATAAAAACTTTATATCAAAAAGTTAAAGTTTTATTAGCGTTTTTTTTTTTGTTTTTCATAAATACCTTTTTCGAGATGGCCAAATTTGTGTAGCGCTTTCTTTCAATTCTCCATTCATTGCATTGTCTTGAAATTTTAGCTTCGCAATACCATTGTCCAGTGGTCCCGGATTAATTTCCTATTGTTTTCTATTGTTTTAACTATAAATTATTTAATACCTTTTACGCTGCTTCTCATAAAATTAACGATTGTTATCATTTATTGTGCTTTTTTGATTCGGTCAACCGATTCAAATTCAGTTAACAATTTCACCCATCATAATATTACTTCCGTAAGGGGCTCAGCAAAAAAGGTAAGCCACAAACTGAACCAAAATTCGAATGAGGAGCAAAACATCAACTTGTAAGCTTTTTCTCGTATCATGTAGATAAGTGCAATATAAAGTAGGCGGGATAAATAATTTTATCTTGATTGTAGGCACTACGCTTAATATGATTAAATCTAGGAGACTGTGACTAGTTCGGCAAATAATTAATTCCACTCTCTCAAGTGCTATTCAATTTTTACCAAAGAAAAACAAAGCACTTGAGCGAAGTTGCAAGTCTCGCTCTGTCTTTTTTTCTTTCTCTCCCTCGTGCTCTCGCTCTCTGCATTTTTAAAGCAACTCAACCGAGGGCAAAAAACATTGCCCTGATTTATAGTTTTTTCAATGGCTTAACTTAACTTCTTATTGTCTTCATGCCTAAGATTACATTTCCTATGACAAACTTAGCGAATGCCCCCGATTTGAGGCAGAAATAGTTGCGTGTTTACAATGATACATAGTTAATATATGGATATGTATGTTGCGTCGAGTCAGCTGCTTAATAATTTAAAACTTGTTTTTTATTCGTCTTCCACTACTACCCATAGAATGCAAAAGAGAGAGAGAGAGAGAGGTAAGGCAGAGGGCTACTCTTCATAACAATTACGAACAATTAAACCTGTTTTCTCCTGACAAGAGAATGAAACACGAAACAGCTCTGCACTTTGCCAAACACATCGCGGCTGTGTGTTGTTCATCCACAGTATTTACACAAAACTTTTACATTTTGCTTATAATAGATGATCAGCTGTTTATAATCGAGCACCGGATATGCTTGTTGTCATTATTTTAAAATACAGATATCAGGTTAATAACAAACATCGTAGATATAATAGGAGATCATGTGAACAAGTCCCAATACGTAGATTAAAACGACAATATTTGTGTTGACTTTGAAGCGAATCTATTTGCTACGCATATATGTAACAAATTAAAACTGACTATACGACAGTCAGGTAAGGCCGATTATTTTAAATAACCTACGCTATATTGCCTAAGCATGCCCTCGTCATTAAATTTCAAAAATTATATATCGTTGCCACATACAAGGGCTTACTTTTAACGAGAAGCCTTTTACGAAAGGAATCTGAAATGAAGACTTATGCGGTATAATCCCACTAGAGTAAATTTATATATCAAATTGCAACAAATTTCATCATCAACTTAAATCTTGCAGTCGCATGGAAGCTTACTTTCTGCAAACATCGTTTACTTTTTCAAATTCAGGCTTCATATGACGAGCGTTGCCTTCAAAAGTAAAAGGACGGTCATCAAGTAGACACACAGGCAAACATGCTTTGAAAAAAAGTTCAGCCCATTTTAGGCTTTTCTGGGTGTGGGGCCTGCGTTTGCACACGCTTAGTATGTCCTTCCTACACGGGGTATATATAATAAAAATTGTAAAAGATTTTATTACTTGGGAATACACTCATCACTTAGTTGGTCGCAATCGATTCTTTGTTTAGAATCATCTTTTCAAAGGTTTTAAGAAAAAAATTGGCACCAAATTCTAGTTTAATATATATTTTTGTAGATCGATGTTGAACTTGTTGTTCTTAGATATTGAAATCTCTTTAAACAGTTGAACTTGATTGAACTGACGCATACATTTGGACTTAAGGACAAGGACTTAAGATGGATCCTCCTTTTATTGTACCGGTCAAATCGGAATCATAATCTGAATTGATCTAAGCCTGTCTGTCCATCTGTCCGTCTGATGTCTGCTCATGTTAATTTGTGTTCAAGCTACAGGTCGCAATTTTTGGCGATACTTCGTGATATGTTTTGACCCAAGGACAAACGCTATTGAAAATGTTTCGAATAGACCCACTTTTTAAGCACTCCCCATATTACGCCCTATTCTAAAAAGTCGTTATATGGAAAAAAATTACACTTTTCAAAGTATCTCAACAAAAGTGGCTAAGTAGTAGTATTAGGACATTCTAAATTGGTATTAAAACCTTGGCCTGGCTGGAGCAAATTTTGAACCTCCTCGAG
This sequence comes from Glossina pallidipes, assembly GCA_000688715.1. Classification (NCBI taxonomy): domain Eukaryota; kingdom Metazoa; phylum Arthropoda; class Insecta; order Diptera; family Glossinidae; genus Glossina; species Glossina pallidipes. Next base: position 819,715 of record KK499812.1, read on the forward strand.
AAACAAGATATAATTTTTGTAAAAATAAGAATTGTGTTAGACAATGTGGTGTAGGGTATTTAACTGTCGACCTTGTCCTACTACAATGTTCTTACTTGTTTCTCACTTGTTTTCAATTGAAAACGCAAGAGACATCTTTATACCTGTGGGTTCATGATGCCGCCTAATAACGGAATGCTAAGCAAATGCATCTTAATACTTTTTGGAATTTCGAACATATGCTATATTAATTGTTACAAACACAATGACAAACTTGTATGCTCCCTATATTCGCTTAACGTAAGTATGAAGAGATAAAATACTTTTTATTGAAAAAGTTTAGAGAATAAAAGTTGAAAAAATAAAAAGTAAAAAAATATTCACGCGCGCATTGCTGGACCATTTTTATAGTTCTCGTAAAAAAAAAAACCAGGAAAGTTGAAAATAAGACAATAAAACAAACGAACAAATTTCTTAATTTACACAATGTCTTCAATGACTTCCCCTTTTTGATTTGCATAAGCATCACAAACTCCAGAAACCAGACACTTGCTTGCACTCAAAAGTGGTGCTGAAATCTATACACTTTAGATAAATGATACGAAGGGCGTGGGGCGACCCATGCTAAGAGTCAATTTATTAAACGCGGCATAGATTGTTGTGCTTTTATTTATGTATCTTTATAAAAATCAATATAAATTTTTTTATCTTTTTTTTTTTAATTTCATTTTTAGAATACATTCTTAAGAAACATATGCCCTTTAATAGAATCCAAGAAGAAAAAAAAATGAAAATAAAAACAAATAAATAAATAAATGAAAGAATATTACTACGTAAATAAAAGGAGATGTATATGAAGTTGAAGCTTCTTTTTAATTTTAAATATTATGATTAGATAAAATTAATTTTTATAGCATGTTAAAGTAAACGACCCATGCGAAGATTTAAATAAAAGGAAACAGACATTAACGACTTCATTGTACCACATCTGTGATGGTTCGCTTGCCTTTCAATTCAAATTCTTTGAAAGATCTAATAAACTCTTTGCTTTAATATTTTAGTCGCTAGTGTGTGTGCATATGTATATTGAAATTCCTAAAATGAGCATTAAAAGTAAAGATTCCCCGGTTTTTTTACTACTTTTTTTTTTATTATTTGATGTACAACTTGATACTAGTGCTAGAAGTAGCATAATATTTGTTATTTTTTTACGATATAATGGTAACGTGAATGAGATTTAAAAAAAAAAAAAAAACACTGATTTTTCCTTCAATTAACTTGTTTAACCCTTAAGTCTTGGAAAATCTTAACGACTTGTAAATGAAAATAAACTTTTCCTTTGCTCCCTGACTTTCTAATGGCGCGCATTATTAGCTCTTTATTCTTCCAAAGAGCAAAAAAAAAAATTATAAAGAGCCAATTAAGTGTTTTTTTCATAACATTTTTTCGTAAGTAACTAATCCGTAAAATTAATACATTTTTGAAGTTTTAAAATCGGTAAGCCTTAACAAGGACAATTTTTGACAATTTTTTTTTTTTTTGTATGGAAGGGAAAACCATAGAATGAGCATTGAGGTTACTAAGCGTATGTGAAATTGAAAATATGTAGTAGGGTATCTCAAAATTTGAAAATAATTAGAAAAATCGAATTTCTTTTTTTTTTAATTGTAAATTTTTTATTGAATCGTAATAATTCACATGGCATGGGATTATGAGTGGCATAGCTTATCGGGCAAATGGGTTCCATCACTTTACTGTCACATACACACTTTTTTCATCAAAACTTTCCATAACCATTTTGCATACATGCGGCTGAATTTCGTTGATGCAGCGCGTCCTCCCTCAATGCAAGGCGAGTAATTGTGGGTGGGTTGTACACAGACCTTTGACTTCAAAGAACCCCATAAAAGTAAATCCAAACAAAAGTAAAAACAAACTATATATATATATATATTTCATATATATATATATTTCATATATATATATATTTCATATATATATATATTTCATATATATATATATTTCATATATATATATATATATTTCAAGAAAACTGAGTCAATTAGTTTGGATTTACTTTTATGGGGTTCTTTGAAGTCAAAGGTCTGTGTACAACATATATATATATATATATATATATATATATATATATATCGGTTTATGAGCTACCATCTATGATGATAGGGAGGGAAACATTTTTTTCCATAAAAGTTTTGCTGAATTTTTTTGGATGGACGTTTAAGTCACATTGTATATCGGTTTAATTCATTTAGTCTCAACAAACCAAAAAAAATATCATATATTCATGAATGAAAAAAAAAATTATATCTGAAAGAGTATTAAAAAATGGCAATGCGGGAGTCACTCTCACGAGACACCTTTAAGCAGAGAGCAATCTGTCGCAAATTTGAATTAAAAAAAAAAGAAAAAGCAATAATCATTTAATTTACATAATCCTATGGCCTGAGGTATATGCAAAATACATTAACTATATAACCAAACAAAGGGAGATTTTTTTATTAACAAAAAAAAAGAGCTTTTAAATTAATGAACGCATCGAACATGTTTTACGCATTTCTCTTTAGAATGTCATATTAAAGGTAATGGAAAAAATTCTTATAAAAAGAATGAGAGGAGAAATTAGAGTTACACGGCCTGGAGAAACTTACATTTAAAGGGTTAATAGGTGTTAGAGACACTCCTTTCATTATAATAAATTTCTATGCTTGCTCTTCCCAATTCGAGGATCATAAAACATTCTTTCGTTCTCTTCCCTCCCATGTGCTATGCTCGTAAAAGCCCTTTTTGAGGTAGAATCGCTCTTTATGCGCTTCATGTGTTGCGAACTGACGAAGAGGGCGGCGAGAAAATTTACCCGAGTTCACAATCATTGTCGCACTATGTTTGATCAACAGTAGGCCCGTGGTTGCTACGTCCGGTAATCGTCGATTTGAACTTTTCGTCAAAAGAGGAGATCACGCTAAACAAGTTTGGGTAGATTACCACAGGCACTCACACGGAATGGTTTGGGGCACTTTTCCTACCTAAATAATTGTTTTCCAGAAAAAGGACGGAACAGGCAATGTAACTGGGGAATAATTTCGTGAAAAAATTGTTGAGCTTATGAGGCGATCATTAGTTCAAATCAAACACTCTTTGCATTACATGTTACGGCACTTTTGAGATTTTCTTATGGAAGAACTTTTACGTTTGCTTACGTGAGAGACTAATTCTTGTCGTTTGTTAAACATCTTTTTGATGAATCTTAGGAATCAATATAAAGACTTCTAAAGACGAATTCTGGAACTTTTTTTCATGTTATGGACACATCACCCATACCAACCATATTAACAAATTCCTTTCTCCAACGACTAAGACAAAGGCTTTTCTACGTAACGTACTTGTGTCTCCGGAATCATGCGTACAGAGATTTATATTCACACAGTGACAACAGCAAAAACGTTAGCGGCCCCACACATATTCTTTATATGCCTGAGAATAAATCATTTTTATATAATAATTTTTAAATAATTTTTTTTTGAAGGTTTTTAAGAAATTCTCTTTTGCGCGCAAATAAATTAACACATTTGTATAGAAAACCTGTTAAAATATTATTATTATTATTATTATTGTTATAATTATTGTTATAAATTTAGCCAGAGAATAAATTCTAAGACTAAAGTCTTAAAGCACTAGCATCTAAGGCTTTCGGTTCTACTAACAACTCTAGCATACTTGAGATTTGAATCCACGATCATTGAGTTGCTGGCCGAGACTCTTGCCTACTCTTCGCCACTCAGGCGAATTTGTTAAAATATTGTTGTTGTATTTGTGTGTGTCAGCGGTAATTGTGAAATTTATTGTAGTACGTAGGACTATGTAAATGCAAATGACATTTGATGTAATGACTTTTCCCTCATCATACAAAAGTCTTTCTTCATGCATCTCTTCTTCGAAGAATCAAGAAGTTGTGCAAACAAGTACAAGAGAAAAGAAAGAAAGGTTAAAGAAAGGAGATGGTATAAGACTCAGAACGATGTATATTTGCTCAACATAATATGTCAGCTATTATGTGCCACAATAATAAACTCTCCGATAAAAAAAAGATCCAAAATATTTATTTATAATAAAGTAAAATATAACCGACAATTTTATCGGTCGGTAGTCAATTAACTAAAAACTACTTTCGCAAGGATTTTATTTGCGATTATTCATCAATCATCAATGTCATCAGTCTGTGTTCATTACGTGCTGTTCGTCAGGCCCCATTGATGGCAGTAACATTTGCATTTCTCTTATTAGAACTACTGCGAGCCTCCCCTACGTGATGCTGCTGTGAATTTGATTTAGCCAAAACGCCCGCTTTACTATGACTATCACCACACTGCACCTCCTCCTCATAGGCCAAAAGCGAGCATCATCCCAAGATTGGATATGTGCTGAATACAGTGACTGTCGAAACTCAAAGCAGCGAAAAGTTCTTCAGCAGTACATTTCCACCACCATCTTCTTTACATTAAGATGAATTTTTGGTACTTAACACAAAGGTCTTAAAGGTCTCGCTAGTGAATTTTTATAAAACTCAGACTGCTGTTAATTGCTTGATTGTCGTTACTGTTGCCGTTGATTATTTCTTGAATCCAAAAATCAAGTGTGATGTGACACTTTTGTTTAATGAACTCCCACTTCCTGAGAATTTTTTTTTTTTTTTTGGAAAAATGAAAGAAAACAAAGCTCAAGAACTAGTTAATGATTAATAAAGATGTCAACAACAACAATAACAATAACAATAACAACAACGATGAATAAATAAAGAAAACATTATCAGTACATGCACAACAAACAGTCTACCAGAACGTTAAAGGCTTAGTTTAGCGTTCAGCGTTCAGCGTTCAGCGCTTATGCATGTAGATAAATGTTATTTTATGTCGAAGGGTCGCTGGGCAGAAGCATAAAGAAAAAAAAAAAAACAAATTGCAATAATTTTTTTTAATCAAACCGGATGTGAAGCTGAACAAAAACAAGAAATGCATGTAATTCTATGCATTTGACTGCAAATTGAACAGAAGAGAATAACAATCAAAGGCTGGTTCCAACGGCCTGCCAAAGTAAGCAAATAAACCCCATCAGCCAACCGCTAGTAATTAAGTCTTTTGTGTTAGTCGAGTGAAAAGATAAGAAAATATTTATCTTTGTTACAGCAGTAAGTAATATATTATTACATACACTCTGTCTTCCCCCATTTTAAATGATGGTTAAGCGTAAAGAAAAACAAGTAAGAAAATTGAATTCGGTCAGGACCGAATCTTTTGCACCCATCACAATTTACCCCAAAAAGAAACAAAAGAGTGGATGCAGTTGATTTCTTGTATTTTCAAAGTAAAAGTTTTTGTCGTAGAGGCATGTGGGCGTGTCCCCCACCTCCAAATTCTTTTGCAAATTCGTAAGCAATATTTTCACTCTCGCTAACGGGAGAATATTTGCCATAAATACTAGAAAGTTGCGTAAGCAGACAGATGGACAGACAGACAGGCGGACATGGTTAGGTGCATTCAAGATTTGAACCTGGCCAAGAATTTATATACATTATAGGGTTTTTGAAGCTTGTTTCTGCGCATCATAAAGGTATTGAAGATATAATTAAATTTTGATACACTACAGTACGGGGTGGGTGTGATCAATTTTTTCCATTTTTGTACACGACCGCTACAGTATCGTTCATAGAATATGAGTTGAAATAGTTGCACATTTATTTGCTTTACTTTATGAGTAAAAATGTGCCAAAAACACAATTTTTCATTGCCTTTGAAACGTAGAGGTATTCTTAGTTTATGTGATGTTGTGGGCGTGTCCTTCAACCGATTTGGCTAATTTTCAATGCCAACCTGCATGCAACAACTGCCACTGTTTCTGCCAAAGTTGCAGCTGCATTTTTGCGGCCATAAGAAATTTTACAACATACATTACACAGACGGACAACCGGTCGGACGGACATGCTTAAATCGATTTAGGAGTTGATGCTGATTAAGAGTATATATACTTTATGGGTTCTCTGATGCTTTTTGCTATGCGTTTCAAACGTTTCGACAAAATGAATATACTCCTCATCCTTCGGTGATGGGTATAAAAAAGAAGAAAAGAAATTTCTATAAAACTTTTTAAAAAGCAAAAAAGAAAAAATATGTTTTTTAATAGAATTGAAAAAATATCAACTTCTTTAGTATTGTGAAAGTCTTTTAATGTCATTAACCGTTATGTGTGTACTAATTGATTACAAAATCATTTCCGGTGATAAACGCGCCTACACTCTCTCAGCAAATCATTCATTTTCATATTCATTTAAAGTTTTTTTACAATTATGCTTTGTTTTTATAGTTAAGGCTTGAATATTATGAAGAGTGTTTTATAAGTAAATCGAGATAAAGTTAAATCGATGGAACCCAAGCGGACTCAAACAAATTATAAAATAAATGAACAATAGAGGGGAGCTATTTTTTCCTTGCCTTCGTTTCGTAAACAAGCTTTCAAATGTTCACCAATTTACTCGTCTGTGTTAGGTGAGGTCGACTTATGTTCCATTTTTGCTAACTAACTGGAATTTAAATTTGAATTTAACGGATCCGGTTACTCTGTTCTAGCTATCGTAACGGAATCGTATTTATTATAGAAGGATAGACAAACAAGATTGATATCACACGCCATAAGTTAATATAAAATATATATGAAATAAATATAAAGTTGAAAATTTGAATCAAAATTGCATTTAATTTGTTCTTCTTTCTCTCTTTCCGTTTTAGATCTACCCAGGTCCAGATCCGAAGCAGGCGATTATGGGTTCATTAGTATTTTGTATTCATCATAAGCAAGGTTGCGCTTGGTCGGATGAATTACGAAAACTAAAGGTAAGTAAACGGTCTTTGCATACCCTGGACCGCTTGTGGTACAAGATATGTTAAGCTTTTGACGATGTATATAACACGTAGATGGATTGGAGATAGACCCCTCTTTCATTCAGAATCACTTTCTGAATCGATTTAAGCTTGTCTGTTCGTCTGTCCGTCTTATTTTTTGTCGCATTTTCGTTAAATGAAAAATTAAAAAGCGCTATGAATAACTATACACCGCCAAGTCGAAATAGGTACTTAATGGTCGAAATATAAAGCCGACTAGATATTAGGTAATTGAAAAAGTTTTATGAATTTTTTCTCAATAGAGATGCCTTTAGAAACGTGTGGCTTTGATAAGCCAGACCCTGTTAAGTTATAGTAAAGTACCTTTGAAAGGTAGCAGTTGACAAAATCATTAAGAACATTAGTTATCAACTTTCTTGGTTAAGTTCAAAATCAAGGCTTTGTTGACTCACTGATTAGCTTCTAAGAAGAAGAAGAAGATGGAATGCGCTTTGAAAATGAATTCACTTTCTTAATATTGATTGTGTGATTCAATAATCGTTGGGAAACTTGTGAGTAAGCTGCTAGTTTTAATGATAAAGACACATTACCACAACCAGCAGATATTTCGTAGGTAAAAACGGGCCACGCTTTCTTGAATCAATCTTTGATAAAGTTAATGAAATCTCTCTCTGCGAGATCAAACATTAACCGAAAACGAATTTTCACTGATTTGCTAAAGGCTGTATATAAGAATAAGCCCGGTATTTGGGTACCACATGATAATCCTATTGGGTCGAACTTTCGTTTGCGAATCTCCGCTGAAATTGAATCCATTTGGAAGAGGTTAAAAAATAATGTGCGAATGGCTGCACAAGGTAGCCACGTGAAACAATACATTGTATTTGACAGAATTAAAAGCAAGGAAATTATGTATCACAACCTGACCTAACCACAGCCCAGTCGCTCTTTACTGTCAACCAACGCGATGGGAAAGCGCAATAGAGGTGAAGCGTCAAAACAATACTATGCTACAAACCAAATGTCTAATGATTCAATAAAAATTAAAAGAATTTGCCTGGCAAGCTTTAAATAATCCATTATACAGCCTCGACCTCCCTCCGTCCGACTGCCGTGTGTTTCGCTCTCTATAGAATTTTCTTACGCCTCAATGGAAAATAAGTCTCCAGAAGTCCTCTGGCGATAGAATAACAGTTTGACCAAACAAATAGTAAACGGTTATCGATCGGAACGATTAATATTTGGTTTAACAGAGTCATATATATCTCTGCACGTAATATAAAGCAAGAAAAATGTGTTGGAACATGGGTGGAAAAAGCGAAGAATTTGCCCGATTATGTGCAATCTACGAAAGTAGATTTCATAGGCTTGATTGACAAGCTTTCGTTTTGAAAGCATTCAACGTTTTTTTATTCTTAAAGGATTGAATTGCTTCCTAAAATCTTATACGAATTGAAAATGTTTCGATTGCCTTCTTATCCTATTGAAAACTTTCTGTTTCCTTACACTACTTTCAGGGCCATTTGAACGTTTGTAAATATGACGCGACACAATGCCCTAATAAATGTGGTGCGCAAATTCCTCGCATCATGATGACCGATCATTTACAGTACACTTGCACTATGCGTCGCACGAAGTGTGAATTTTGTCAAAGTGAATTTTCTGGAGCTGGATTAGAAGAACACAATGGAACGTGTGGTCAGGAGCCGATATACTGCGAGGCCAAGTGCGGGCAACGAGTTCTGCGTGGACGCATGACTGTGCATAAATCCAAGGATTGCGCTAAAAGACTAAGACGTTGTTTGCATTGCAATCGTGAATTTTCGGCCGACACATTGGCTTTGCATGTTAATCAATGTCCCCGAGTTACCATAGTGTGTCCACAACGTTGCGACATAGGGCCGATACCACGTGCCGATATGGATGCTCATTTACGAGACGAATGCAAATCATTGGCTGTGGCTTGTACCTTTAAAGAAGCCGGTTGTCGTTTTAAAGGCCCGCGACAACTCTTGGAATCTCATTTGGAGGCCAATGCGGCAGCACATTTGTCTCTAATGGTGGCTTTGTCAGCCAGACAAGGGCAACAAATACAAATGCTAAAGAGTGCTGTATCGAAATTATCCATTAATTATACGGGAACTTTATTGTGGAAAATAACCGATTGGTCGGTTAAAATGTCAGAAGCGAAGGGTAAAGATGGTCTTGAATTAGTATCCCCTCCGTTTTATACCTCACAATATGGTTACAAATTGCAAGCTTCAATGTTTTTAAACGGCAATGGACCCGGAGAGAGTACTCACGTCTCCGTCTATATAAAGGTCTTACCTGGAGAATATGATGCTTTGCTGAAATGGCCATTTTCTCACTCCATTACGTTCACCCTTTTCGAACAGGGCTGCCAAACAGGCCAGGGCGGTGTAGCCGAATCTTTCGTACCCGATCCGACCTGGGAGAATTTTCAACGTCCTTCAAACGAACCGGATCAACTGGGTTTCGGTTTTCCTCGTTTTATATCCCACGAAATGCTCCATAGACGTCCCTTTATCAAGGACGATACCGTCTTCTTAAGGGTCAAAGTCGATCCCAGTAAAATTGTTGCAGTTTAATTAATGTCTCATCTTAATTATTTTCTTAGAAAAATACATTCAATATAAATATGAATTTTCTACGTTTAGCATTTGAGCTCTATTTTTATAAATACTGTGTATTTAAGTTGAAGAGAGTGAATATTGTTCTTATTTTTTTTATTTCTTTTTTTTATTTTAAGAAATACATTGTAAATAGTTTAGAATTATCGAGTGCAGATTGTCACGGATTGTCAATTTAGACACCATTGGGCGCTTCTCTGAAGTAACCTCGAATGTTACTTTTCAGGCGATAGCTCCCTAGCTCCCCTCTTTTTTTTTGTTTCTTTGTACAAGATGAGGAAAAAAGAGAAAATGTTAACAACACTCACACACACACACATTGTAGTCATATAATTTAGTTTCTATCTTAATATTGCATAAGCAATTTTATACTTATTTTAATTGTTAGTTTAAACGAATAGTTTTAAGATTAAGATTAAATGAAAACCTAAATAATTTTAAACTCTACGCGGTTTGAATGAAATGCTGGAATTAAACCAAAGTTAACGAAATTATAAAAGAAAGAATTTTGTCCCAATTTTTTTTTTCTTTTTTTTTTTTTTTTTCTTACGCACAAACATTATTAGGTTTGTGCCTTAAGTCTTTTGTTTCAAATTGAATTTTTTTTTTCCAATTTTTAAAATAAATAAAATTAATAACTCATATTTTTAGACTTTCAAGGAAAAAAATTCGAAAATAAAAAAATTGGTCTCCAAAAATGTTTTTAATATTATTATTCAATTTATTTTTTTTTTATTCTTATAATATTACTTAACTTGCATATATTTATATAAGTGAATACAATAGTCATAGTCTAGAAAACCTTTAGTTTATATTACAATTTTTTTTCTTTTTTCTTGGAAAATCTCTTTTATAACTTATCTTGTGCGTCGTATCAAGAGTTGACATCGTAAAAAAATTAATATAAGAATTATTCAACTAATCCACATAATTATCTAAGTAAAATATGAATTTTGATATAAAGTAAATTTCAATTTGAAAAATCGAAATGAGTTTTATTTTTGATAAGAGAAAGAAAAGCTAAGAGTATGTCTAATATTGGTATAAATAGAAAAGTTACGTTTATTTATCTTTTTATACCACACGTCACTCGAGCCACGAGTGTTTTGTGAATGTATGCAACATGCAAAAGGACTTGAGATAGATTCAACTTTTATTACACCGATAGATTCGGGGAATGATTCTGTATGCAACAACCAGAAGGACTTGACATACATCCAGCCTTTATTATACCGATCTGAGCTTGTCTGTGCATCTGTGTGTCCGCTTTCTTTTCTTGTTTTCAAGCTACAGACCGCCATTTCTGATGAAATTTCATACGCGGACGTATCTTGCCCCAAGGACGCATGCTATTGAAAATGGTTCATATAAAACTAGTTTTCCGATCATTAGCCAAATAACGCCTTATCACCTACTTATAATTAATTGTTGTATGGATTATCGTAGAGTGCTGTAGAGTGGTTATCACCTACTTATAGCTAATTGTTGCATGGACAATTATAGAGTGGTGTATGGGGAGCCATGCCTCACCATAGTGGTTTTACCTTTTTCCCATTCTTGTAACGTAAGTGACTTATCGTAAAACGTCATGATAAGCATATATGAGAAGAAAGCCACTAACTTGTTTATTTTATTTATATGCTGGTGGAGTAAATAACGCTTTAAAACTGCATAAACCAGGTATGGCTAACTTCTAAAGCAAATTTCCGGGGGAAAATAATTAAGATTCGTAGAACGAGCTCACGTCGAACTATATGTTGCAGAAGCAACGATTACACGCCAGATGGCGGAGGTCCTATCGTGGCTCATCGCATTTTGGGAGAGAATTGACAAGTAAGTCGTAGGTTAGTTTCCTTGCAAAAGCAAAAACTTTCAAATATAATCAGTTATACAAAGCGAAGCTTCCTCACAAATAAAAGAAGTTTTGAAATTAATGGTACTACAGCTCGGCAGTAAAAGTCGTGTGCTGGAAGTAGCAGAACAAACAGTTCGATTGGTTCTTATATTCTCAGAGCAAAAATATCATAAATAATAGAGAGAACAAAAGAACTTGCGAAAGCATAGCAAGAATTTTGTTTATGTAGAAACTGAGCCACGTCACAGTTCATACCAATCCATAAAGCATCTGAAAACGATTCACGTATAAAAACAAATCGACTGAACCCATTCTTCCATTCCCTAATACATTATCTTACTTCCCCGCTATCTTTATTCGGAAAACTGATCGTGGAATATTTGCGCATGGGTTACGGATTTATTGAAATTCCAAATAATATGCTCTTCAGGTCCCAACAATAAAAATGCCACTTTGTATCATAATATTAAGTCTATTATTACGCAAAAACCATTCTTCTCATCCATAGACAATCAATATTTCTTATATTTAAGTCAGATCATGTTTTTTTATGGAATGTTTTATATTTCCCGATTTGGGACTTTTTCCTGCACAGTACAAATCAAAACAAAAACGAGTCGAGTATTTATGGTAATCGCTTTTTTAAGAGATTTTCCAATTTACGTATGCGTCCTCGGTCGCCACTAGATTGAGAAGAGTTATCGGCATTTTTATCCCCTGCGCTGCTATTGGCGCTGCCCGTAAAGTTGCCAACACTAAATATAAAAGCTCGCTTAGGTGTAGACGTAGCGTTGACCGGTACATTCGTTGGATAGGTAGACATTTCAGTGCTGGTTGCATCAGCCATAATGTTATCGCTGGTAGAGTCTAGCGCGTTAGCCGTAGAATTTTGCTGTTCAGCATTCGTAGATATCGAATCAGTGTTATCGCTCAACCCAGCTGCAGCAGCAGTCGACGCAGTACGTTTGAAGAGATCTATTAATTGCAATTGATCGACTCGTTTAACTGCTTTCATGTCCAAAATTTTCTGATATTCGGCTATGGTGATATCAGGCAATAATTTCAAGACTTGTTGTGTAAAATGAGCAGACGGTTGAACCGGTGTCATAACAACCTTGATAATCATTTCTGCTCGCGTCATATCCTTAACGACCACTTTAGTATAGGAAGTTGGGGCTTTTCGATTTACGCTTGAGCCAATACTTGGTAAATCCAATAGTGCCGTTTTCAAACTATGCGTATCAAGCAATAGTTGCTCGCAGCCCAAGACATTATTACAGCCGTCGGATAATGTTAATTTACATTTGTACAAAACGTTAATGTATTTTGGTATAAAAACATTAACAAATTTATGACAAAATTGAGTAAAATATTTCCGGGACGATGCCAAATTATCACGTATTACGGGCACAGTCTGCTTAAAATTTGCACACATACCGGTTATAAAAGAACTCTGATCGCCGACATTGCTTATACTTTGCCATTGAACTTTCGACATGGTCTGTAAAAAACTTTCGCAACCCGTTTCCAGATCTTGGACCAAAAGTTGTATACAGTTAGAAATAATTCTGTGAATAAACATAACGTATTGCCCAAATGGAATCATTACACACATTTTTATGTAAATTTCGAAATAACGCTTACCGATGAAAGACATCTTTCTCCTCGAACATATCGATTTTATTAACATAAGCGGCGGCAACTTTTTCCTTTAGCTTATCTTCCAATTGCTGTACTGTTTCTAAACAGTACTCAGCAGTAGTAAGGACACAACATATACGAATTAAATCACTTTTAGAAAATCTTTGGGCATCACCTTCTTTTAAAAAGTTGTGTATCACTTGGCCTGCAGCAGTGGAAAGATTTTGCATATCTCGAGTCAACAAAGACATGCTTTTGCCTAGCAAAAGGTATCATTTTTCAAACGATTTTTTTCTTGTATTTTTAAGATATAAATAAAGTTTAAATCCCATACACCAAATATGAATGAATATGAAACAATGAAATGAAATAAGAAATCAATTAAGTATAATGGGATATGATGAATAAAAGGTAAAATAAGGAATGGAAGCGATTCATTCAAATACTCGATGCAAGCGCAAACGGCACAGAGACTAAACTTGAACCCAAATGGACATACATAATAAAACAAATTAAATATACAAGCAAATAATAAATATAAACAAGCAAGAAAAATGCATTCATCTGTAGCCGAATTTTCTATTTTTTCAAATACTTTTTGTTGCAGTTTAATAGTAACGAGGTATTCTCGCTTTATGTTTTTATGTACTGTGGGTGTACGCTTTGGGCGGTTTCGCACTTTCTAAGTACGAAGAAGAAACAACTTGCAGCAAGGATGTTCACCACAGACATTGCACAGACAGACAGAGAGGCAAATAACCAGAAAAGCTTAAATCCATTTAACACACTATAGTGATTGAAAATATATATTCTTTATGGGGTCTATGAAGTAGCCTTCTGAGTTTTGAAAAAATGAATATAAACCACATCCTTCACGAAGATTAGTATCCAAAAATGACTTACCGATTGATGTTGATGTAGTTAATAGCTTCGGTATGCTGGACTCCAGTACCTTGCTGGCGTATTCTCGTAAATACTTTTTAAATACGAGAGCCAATTCATACATGGGCTGTTCGTTACTCAATTGATTACACTGAACCATACACTTTTTATAAAAAACAAATAAATCGGCTGAACTGCAAAATTAAAAAAAATTAAATAAATTAAAAATCGTGGTTATGGCGTATAATCAAAAAGCCTTCCCTACCTCGGGTACACTGTACTTTTAGCTTCTCCCACTTTAAATGGCTCTTTAGCCTGTTCGACGAACTTCTCTATTAACTCAGCCAAATTGCGATCAATACTGCGTATATATATGTCTAAATGAGCTTTAAAACAACTTCCAATTTGATCATGAAAAACTACCAAAGCCGAATTTAGTAATTGCCCACCACCTGACGTAAACGAAGATGTATTCTGATTGTCATTATTGATGCCCAGAGTGACACCAGTGAATCTCTTTGAAAGCAATTGCTCAAAAGCCTGCGTCTTATTAATTGCAAGCAATAACAGACGTACGTCTATTTCATTTACCCGTTTGCTCATGATTTGCGATAATTGCTCACGAGTTAAGCGACAAAATTCAACTGTTATTCGTTCAGAAACTTCCCAATCTAAAGGGAAAACTGCACCAAATTTATCTTCGAAATCTAATAAATGTCTTTTTAACCAAGCGTAGCGTTTATCAATTTTATCTAGCCAGGCTATGTCTTGATTCTCATGGAACAAGTGCAAGTATTCCTCCAACTGTTGAGCGATGAACCACTTTAACAAGTCTTTTTTAACTTTAGGATCTAATACAGAAATTACTTTGCAAGCGTCACCCAACTGATTAAGACCCAAACGTGGATGATTGCTACTTTTTTTTACTGAGAACGCTTCCTTAAAATCCTCAGTTATCTGGTGAGCCAAACTTATTTGTATCTTGTCGACACTTTGAGATAAATTCTTAATCTCCTCGATGTCAGAATACTGTTGAAAATGCTGATTCACTTCTGTGATGGCTTGCAAAGGATTTAAAATTTCACCATACAAACGCTTTTCAATTAAAATTTCCAAACTCTCTATTCCACCTACCAACATATGCAAGTGATTTAAAGTAGTTATAGCTGAGGTGAGATTTCTTTTAGCGCAGTCTAATTGTTTAATGTCCCTGGTAATTTCTTTCACCATTTCTTCGGTGCGTTCAGCCCGCGTTTTAACATCAATAATGTGCTCGTATAAAGTGCTAATAACTTTTTGCGCTTCACATAAAGCTACTTGACCATCTTGGCCAGTATTTGTTTGTCCCCTTACCACTGAGCGGATATTATCATCGATCAAAGACACTTCACACTGCATACGTTGTATTGTTTCATCTATAGTGACCAACGATTGTTCATTTGGAAATAATTGATTGATATAATCAACGCAATTAAAGTCGGGTGCATCCATCGGGTCATCCGATTTAAGAACCTACAAATGAAAAATGCGAAATTTTGTGAAATTCAAACAATTTATAAGTAATTCTTACTTTACGCTCACCTTATCGATAACATGCTTGACTTCCTTGCTGAAATGAATTTTGTTATTTGCTATTACAGACGCTTCTGCTTCGTTAGAACTTTTAGACTCCATAACATTCCTTAAATCTAAACAGAAAATTTTAAGCGATTCTTACAGACCCCACTAATTATACAATTAAACTAAATATTCCATAGACGTGAAAATAACAAACCCAACAGAAATACATTAGTATTTAACTCCTATACACAATAACGTTATTTTTCCCTTACCTATATAGGTTTGTTTTGGTTGATTTAAAAAAGCTTACGAATGTCGTAACATTGAAGCTTGAAAGATATTTTGAAGATTTAGAATTTTTATGTTTGCATCGTACGGCGGATTAAAACCTCGTTTTAATAGTCTGCTTATAATCCGGTTTGTTATTTTCACACACAACTTCCTGCTAAATAAATTCAAGGAATGCATCATAAATATGAACGAATGCACGAACAGAGTTACATGTTCTCGAACGTTTCCCAAGGCCCTATATATGAATATTTACATGAAATTTTATTTCAATATTTTAAATATTAAAGAAAATCTAATTATTATCGACCACTACTCGCTTTTCTTATTCCCCAAAAGCATAAACCGCAAAGTCTCCAAAAAATGTACGGATCAAGAATGGAACGAAATAAAAAATGGTAATAGTCCGTCGTGAGACCATGTAGGGTAATATATAGCACTGCTAATAAAGCAGTGTGGAAAGCTGACCAACGTGGTAGATCAATTAATTATCCAGAGTGTTCAGACCATTAAAGATAACTTATCTCCATTCTTATACTGTTTTTTCTTTTCTAATAAAATCTATTAAATAAATGGCAACAAAGCAAAACGGGAAATTAGGATTTAAGGTTTTCTAAGTAGAAAAACTACAATCGTCAATATGCTATCATATTCCGTTCCGCGTTTCAACAGGTTTGTGTCACAAATGTGAATTTAATTTAATGGTTTGTGTGGAAATAAACAGCTGTTTTTACCTAATTACATAACAAAACTCTTAAATGAGTGCTTCTTTATGTTTACATGTTTTGCAAATCTTAGCACACTTACGAGAGTCTCTTTTTCTTAAATCAAGTTTGAATCCAAGACCTGCCCAAAAGATAAACTTTAAAATGGAACCTTGTGTGATAGAATTTATTGGTGAAAATTCTTTAATAGGTGTTATACCAAATTTTTCATTTGAACCTTTGCATTTAATATCGGGTAGTTTGGGCCCATTTCGTGCCGGAATGCCAGTTCATGTGCCTTTGTGGTTAGCCATACATCTAAGAAAGCATCAAAAATGTCGAATTGTGCCGCCGGAGTGGATGGACATAGAGTTGTTGGAAGAAATTAAGGAAGCCGAGAAGAAATCTAAGTAAATTTACAAAAGAAGCACAAATTTTCGGTTTTAAAGTATTTGCATTTTTTTTCTTGTGGACTTTAGGTACTTTACGAAAATGCCGAGTGAACATTACATGATTGAAGCACAATTAATAATGAGTACGGCTCCAGACGACGTGCCACGTTGCGAGGAGCTACGTACTATAATTAAGGATATTTTCGATATTAGAGAATCAAAGTTACGTACTTCAATTGATGCTTTCATTAAAGGTGAGGGGACTTATGCCAAATTGGACAATTTAACTTTGCTAGAAATACACAGTGTCCGTCCTATATTACCGCATGCATTGGACCACATAGCACGTTATCAACGTACTGCTGTAGCTACCCAAAGAGATACTTCCAGTTTCTTGGGTTTAAATTCAAGCACCACAAATACCAATTCATTTTTTACTCCATAACATTTAAGGTAATAATAGAGGCATAGTTAATTTTTCTAAACTATTTTTATATTTCTAAAAATAAAATCGTCTGAGTACATGTACTTAACAAACAAAAAACAAAATGCAGATACAATTCCATAATAAATAAAAAAAAAAAAATTTATGTAAAAAAACCATTAAATATCTCTTCAAATATTCGATATCAAATAGTATACGTCGATATATATACCGTTTACCAATTGCACTTTTATTCCTTAAGTCTATTTTATAAATATTTGTGTCTTAAATAGTTTCCGAACGAGGATCCAATTTATGTATAGCCTGGATTAGATTAGGGACATTGTTAATACTTATACCTTTTTTGGACATGTCCGTTAAGCGATCAGTTATAGGTTTTTGATCATGTCCCTGTTGCCACCTAAGCAATAATTTCCTAAGTTAGAATTAATTTTGTAAATAAAGAGACGACAACTCACCACAAATGAGCGCAAGTGTTCAACAAAGGTATATATAAAGGCAGTAGATCGATGTCGCTTAAAGTTTCATAGCGGTTTAAAGCTAAGGCAGCCCATCTTTCCGCAGATTCGTGAGGCATTGGGGTACAGCTGGTGCAAGCAGCAACAAGACGGCATAATAGCAACAAAACCGGCTTTGAACGATCCATAAATATTTTATTTAATAAGAGGAAACTATTTTCCAATATCGGTACACAACTATCATTACGTTCATCCATTAATTGACAGGCCTTAGTTAATTCGTTATTTTGCAAAAAGTGTAAAAATTCTGGAGATTGCTTTAGAGTCTCATTATTAACAATATAATTCAGAAACGTTTCAAAGGCAGCGCCACGTTCAGCTATAAGGGTAGCAGAAAAGTTACCCATTAAAACTTTATTTGGAAAATCTATCCTGGACATGAGAACAGGATGATCACGCCTAAGTTTAATATACAATTCACGAAAATCTGTGTAACGTCTTTTTATAACAGCCGGTCGAGAATCGGCTGCGAATTTTGAATCCAAACGTACCGTTAAATCATACACAACATAACGTTTCACTTTTAAATCTTCACCATTTGGTGGCATCATTCGGGCAGTTAAGATTTCAAAACGTAATATCGAAGACCCATCGTTCGGCAAAGCATATAAATTATAAAACGGAGGACGTTCCCACAATTCTGGAAATGAATATATAATAAAAAATATAACAGAAACTTAATTACCAAAGGAATTATACCATTTTGTACAGGTTTACTTTCGTCATTTTCTATGGTTAAGGAACCAGCTTCAATAGCTTCAGGGCTATCTAAGTCTTCGGGATCATCAGGCAACTCACAGGAAGACATGCGGGATCTCCGAATCATGGCAGCACGCACTGCACGAAAAACACACATTACAAAATTTAAAAAAAAAAAAATTAATTCGAAATTAAAATCGAAAAATTGGATAATTTAGTTTATTTTTTAATTTCGTAAATTTGATCGGCGTTGCGCTCCAAATTTACTTTAAGAACATACGTTTAATTAGCAGCCTGCTATGTCTGAAATATTAATTTTAACGTACTTGCGTGCAATTATTATTATATACGTTATTTCCGGTTAACACTTTCTATGGATGTCGTAAATATTGGGAAAAGGAAAAAATGGATGGGCCACTCCCGTTTATGAAGAACGGCAGAGACTGCTAATTCCTTTTTAATTGTAGACCATTGTAGAATTTTAGCTAAACAAAGCTAACGTTTTTCATTTTTATGACTAATCGTACGATTTTCTATGTTTTTGTAAATTAGTTTATTTCAATTAACCGTAAGTTTTTGGAGAAAATCACCATACGGTTAAGTCTTTTTATTAAGCACAACTTTCTTTTTTTTTTTACGACGAATCGTATTTAATATATACAAATTAGGAAATTTGTATGTTATTTAGACGCAAATCTTTCCAATAATTATTTTACAATATAAGCTTTAACTGCAAAAAAAATAAACTTAATAATAAAATACTACCACAAAAGCAATATCGGAATCTCGCATAGGCAACTATTGTTAAAATATTCTGCTAAAAGTTGGCTACACCGCAATATATTACGAACTTTACATTTCCACTTGAACAGCTGTTTTCATTTAAGCAAACAAACAGACAAACAAAGGTTAGTTCTCTTTCTTGCAAAAAGACGAAGAAATCGAATTTATGGATGCTTCTGAAATTTTAATAAAAAATGTGGATAAAACTCAAGTTTGTATATAATTCTGGAATTGCGTAATTTCACATTTTCTTTACTATCTTTCCTGTTTTGCATTTTAGTTACCTCCTTTACATCAGAAACGAATTTTGGCGTTTGTAAACAACTTTCTCATAAGTTCTTGTAGTTTCCTTAACGAATTTGCGGTAAAATGTGAGACTAAATTTATTGAATTGGAACGTAAATTACAAAAAGTAGAAGCTGCTTTAATAATTCTAGAAGCAAAGGTATACAACAATAACTTTCACTTAATATTACCTGTCTGACTTCAATTCTAGTTGGCTTCTATACCGGATGAGGACGTTAAAGGTACCGAAATACCTGCAATTGAAAAATTAGAGAATGAGTTGGAATCGTCGCGCAAAGAAATTCCCTTTGAAAAAGAAGAGCAGGAAAAAGAGCAAGGCCATCAGGGTGTCAAGGCATGTGAACATGAACTATTTAAGAAATACTTTAAAATGATGCAAGTAGGAGTACCGACTCAAGCCGTTAAAATAAAAATGCAAGCAGAAGGGCTAGACCCAAACATATTAGAGTAAGTAAAGGAATCACTGAAACTCGAAAACGGCCTATTCACTTTAACTTATTTTACAGCAATCCAAACGCCAGCATAACGAGCTAGTAATGCAGCCACACAACAACAAATTTCTATCGATTCCATATTTATATATTCAATTCCCAATCTATGTAATAAAAATCATTCTTTTTGTAACATTTTGTGTTTTCACTTATATTTTTCTTATACCTTTTCTCAAAAATTATTGTAATTTTTACAACTACCATGACGAACTACGTTTAGAAGCGGTAAAAAAAAGAGGTCATATAACCAAATTTAGAATTGAATCATTTGTCCTTTTCGTTTTTTATCGCCGCCCAATTCGAAATGTTTACAACGCTTTAGTGGAGTTTGTTTGCGGTATTTGCATTCCGTGCATTCCATACGCAAGACAATCTTTTTGGTAGTTTTAGCCTAAAATTGAAACAAAAAATTTTATTAACGGATAAGAAATGAACTAATAAATATGTTCAAATTTTTAGGCTGTAAATAAAAGTTAAAAAAAAAATATTTTAAACCAAAGCCTGAAAAACTTCATAACATTTACTATTGCACATATTTATCCCGCCAAAAAGCTTAGCAAAACAGCATTTTGGTTCTACATCCATGTGCTACATCGTTTTTTTCTTTGCGCTATGCCTTACCTTCTTCCGGAAGATGGGCTTTGTTTGACCACCAAAGCCCTGTTGTTTTCTATCATAACGACGTCTACCCTGTGCGCTTTTTCTCTCTTTCGACTTCTTATATTGGGTGACTTTGTGCAACTTGTGGCACTTACACTTTTTGCAGAAGGTCCGACGCTGTTTCGGCACGTTTACCTACAGGAGATAGGCAAAAAACGAGCATAAATCTCACTCCAAAATCCACATTGCGATATAAAATACATAATAATCTTCCTAATAAGTTCCCCTCACTTTACTCTTAGGAACTTTCAGCAAGAAATTTTAGTGGTTCATTAAAATTTATTACTCGGTTAGCAATCTAATAACAATTTCCTTTTCTTAGTTCTCTGCAAATTACACGATGTGTCGCGATTAAAATTTTATATTTCCACTTATAAGCACATACCATTTTGACGATTTTCTTTTCCCAAAGAAAAAATAGAAAAGAAGGAAAGAAACAACAAA
The DNA here is from genome assembly GCA_000688715.1 of Glossina pallidipes. Lineage (NCBI taxonomy): Eukaryota > Metazoa > Arthropoda > Insecta > Diptera > Glossinidae > Glossina > Glossina pallidipes. Next base: position 840,924 of record KK499812.1, read on the forward strand.
GCAGACGGAGGTTGTTGCTAGATTTTGGGAATTATATTTTCGTAGAGATTTGACTACTAATATAAGGTAGTAAAATAAGGAGTAAAATAACTAAGGTGGAAACACAATGAGGCGTTATTGATATTTACGTGGTCGAAGTTCGACTGCGCCGACTTTTGACAAAACTTTATGGGAATTAACAAATCATATGGTTTTGCTTATGTACATACAAACAATGCACAAGAAGAAATAAAGGCAATTTTTTTACCTACATTCATATTTTGACGTTTCATTTGAATAAGTGTGATTAGCAATTCATAACTTTAAGGATTTTCGCACATAAAAACTTCGTCCGTGTATTAGATTTTCATATTCAGGATGAATGCATTGACTCGAATAAATATATAGACATAGATATTTTTGGGCTTGAATGGTTGTGCAACTCTTTTACTAAGCTTTGCCGAAACTGCAAGGTCTTGCTCTTTTTTTGGTAAGCGAACGAATAGAAAGTCGTGCACCGTTTCTTATTAAGAGAAGAAAAAGGAATCATCAAAAATAAAGATGACATGGACAAAGTTCACATTCTAAAGAAAATTTGAGTATTAAAAAGAATGTATAATAATCAAGGCCGGTAATTGTGAATGAATTCAATTGTTGGAATCAAATTTGCAATCAAATGTGCATTTCGTTTTGACATATATTCTTAGATTGACAATTTTACTACAAATGGAATTGAAATAAAGTGTCTATTCTTATAGGATATATGGTTTTTAGTATGTTTAAGCTACTTTTTCTTTTCGGTCTTAAGGTAAAGCACATAAACCCAGGGGGTTTCTGGACGCAAATCAAAGAAACATAGGATAATGAATGTGGAAGAACCGCAAGATTTGCTTTAGCAATTTTCAAAGAGCATGAATAGCAATTAAAATTTATGATATATTTCATATATATACACAGCATAACGTTAAAATACATCAATGCATGAACATACAACGACTCTTTTGTGCTTTTGATTTGATTAGTATACCATACGGTAAGCAAACATTGTTTACGTTAGTTCAAGCTATTGAACATGGTTTTTATAAAAGGCGAAAAAGGTTTCGGTACAACGCGGTAGCATTTTTTCGATTTATATTATATCTTAGCTTAGACAACATATTATTCCATATGACGTTCTATTCTAAATAAAAAAAACAAAATTTCCGTATAACACGGTACCAATTAATAGTGTTAAGCGAGACGTCTTTACATAAAAATTAATTCTATTATATTTTGCTTTGTCCATTAAAATTATTTAAATATTCAAATTGCTTTAAAGCTAACACACAGCTTTACTGCTTTACTCCTTTTGAAATGAACTTTTAAAAAGGAAGGGTTTTTGGAAATATAATTACCAACTTTCAATAATATGACATTCAAAACAAATCTCAGACGAAAAATATTTAAAGAAACTCTATCTTCAAATAAGTATTGTTTTCTTCTTTAAGTACGACTGTAGCGCTACAGCTAGCGGAAGGAAAAGGAAAATGAAAACTAATAAAATTTCTGATTATTAGGACGATTTTCAAATATTGGCAAGGTGCCGAAATAAAAAACATTAAAACTATTTTAATATATTTATTATTATTTTTTGTTTACATTAGATTAAAAAGCAAACAAAAAGGGAGAATAAGTTTACTAAACTTAAGTAAGAACTTGCGAGAGTGATAGAAATTTCGCGACATGGTTGCGATTTCTTCCCTGTGTGTATGTGTTATACGCTAATCAAGAATATTTGTATTTTATGAAGTCACTGATGTTTATTATTTTGTATTTATTTAAAACAAAACGAATTAAAAATTATTATTAATAAAAGCAACAAAGAAATTAAAATCTCTTATGTGCGTTGAAGTTCTGAAAGAAATAATACATATAAGTATTCATGTCTAAGCATGTTACATTATAAAAAACTCATTGCTTGTGTGTATGTATAAGAAAATTTCCAACGAAGTGATCATCTAACACCTCCATTCTTCTCGTTTTGGTATATTGGACATGAAAAGCGATATTTTAATTCCATATCTAAGCAACTAATGGTTTTTCCGTTGCATGCATTTTTGCCTCACTCTCGTCTCACTTCTATTCTCTTTTAATCAGCTATTGCATAGACAACAAGAAGGAAAGAGAAAGCGTACTGAGAGTAATTGTAATATCTATTGTCCATACATTTCATTTCAAACGTGTTTAAATTCCATGTGCATTCAAATAGAAAAAGAGCGGTGGAGAGAGCAAGGAAATGCAAAAAACGAGAGACTCGAAAGCATTAAAAATACAAAACTCTATACACGCTTTAGATATTGCGTACGTTTAGATAAATCTACGTATGTACAGTTGACCATCAAAAATGCGCCAATCATAAAATATGAAATTTCGGAATTTTGAAATTTCTAGATTTTTAATGTAGATAACAATTAAGGGTTTACCATCCGACAATGACGGTAACGAGAATGAATACCAGGAAAGCATAATGAAAAAATTGCTGCTTTGGAAGTACAGTTTTATCGACGCATGCACGAAGTTTGTATAAAAAAATGGCGCGTCACAATGTTAAACGTGGAAACGTGTTGCGGAAAACTAATCGAAACATAACATTAGCGATCAAATTTTTGATTGTCAACCTGTAGGCAATGCTAGTAACAGTTTTCTCGTTCAACAAGATTAGAGCAATTGTAGCTATGAACATGTGAATGTGTTTACGGCAAATGAGATTAACTTTGTCTTAAATAACGCTTTCAAATACATGTACATGCGCATGTAAATTTGTATGCTTCCGCCTATTGTAGTAAACTGACAAAATGATTTCAGCGATACTCAGATCCAAAGAAGAGCGCGCGAACAACTACAAACTTCTATTAAAATTCTCTCAATGTTATTACACTAAGCGTGTTGTGTGCAAACACAACAACAAGTTTTGAAACCAAGTGGAACTATAACAAAACTTTTTTCATGCTTTGTTTTTCAAATTCTCTGTGAAAATTTGATGAAAAGCTCAACGAAAAAATCATAGATGAAAAGGAACGTAGAAAATGTCAAAGCGTGGGACGAAAAACAAAAAAAAATCCGATAGAAAGAAAACTATTGGCATCTCACGTATGTTAGAGAGGACAGATAGAGGAGAGCTGGCATGGGACAAGATTTTATGAAATGCGAAACTACACATTATGACAATTTAAAATAGTGAGTACATCAATGAATCAGCAGCAATATGACAAAGCAGCAACAAAGACTTTTTTTGCGAAATTGGACCGCATCTTCTTACACCTGCCACTTAAAACGTTCGTTTCCATCATTTGGTTCTTGATATGATTAAGTTGGTCGAAAAGTCTAAAGTGTCAGTGGATGTAATTCCATTATTTTGAAAAAGTCGCAGGGTATTGAGGGGACTCAGTTTGAACATGTATTTGATTAAAAGCACTAAACACTTTGTGTCGTTACGAACAAAGAGAACGAATTGTCTTTAATGTAGAGGCGAAATTATGTGTCCATGGAAAAAGCGAAATGTCGATGGATGCCATGTTTGATGCGAATAACACATACGATGATTATTACCGACTTTCAGTTGCGTTATACACTTGCATACTTTTTTCGCTAAAACTTCCTCAGTTTAGAACTTAGTCGTGTGTCGCGCTATGGAATAAAATTGACTGATAAGCTGTAGGAAAAAAGCAACACTTTTATTATTTAAGAGCTCCACGCTAAATGTAAAACGCGTTCTGCTCGATTAGAACTAGCTTCGATCTTGCAATGACTTGTTCAGATTGATCCACCTCTTGTTTCATTGAAAATAAGCAAAACATCAGCCTGTCTCTCTGTCAAGTTTTGTTTTGACAGTCCACTTCGATCGAATAGGTAATGAATTGGAAAAATAGCTGTCGCTTATCCCCTTTGCAGTGTATTTTCTTATAGACAATTGTAGGCACTGCACTATAAATTTCATTATAATTAATGTGACAAAATGAGCTTTTGTTGTGGCCTTTCTTGCTCTATATGTATATATTTTTCTTTGTTGGGATTTCTATGACGACAAGGATATGGGGAATGAGTGAGTTTAAAGAAAGATCCTCAAATTTAGATCCTGTCAGCTCTGTTCCTAAAATAAAATACGAATACTTGGAGTCAGCGCTGGATCTCTTGAAAGAAAATACTGTTGTCTGTTCACTCAAACATGTTCCCCTTTTATTAAAGAATTCTGATCGCCTTATATGTCTAGACTGAGTTAACATTATTGAAACCGGTTGTTATTTATTAAATTGCCTTTGCATTTATATTTTGTAAACATTATTGATCCAGAATAGTCCGAATTATGGGCATAGTAGTCTGAGGTTTTCAACATCAACATTCGACGATAGCTTACCATTGAACGATCATAAGTCACGTAGTATGTTTACTTTTATTTCCAATAAGTACTTGAGAAATGAAAAAAAGGCATGGCAACAATGGCGTAATTTTTATTCTAATTTTTTTTCAATAGCGAAGTGGACACAGAAATATAAGAACTTTTATTTTAGCTTCTGTTTTCTGACGAAAATGCGTAAAGAATATTAAGTTTTTTGACTTGTCCTAAATATAGATAATATTGGTCCACGTTTATTTTCCGTCGAAATATTTCCGTCCGATTGAATCCATCTTTAATAGTCCTTATCCTTTGTATAAAACAAGTCGATGTGCAAAATTTTATCAAACATTACAAAAATACAAAATTTTATGCAGGTGGAACACAAAAATTTGTAGGCAGACATTAGATGAATAGAAAAGCTTTAATAAATTGATATAATAAAAAGTGAGTCTATCTCATGCCATTATGAATTTTGCAAAAATTCGCCAGTTTTAACCTGCCCATGTCTGCTCTTATAAAGTTAGTAGTGCTACTTTAACGCTCCCACTATGAGATTCTTACTAAATTATTATTACTACTACTACTATAGCTAATACTAGTGCTATTACTTTAATTTACCATTTACAAGCTACTATTGGTACTAATTGCTTCGGTTGTCAGGAATTTCTTCCTTTTCTACTACATTTTTGATTTCAATTTCCCATGAATAGTTGAAACAGAATTAATTATGGCTGACTTTTTGCACGACACTTTAAGATATTAACTTAAGGAAATAGCCGATATGAAAATGATGATTACTTTTCGCGTCTCGTCGATATGCTCCCGAAAGCAAACTATAAAGTATTCCTTTGCTAATGTCTCTTGGTTTGTTTATTAATGGTTTGTAGGCTTATAAAAACATTGCTTTTGTTTCCTGTTGCTATTTGCATTTGTAAGAGTAAGAAAAAAGGAGACATAAGTTTTCGCGCCGCTATCCACATAAGCCTACAATAATGGAGAAGTAAGTATTTGTTGTTACCCAAAATGCTATTTCGGTTCAAAGTTTATGGAGAAAATCCAAACGAACGACTCGTTTAATACATTAGAATTTTCACTTACCGGAGTCTAGGTCAAGCCATAGTTAATGTCTAGTATTTTTTTTTTTTCTTATTCTTTCTTCAGCGGTTTATGTTTGCAGCGACGAACTAAATGCGAGAAGCAATAAAACAAAAATTTAGTTGACACTGCTTTTTTTACTTCTGCACTTTTGTCTTGTTCTTATTTACTTTTTTCTTCTTCTTCCCTTTGTTTACTTCTTTAATTTAACAGATTTTTTGGAGGTTTTTCTAACAGATTGGCCGTTTTAAGAGGAAATGGGCGGTTATCTTAACACATTGCAAGTTTTAACAGAAAATGGCCATTTTTGTTAACAGAAAATATCCGTTTTTTTTTTTAACAGAAAAAATCAGTTAACGTCCTTTGTCTGAAACTGAGAGAAAAAATAAACGAGAAGGCAAGAGTAGAGCATAGGTAATTAGTAAATTTGCACTCAATTGAGAGAGAATCTTAGATGACCACTTTTGATGGATAAAGAATGACGCTACATGTTTTTTTCTTTTATAAATAGTGCAGAACAACTGTACGTGTGTAGCAGAAGTAAGAGTTTTGTAAATAAACGAAATTAATACACGCGTATACACGCATAGACACACACATCCAGACAAGCATAGAGGTCTTTAATGAATCGTTATCTGAGCACTTCTGCATGCTTAAGAAATATATTAACTAAAATTAAGGGGAAGAATCAAAGCATTTTCAAGTTGATGGTTCAATTTATTGCAGGTTCTGCAGTCAGAAAATCATAGGCATGAATGCTTGCTTATAGATACTAATAAAATACTTGCATAAGATCGATAAAAACATATTAATCTCTAAATTAAAATGTCCGAAACATTTTTTGCAGGAAGGGATTAAGCGTAGGAAATGGGGCTTTTGCGTTAGGCCCAAGCAATTCTTCATGTTGACAAGTCATTTTACTCAAGTAAGTGACAATTTAATCCACACTTTGACCACGTATTTGTCAAAGACATTTACCACTGGGTACCGCTAGCTTATATGTTAAAAATTAATTCAATGCGAATTAACGTACGCATACACATATTTACGAACATAGGTAGCTGTCATCATACTAGGCGACTTTCAGTAACGCTTCATTATTTTAGTACATCCCACAGACTCTGGTTTAACGACCATGTCAAATTTATCGGTCAACCAATCGAGTACACTCACGCAAAAATCGGCAGCAGACTTATTTTTGTTGTGCCGCTTGGAAAATTGAAAATCAAAATTTAATATATACATCTGACAACATAACCTACTTTATTTTCTGCCAAACTTATAATACACGTCACATTTTCTTTAAAGCTATTTATAATACCTTTGGATTTCAAATTTAATAAGAATACATATATAAATTTTTTAAGCATTACTGAGCTGCAGAAGTTCCCAATACGTCTTGTACGTAATCTCAATATTTTGTATTAAAAACAGCGAGAAAGACAAGAGACGACACATCATACATACAATACATATATGAAAGACGACATGTCGCCCTTCACAGTAAAGTGGGATTTCTAAGCCTATACCGCCTGCATTTCTTTTTTCGTATTTTACACTTCTTTAGATCTGCACGGCTTGTATTTCTTTGTCGGTATTTTGTAGTCCTGTTTTACGAATGGAAGAAATGAATAAATAGATGGTGAAGGAAAGAAACGAAGGCCAACAGATAGTCCCTAAAATCATGCATGTGCTTTGTTCTGCCAAGAAATCCTGGGCACTTTGCTATAGGTGAGATTTAATTGCTTCTGCTTCAAAAGAAAAGTTGTTTAAAAAAAAAACCATAAACTGGGCTTTCACAAAAATCCTTGTTGGAGACGTACGTGCGTCTGAAGGAACCCCTAGAAACAAGTAAAAAAACGGCATCTAAAACATCATCTAAGGAAATATAACGAATTCGCAATATGCCGAAGTGGTTTGCCGTTAAAAAAATGTATTTATAAAAGATATGATTCTAAATGCAATATAATGTATATACATATATATATATATATAATGTATATAATGTGTTTGCAATTGAATGTATATTTATTTATTTAGTTATTTACCCATGAAACTCAACTAAAATAAATTAATTGACTCTTAAAAGTAAATCTTATACTAATTAATATTAAAAACTAGTATAAAGTATATAAATAGAAGTAAAAAAAAAATAATAATAATGATAATAATTAAATAATAATTCATATATAAATAAATAAGAAGGAGAAAAAAAAGGAAAAAAAGCATGTACGCAATTCGCACAGAGTCACACCCACAACCAGTACACAACCAAATTGCAAGTGAACCCCTAAGCCATGGCAAACATGCAATAGCTTGGCAACCGCTACAGTAATCAACATCAATTAATTTTCGAATCGTAATGAGTTGCTAAGATTAAAAGTTAGTTTACATACGACATAGGAAAATAGCGCCTATTAAGCAAAGTTGTTTTGATAGACTTTAAAGAAATAGACAGCATTTAGATTATTGCAAACAACTCTAAACGGGTTAACCAGCTCATATTTACATTGAGTCTGTTTAATGAACATAAAGTGCTTAGAGAAACGCTTAGGGACATTAAAGCGTATCTTACCAAGCAATATGGACGAATCGATAGAACCGTTAATTAATTTAATTAAGAAGGAGACACTAAGAATAAATCTATGTTTCTCAAGTGACGGTTAGGATAACAGAAGCAACGTATTTTCATAAGGAGACAAAGAGAGACGCAGGTCCCAATCCAAATTACTAAGGGCACACAGCAAGAATTGCTTTTGAACTGATTCAATTCAATCTACAAAACACCTATAGGAGCGAGACCACACTACCGAGGCATACTCATGTATTAGTCTAACTAAGCGCATGTATAGCCTTTTTTGTAATGCAAGGATCCTTCAACTGTTTGGACCACATCTTAGTGAAACCAAACGTGGACCTAGCTTTACTTAAAGAGATCTCAATGTGCAAATTAAAACGTAATCTTTGATCGAATAGAATCCCTAAATCGATAGCCGAATCAACGTTATCCAGCTTGTGTGAGTCAATGAAATACTCAGCACTGAATGACTTCCGTCTTAAGAAAGAAAGCTTCTTGCATTTTTTTAGGTTTAAATTCGCAAAATTTGACGAGCAAATTATTTAAATCATTTTGAAGCTGATACCACCGCGAGTCCAAGAAGGAGGAAGAAAACAGTTTAACAACATCAGCGTACATTAAGATCTGGCTGGATCTGATGTATTCAGAAAATCGTTATTGACAAAAACATTTGAATCTTAACATTTAAGTCGCTATTTCAGTGTAGTGGTAAGTTAAACGAGAATGCATAAAAAAAATGACATTTTTCTTGCTATGGCCTATTGAGTCAACGCGTTGTGAGTTGCGCTTTCAAACTCCGTTTAACTGTAGCGTTTTGAAACGACATGCCTATGTCTATCTTTCTCTTTTAATTAAAATTCCTATATCTCTTAACATGAAATCGAATGTAGAGAAATTTCAAATGTATGCGTATATATCTAGCATATGACTACTTATTCACATGAAAATTTTCGTATATAAAACAAATTAAAACTGTATATAGTCGCACAAGGCCGACAAATAAATATTCTAAATCACTTTAATTAAAATATCAAAAATTAGATGCCGTTACATTGTTGGGTAGGGATCCCACAAAATATATAATACACATCGTAAGATCAGATGAACATGCGGACAAATGCGCTTAAGTTGATTTAAAAAAAGAATAAATTTCTTTAAAGTTCTTCGTGGTAGTGAATCCATCCGTATAATTGGAGAACGTAAGGGATCAAAATGACTTGAGAAACTCTGCTTTTTATTGTATTTTCAAGCTACTGTACTTCTTAGAACCCCCTATATTTGCGTGCATACATATGGGCATGAATATGTGTGCTTTTAAAAGTTAATGACTAAGTTTCTTAGGTGAACATATTTAATATAAAAAAGGTATTCTACTCGAAGCAATTATCATTATACACAAGCACATATGTAGAAACTGAGAGTTGTTTGTATGACAAAATGTGCGAATGATATCTTCGACGTGAGCATATAGTTAAGAGAATTCCAGTAAGAATCGAACAAGCAAGTGGCGTAAAAAGTACATTTTAGCGACACTTGGTAAGAACAAAGGTATCAATACAAACAGACACCAGTAACAATAAACGTATTCGTACTCACCGAATAGTCTTGCTATACCTGCTAAAATGATTACAAATCAAACTAGTGCAACAGCTTATCACAATAAAGCTCTTTACAGTCTTATGCGGTGTTAGAGTCCCCCTGCTCCGATTAGTAAGATTTGATAATGAACATCCCAACATTTCGACTTGGGTAAATGTCAATGCGCGACTATATACGTGTATAGTACTCATATTACAAAATCAAAATAGGAGCCGACCTTATAAGCACCTACGCAATGTTCAAAAGTCCATAGCAATAATAGTAGAAGAACATGTAGCTTTTGATTTTTTACAGGATGTTTTCTTCTTCTTGGAAACTCAATTGAAATTTTCAAATAAAAATATTTCAACATGACAATGAGTTTATTTCTGCCATTAATACGGATTAAGAGATTAAATTGTATTAGAGATTTGTTTGTTTTAACATAAAAAGTTAGGAAAGTTCCATTTAAAGAATAACATAAGATATGTATGTGCATCAAGCCATCACCACCACGTACTTGATGTAAGCCAATCAACAAAACAACCATTGAAATTAACAGCCGGCCAGCTCTAGCTTTAATCTACCAAATTACTTATAAACATATTATTTATCCTGGACATGAGTCCAAATGTATGAAAAATCAACATATTACCAACCACCTTCTTTTTCATAATGTAGCGCGTCACTACAATTTTCAAATTTACCGCCAACCATTGGACAGATTACAGTAGTTGTTAACTGTACTCATGAAACCCAAGCAGCATTTGTATGGAATTACTCAAGAAACCCTCTTGCTGAGGCATTTTGAAATTTTCACTTATTCAAATTTAATTAAAATTCATATCGAAATTAAATATAGATATTTATCTTTCCAATGGTATACTAATGTATTTAATTAAAATAATAGTAGATCCGTAAATTGCAAAAATTTGTAACAGCCTTTAATTCAAGAAGAATTCCCATCAATTTGTTACCATCAACATCGCCGATGCATTGAAAAAGACGCCTTCAGTCTAAAGCGAACATTCAACGGGTACACATCTCGGTGGTAGTTTAAGAAAGCTAAACATAATTTTTGCTATTTTTACACAAACACATGCATCGTATCCACTGCATATTTATTCTCCAACTAAAGTAAAACATTTGTCTGAAACAGATTGTGTGTGTTTTTGCCTGAGAATATACTCAAGCAATCTACCGCCTGCCTTAGTGGTCGCATTATTGTTATAGAAGAAAAGCAAAAACAACTAACTACACATTGTAGCGTTTCATGAGTACATTTATAATACACTCGACTGCTGCACCACTAACTGAAACAGCGGCAGCGACGAGCATTTATAAGCGATAGAGTATTGCCTGCTTGTGCGGTAAACGTTAGAGGGATAAAGACGCAAGAAGTGTGCGGTGTCATTGTCGTTGTCGTCGTCATCGTCGTCGTCGTCGTAATAGTAGTTTATTCATCGTTACCCCGTACACCCATATACAACCACAAATTGGAAAAAATATCTTAAAACTTAAATACACACCGCTAACCGTTCAACTTAAACAGTGTGTCTGTGTCGTTCGTTGAGTACGGTTATTAGTGAAAGAAGGGAGCTTTTCTACTCTATAGGAAAATTATAATTAACAAAAAAAAAAAATAAATAAATAAAAAAATAATCTGCTGCTGCATTGTAAATTTTTTTCTTTTGCAAAACAAAAATAAAAAAAAAAAAAAAAACATACACTTCATAACGCGCGTGAAGAAAATTACATATTTATAAGCATATAGTTGTTATATAAGGAAAAATTACAAAGATTACTTAATAATTTTATTAATAAAAAAAATTTACAAAAAATAAAAGAAATACAGTCAAAAATGTCTGCAGCCACGGAAAAACAAAACAACGGTGACGTAGCTACCGTCGAGAAAGTAGCAGCCGACGCAGTTAAAGAGGATCTCAAAACAAAACCTGCCGTAGAAGACAGCAAATCAGCAGCTGTGGTAAGCGACAATGGTACAGCGTCAAAGGACACCGACGCCGCAGATGAGGAAGATGCCACAGATGTCGCTCCCGCTAAAGAACATGTGAAAGGCACGAAACGGCCAGCTGAAGTAAGTAAAACTTTTCCCTCCTGTATCAACTTAAGCATTAGTTAGTGGCGCAAAACATTGAATTTTTAAGGTTTTAGGGTCTAATCATTCGCGCTAAGAAGGAAGCGAGACACGCGAGGGAGGAGAAAACCAACCTAATCAATAAATACTTAATTCCGTCTACCTTGTACTTCTGGCTTCTTTGTAATGCATTATTGGCAGATACACACATAGTACATTTTTAATTAAGAAATAATGGGTGAAAATGGTGGGGAATGATCAAATTCATTTTGCCAGAGGGAGAAGGGGGATGACGAGACAGGCGAGACAGGTCTTATAGCATGAGCATATTAAGCGCGCGCATTTTATCCCTTTCTTGTCTCCTGTCATCTTTGTTATTGTTGTTGTGTAGCAATCAAACCTACTTTCAAGTGTTTCCAAAAAACTTGTTAATTTTCTTCTAAATTACATTAACGCAGTCACATATGATGCATATATATGTAAATTGAAAAAGTTCAATTCATTCCATTCCAAGTATCTATAGGTAATCGAATATATTATTATTCATAATTTGTGTTTAATGGTATTGGGAGCAAGCAGCACAGAAGAATTATTAACGTATGGGGGAACACAATCACAAATGTAATATGTAGTGCAATAATGACATAAATCCCCAAACACACATACACACGTTTTGTTTTAACATTTATTTATTACATGTCGTGAGATATACTGGCCGTTACAAAAATACAAACGCAAAAACAATTTGAGCGTTTGTCCGATGAATTGCACAAACAATTTTCTGTGTGTATGTGTGCGTGTGTGCGCGTGTGTTTGTGCTAATAAATTCATTCATTGCGATGCGATTTACCACTGCTCGTTTCTTGCGTACATACAAATGAATTTCTGCTGCTTGCTATCGCTTTGCATTTTTCTAATACAAGTTGACATATACTTGAGAGGTAGGTAAGGTGTACGGCATAGATAGATGTCTCGAAAAAAACGCTGCCGGCCGGTTCAGCGATCGTTTCGTCGTTTCTTAAATTTTACGATAATGATGCATTAAATTTATATTTAATAGAGAATTTTTTAATCTAGAAATTACTTTTTCAATTTAATCTCGGTTCTCGCGTGCTTTTTTTTTTTGTTTTTTGCCCTCTTTAAAAGAAAGAAACAAAAACTCGCGCTCATATTTACAGTCCTAAACTCGCTATGACTATTGTTAGAGGCCACTCATTTTGAGCTCTCTACCTTTGAATTGTTGTTATATCTATGATTATCTGTTCTTTTCATTTTCTATTTTTTTCTATTATTTTTTTTACTTTTATTTTCGCACACAATTAATTGCGTTTGTAACGAAACGTAGAGAAAATGTTAATTTATATCTGCTTATATATATATATAAACTTACTTACTTACGCAAGGCTACATTTACTAATACATACGTAGAAGTTGTGAGAAAAACACTTGTATCATTTGAAGAGAATGTGTGTAAAGCACGAGAAACAAACTGACGGGAAAAAAGCAAACAAAAATAAAACTATTATATACATGCATGCATACAACATAAACATATATCTACATCCATCTCTTTTTAACCTATTTACTTAAAAACGAATCACCTTGCTTTATATATATATATATATATACGTATACGCCATGTACTAGTCCGCGTTCAATGTACCACAAAGAGGAGAATGCAGAGAATGTCGAATAAAGATAGCAAAGCAAACGGTGTTAATGTTGCTTGCTTGTTTATACATATATACATTTTATGAATGATTGGCGAGCGTTGAGTTAGTCCGTGCTGCTGAATGCTTATGTAAAGTAAACACAGTATATAACCGGCTTTTTTTTTCAGTTTAGTTTTTTTTTCTTTCCTAAGTGACGTCCTATATATTTCCTTTTACCTTTTGTTATTGTTATTCTTTGCATTCTCTTGTTTATCGCTGATATGTGCTTGGTGGTAAAAGTAAGTAAGTACAGTAGGACATAGTAGAGGGATTCGCTCGATAGTAATGACGGGAGATAGGCTTACTGCTGGTTCTTTAAGTAATGTGTGCCTTCACCCTTGTAAATATATCAATAGGGGGCGCTTAACTATGCTTTACTAGCGCTTGTCTGTATGTAATTGTTTGCGCCTTTTGTTGTCTATAAAATCCACCAACAGTGCAGAGCAAGTACAGTACAGTTTGGCAGAAAAACATTATATATATATATATAGCAGCTGTGCTTTGTTATTACCATTTTATATATCACGACCGTTATTATGGTTGTTGTTGCTTGTTGTTTTGCATGCATGGCTTTTTCAAGTCGTTAGGTTTTGATTTATAAAAATTCAATGGTTATTGGTTTAGATATTTGTTCCTTCGAGGGTAGAGGAAATTTTTGAATTTTCAACGTAAAGAATGACTAAGAGTCCATTGAATTTGTTTTTATTTCATTTTTAGGCTAAACATTTAGAGTCAAAGAAGGCTAAAAAAGAAACAAAGGCAGCCGATGTCGATTCCGATGATGAAGAAATACTAGATGATGATGTTAATGAAGGTGAAAGTGATATCGAAAGTGACGAGTACGATATACCTTATGAAGGAGAAGAGGACGATATAGAAGAATGTGAAGGTAGGTTTCTTCTTTTTTTTTTTTTTATTAATAAAATAAAGGGATTTTTTTAATACAAATATTGTGTAATATCATATTTTTTGTAGATGACGACGATGAAAACGATGATGGTTCAGGTTCTGACGATCAAGCGTAATAATAATATCGCTTAGTCAAAAAGTAACCCCTCTTAATTAATATTAATTAAAAAAAAAAAAAGAGAAAAAGAAGAAAAAACTAAAAGCCGAAAAAAATACAAACAAATCATTTTAAATTTGTATAATTTACGTTAGAATTTATATATAACATATTTGTAAAAGTTTACTTTTCACTGAGTTGACAAAAAGGTATTTTCGGTATGCATATATAAACGTTTTTAAAAAACTTCTTCTGTCAGTGTTATGATTTAATTTTTTTATACGTTTTTTTTGTCATCAGCCATCATTATTTTAAGGGTTATAAGCACTATTGTTTGTAACTGTATCGTTGAGGGTCAATTTTAATACATTATATACTTTTTTTAAATTACTTCCATAATGACCCGTAAGACTCAAAAAGTTTGTGGCGTTGATTTTGTAACACAGACTATATGTAAGAAATTGCCAGTTTGGATATTTTTTTCGTTTAAAAAGATGACCTATAATAATAAAAATTAAACGTTCTGTAAACTTGCAATATTAGAACTAACGAAAAAAACATCAGCAGACAGACAAAATGAAAAATATATTACCATTGAATTTGTTTTTTATGTAGAAGAAATAAATTCTTTTATCTAAAAAGAAAAAAAAAACCGAAATTACTTTCTTGCCAACCTATAATTGTACGACATATATTTTTTACAACGTATGAAATTTCTTGATGGCAAAAAAAAACATCTATACACAAACCCCCCGATAGTTTTTTCCTTTTTGCTCCATGTACGTTTAAGTCATTTTTTTATATACCATATTTAAAATAAAAAGTTATGTATAATTTAAATATACGATGAAAAAGTGAAAGAAAAAAGTAAGAAAAAAAAAAAATACCACAAACCATTAATTAAGCATTAGACGTTAATAGATATAAAAGGAAAAAATAAATGAATATGAATAAAATAAATTATATATACAAAAAAAAAAAAAAAAAAAAGAACCCAACAACAGAAAACTAGGAAAAGAGAATAAGTATTTAAATAAAAAATTAAAAATAAACCAAATCAATATTCATTGATTTCTTTTTTCTTAAACTTTATTTTTTACTATTCTACTACGAACAAAAAAGGAAAAGAAAACAACAACAGAAAAAACACACTGAAACTCTCCTGTAGTCGAGTGACGACTACGTTGTAATCATTGTAATATAGGAAGAAAATGCTAATTGATACAAAACATGCATCAATTTCCACATCATAACGAAATTGACTACTATTTATTTATTTATTTATTAATTTTTCTTTTTTTTTTTTACGTTTTAGATAAATGAATGCGGTAAGTTTTTCTATCAAATGATGAAATGAAAAAAAAACGAAAAGAAAAAAAGTACATAAACCCTATTATTCACAATTACGACAGTATTAGTGGAATTTCGCATTGATTCATTTTAAAAATATTGTATTTATTGAAACTAATGTATGATTAAAAAAAAAAAAAAAAATGAAAAGTTTACAACCAATTTAAGGCAAATAACTTAGAAGATTATTATTATAAATAAGAATATTATTATTTTAAGAATTAAGAAAGAAGTTGCCAAACTGAGAAAACGCTGTATTCTTTTAGAAGCAAGCAGTGTGACAAGACTTTCAATCCAAACTTCATCTCATTGAAACTCAAAAATTCAACCTTAACAACGAACTTGAGATAAATCTGTTACGCAACAAATGCAGCATTGAGTCCATTATAAAATGTGGAATAAATTCTACGAAATTTGTATATGAAATTAAATCATAAGTAAGCGTCGCTCCATACGCGATCGATAGAGTTAAAAAAAAAGGAAAAAGTATTTATGTTACTTACATCATGCATGATTCTCATAGGCACAACTAACATACATATAAGGAATGTTATGTTATCGAAATAAATATCTTAATTGCAAAGTTTGTATATTTTTACATAAATACCTATATAAATATATATACATATATATATATATATATATATTACTTCATATACACACATATACATAGAAAAAAGCAATAAAGTAAGTTTAAACCTATTCAAGTATGCACTTATGTGCTAAATTGTTTTCTGTCTTTGAAATGCATTCACTAGCTGAGGAGATTAATAAGCAAACACGTTGTGACCAAAAGGTTTGTAACAGTCGATAAGTGTGCATATTTCTTACTATCGGATGCCAAATCTTTCGGTCGTAAAAGTACTGTCGAGTAACATTATAAAATTACGGTCGACTTCACCTGATGGTTCTCGCTTTCTTTCCACGGAAATTAATTTATTGGAATTATGGCGACTCTTTGTTTGATTGCCTGAGCAGATTTCTTCAAATTGCAATTTATTTTTCCCCATAAGGCGACCTTTTTTCATCTACGTCAATATTAGGTTTCGAAGATCTATTCTGTTACGAATTGTGCGAATATTGTATATTATATATATGTATATAGTAGGACTAGGACTACGGTCTAGGCCAAAAGACCCTAATGCTATGCGCCTTCGTCTAATTTCCACTCAATTTAGTTTTTTTTGTCTTCAGCAAAAATATTTTGCTTAGATTCTCCGCCAGTACTGCTGCCTTCAATTGCAGGAGTCTGTGGATTACATTGCAGCGAGGTTTAAGTCTACAACCTCTGAAGATGGGATGTAATAGCTTACACCTCCCAGTAGACATTATAAAATGTAGAAAATTAAGTGGATGATAACTGAATAAAAATTGCTCAAATTATAAGGTAACCCATTTTGTGGCTCACAAAATAAACGGGAGTAAAAGACACTTCTGAAGGATTATCATGTAAGCAGGCGACTAGCGCCTGGTTTTTTTTAGGAAACAATTGATTATCGCCAAGAGGCAAATCAGTTACCATCGTCGCCAGCTTTCCAATACTTCAAATATTCCAATGCAATGCATTAAGAACTGTGAGGGCCGAGTTGACGTTTACTTATTTTATATAAACAAACTACATATGGTAAACAATAACACGCATGCAAATGAAATGAACAGAAAGTTATACAGAATTCTTGTTAGGTGTGATGACGTTGTACTTGCCTTTACTTCATTTTTTTTCTTTTTCTTCACCTTTCACAAATGTAGTTTCAGACCCACTTTATTTTGTTTTAATTCGTTTAAATTTTTGGATTATTAATTTATTTTTCAACAGCTTTTTATATATTTCTTTTGTAGCCCATATTTTACAAACGCAACTCTAAAAGGGGGATCTGTGTAATTTGTTCTAAGCGACATCAATTTTACTGTCGCCAGATTTCACGTAATTGAGGGAACGCATTTGGCGATAATTGCCAGCAAATTTTCTCACACGATGGGATTGTCGTGGCGATTATCGCCTGCTTACATGTACTCCACAGTTCTTTCTGAGCTAAATTGGATGATAGTGATATGAACGGCATGTTAAAAAGCCTCGGTTTTTAGTCTGCTGTAGTTGTCCCTTAAACTATTAAACCTAACGTTCCATTTCGTTTGATTTTCATAAACAATAAACTAGTGATGTAATACGTAAACAGGGCTGTTATTTTATTTGAATCGATACAAATGAAAAAGATGAAATCACGATGTCGTTAAAGCGAATCAAATTTTCGACATAAGCACTTTATTCATTGAAATTTTTCCTTTAAAAGAATAAAAGTTACGCATATTTATTGAAATCAATTTTTTATAATCAACGATGAGTGAAATACAACACCACAAATATTGACTTATTTCTAAATATTAATTTACAAACTTTCACTATACTATGTAAATAAATGTAATTTCTTATTAAAAAATTTTGAAACTAAGAGTGAAGAGATTTTTTGTGAGATAGTGAGCAAGTAGAAGTTTTACTGAAATATTTTACTAAATTACTCTGCACATATATATGTCTGGTTATTTGTGTGAAAGTTGAGTAGTATATCTCTGGTTTTCTAATTAAGTACTTTTTGTGTTGCTAATTATATTAAATCAGTCGTCGGCAGGTTTGTGGGCATTCTCAAAGATAAAATAAAATACCCATATATCACATTAAAGTCTGCCTATTAGGTCCATGTTCAAGACAAATTAAATCGAAACTTCAATCAGTTTTACTTATCAATTAATGGCAAATCTGTTTCACGAAATTCAGTTACACAGACATAGAGGGTGTTATGGCTCAAGTAAATCTCAATTGTCATCGATATGGGTCCGTTCCAAATCGAAATGAAAACTAAAAATGGCAAATAATGAGAGAAATATATTACTTACTACTTAAAGTCAAACCTTCTGACTTAGAACACTTATTGCCAATGTATAGAAATGAATGGGTGGTGTACGAGTTCGAACGAAAAATACCTGCATTTAAATCACTACTTTTTAATGTTTCACAGAAAATGAAATAGATTTTCAATCTGTTTGCCAATTACATGCGTAACAAAATTCGATAAGATTAAAAAGGAAAAGGGCACTTATTCTGCTGATTAGTGGCTCAGAAGAACAACAGGTTAAATGCAACTCTGAGAAAATGAAATTGTTTTATTTTGAACATTTTTAATGTAAATGCAATTGTGTTTTGTAAAATAATGTATGACCCATCTGTTCCATCCATCTGATTGTCAGAATAACAATAATAATAATAATAATAATAAGGGAAAGCTTGTTAAAATCTTTATTACCCCGAATAATAAGGTGATAGGTTTCGCTCTAGAACAAAAATTTTTGTTCACATTGTGGCACAACTATGATTCTGTTCATGAGTGGCAAGCCGAGATAAATTATGTCAATTCTAAATATAATCGTGCATCGCATTCTAAATAATGTTCGACTTACAAAAGAAAAAATGTTAAAAACAAGCGAAGAGTCTGTTGGGCGCTTGAAATTAGCTTCGCTCTCTCTTTTACAAAGTTCATTATAAACTGTAAACCCATCGTCGACACATCACGCGGCGATATTCTAATCCTGAGTTGTTACATTCTACCAAATTGCAACGTTTCATACTACGCTTTCAAAAACGTACTCTCCTTTAGATCTGATATATTTATTTCGTTTTGTGGAGATTTCAATGCAGAACAATTTCCTGCAATCGTTCACAACAATTAAAACTCAATGGAGTCAGCAGAGTCAGTAAACTAACCCACAACATGGAATGCCCAAATACTCGACGACCATCTATCAAT
Source organism: Glossina pallidipes (assembly GCA_000688715.1). Lineage (NCBI taxonomy): Eukaryota > Metazoa > Arthropoda > Insecta > Diptera > Glossinidae > Glossina > Glossina pallidipes. The sequence goes on from KK499812.1 coordinate 860,495, forward strand.
TCCGCCAATCGTCCGCCTGGCAGCTCCGTCAGTATGTAACCCCAAACGAAGCAGCCAAGCACGAAATTCTGTTGATATGGGTCCCAAGGAAAGCATTCATCCAACTCAGCGGCATCATCAACTCATCCATATGTAATAGAAATTATATCTTTGCTGTATAGTCGAAACTCCAAAGCTTTCAATTTACATTTTCTCCGTATAACCAGCCATATGGGCGTCCATGGTACCATTATTGCTGACAAAATTGCATCCTCCAAATCAACGGATACCGGTGATCGACCTTTAATTTTTTTCAGCGTAAAAGGTTTTGACAAGCATGAAGCAATTCGCCATTGGCAGCAGCAATGGAATACCTCAGCTGTTAGCCCCTAGGTCCATACATAAACGTTAGACCATGGCCCAGTATTTTTAATCTCGGCCGTAACGTCATATGCCTCATCAACAAATTAATGTTTATTCACATCGGATATGGTGGTCATTTATACAAAATCAATGCAATTTCCAGGCGCAGGACCCGATCATCTTCCTTTTGTTTATGCGATGATTCACTTATTCGGCAAATATCCTCGTTTGGGCTTCTTAGCCTTCCCATCTTAGATATACTATGCTCTCAAAATGTAGCCGCTTATTTAGTAGTTTTTGTTTAAATCTATAAAATCTAATCTTCAAACTTTGAATTTTGCACTGCTAATCATTGTTTTTCGTTGGCAGCACTGCTTTCATATCAGTCTGTATTATTTTTGAGTATTTTATCCAAACACGGATAAAAAAAAATATGTATATATCCTCTGAAAATAACTATGAAATTTGGGTTCGATTTTGTTAAAGTAAGAAAAATTTGGTTGCATTACATGGGACATGTCAAAATGGATACAAGTAACAACAATTCACCCAGTAAATGAATTGTCAAGTCTATTTAAAACGCAGACAAAGAACTTTGTGTTCACACTGTGCCTTTTCTTTTTAGAACGCTGGGCGAATCATGTAACGTTTCTGGATTGTATTTTGATCATAACTGATGCAAGGTAACGTTTCTGGATTGTATTTGATCGTAATTCATGCAAGGTAACTTTTCTGGATTGTATTTTGATCACAACTGACGATGGTAACGTTTCTGGATTGTATTTACTGTTATGCATGCAGTTTTTAATTTTCTTTCTTTAAAGTAAAGATTGCCAGACTTAAAGAATAATTAATTTGTTGTTGATTTCTGAATATTCTAGAAGAAGAAGAAGAGAAGAAAATAATGGATTTTGTTTAGTTCCTAATCCATATAAACTTTATATTCAAGAGAAGAGAAGGAAAAAAATAATGGACAAAGATTCTGATAGTACAGTGACTTCATTGGACGAGAATACGGAAAACTTTTGCAACAATCAAACTCGAGATATTTTAGCTGAAGGTTTGATAAACCTATTTAAACCTGTAGTGGAGAAATTGGATGAAAGAATACAAGGCACAAGACTCGCTCAGTTGGAATTGAAAGCTCAGTTGGAGGCACTATCAGTGCAGTTGTGTGAAATTGAAAAGGCACAGCACAATATACCTGAATTTTCTAACAAAGTTAAAGAACTAATAAACGTCAAACACAAAGTTACAGTGATTTCTAACATTTTAACCACAAGCCAAGAGCGATTAACTGGTCTTCATAAGCTTATTGAGAAAGAGCAAAGAAAACGTCAAGCTTTACTAGATTCAGCTATAAATACAAATATTCCTTAAACAAAATTCGAAAATAATGGAAACACCATACACCGATCATTTGTCAGATACGGATTACGAAAATGTCTATGAACCCTCACAAGATTCTTTTTTGCTATTAGATGCTCTAGAAATTGATCTAAAGTTTATAGAACAAGAACTAAAACCTAATTTATGCTTAGAGATTGGCCCAGGCAGTGGAATAATTATTACAGCTTTAGCAAAACGCTTGTCTTCCACATTGTGCTTAGCTATAGATATTAATCGCTTTGCAACATGCGCGACAAAACTTACAGCCCAGCGTAATGGTGCGGAGGTGGAATGTATATGCGGTAATCTAGTAGATAACGTGCGTTGCAATTTAATAGATTTGCTACTATTTAATCCTCCTTATGTCGTTACGGCAGACGAAGAAATCCGAGATGCTAAAAGCAATTTAGTGCATTCCTGGGCGGGCGGTAAGCATGGTAGACGGGTCATTGACGTTTTATTGGCGAAATTGCCGGAAATTTTATCACCGCGAGGAGTATTGTATCTCTTGTTATTAAAAGAAAATAAACCAGAAGAAGTTATGCAAGCACTGACAAAGCTCGGTTTTAAAAGCGAAAAATTGATTGAGCGAAGAATACCTGGTGAATATTTATACGTATTAAAAGTACGACATCGGTTGTAATATGAGATTTTCTTTGGTTAAGTCAGGGGCAATAATTTGAAGATAAAAAAAAAGAAAAAAATCGAAACTGAAAACGAAAACGAATCTATTAAAATTAAAAGTCTTAATTCAAAATGTTTACTAAAATTATGAATTCTTATTAAGTGGGAAGATTACAACGGAGCTATCTCTGAAACATAAGCGTATGAACATTTGATTCTCTATGTTATTTTTATAAAAAAAAATATTCATTAAAGTACAAACTGTAGAAACGAAAGATTTTAGGGAATCATGATAATAGTGAATCCGTTTAACTCTGGTTCAGTTGGGACGAAAGCGGCTTTTTCAAAAAACCTTTTTTCATTTCAAGCATTTAAACCCATCGATAATCATGCTTCAATCAGCTAAAATGCACCTCCCACTGGACTGACGGTAAACGTTATATTACTTGTTTAAGAAAAAAAAAATAAATATGGCTGGTAATCAAGGAGCCATTTAGTGGAAAAGAACATTGAAGAATGGAGCATTTAATTGTAAAGTATACGTCGAACCGCTGAACGTCCATAGTCCTCTCTTTTTTTTTCTTTTCTTCTTTGGCAAAACGATCGTTCATAATATGTTTAGATTCCTAACCCACATCTCTGCCAGGAAGTGTGGTGTACATGAATTTGGCATATTTCGTTATCTTGTCACAATTATTGCATATCCTCTTTATAAACACATTATGCCTTCCTTTTTTCGTTTGCCCTCAATCTTTCTTCTCTCTTCAGTTCTTAAGAGGTCTACGTTTTTTTCTGATACTTCCTCCATGTCAATTATTTATTTGCGTAAAAAAAAAGATTTACGTAAAATTTCTCTATATTTAAAGCAATTTAAAATCAAAGTAACTATGCAATAAATAAGGAATGAAAACATTCAGTCTCTTTGTATATTTTTGAAACATTAAATAACACAAGAAAAATTTTTATGAAGAAATTTATAGACGAACGGCGCCAACCAATGGGAGCGCAAGTTAACATTTAGAATAGCGGCAAAATAAAAACTTTTAAAGCTCCTTATCTTTATTCGAATCATAAAACCCCAGAAGCAGAATAAAAATTATTTTTCGATAAAAAGCCGAATTCTTAAAGCAAACAACACCCGATTCGAGCCCACAAAAAGCATAAAATAAGAATGTGCTTAGTACCTACAGTTACTGCTTGCAAATTTCACATAAGTATCACTTACCTTTTCCAAGACAGATGAAATTTTTATACCAACCAAAGAGAGATAATACTAGATAAGATGAGAATAGTGCACCTTGTTTTGATGCGAGTAACAATGCAACTATTACATCTATTTTCCAGTTTCCGTGTTTCGTTCCTTAAATACTTCCAATGAACGCAGTGTCGCGAAACCATCCCCAAGTAAATCGGTCTGCTTTATTCGAACTTCCGCAAGAAATCCATAACTGAACGACAAATATAGAACGTATTAGTCTACGTAAACGGCCAACATTCCCATTTTACAGCTTCAACGATCACGTAAATCATTTTACACTAGAAGGCGAAAAGGGCGCCAATTAAAGAACTACAATTTGAGAAAAAGATTTTCATAAATTATTGAACGAGATCCACATGGATAATAATTTAGAGCCGATGGTCTTGGTTACTGATGCTCATCCCAGTTTTTAGTCCTATAATTTAATCAATCTATATAAATAATAAGGATAAACATTCGTATTTACTTAAATTGAGACCTAGTCCTTGTAGACGATGCTATTTATGGTAAAATCGGTGCGTATCGAGTGTTGCGATATTAGTTATAGATAATAGTTAGCTTAGATTAAATTAAATCAAAGGTATAACAAAGATATAATGTGTATATCTAAAATGTTTATATCCAAGATTAGTTTTATGATTTTTCTTTTTTAAGCTGAGAAATGAAATGTTAAGTGGAAAGTGCGATCCAATTTGCATTTTTTTTCATTTGAACACAGGAAACGTTCAAAGCAAAACGCTCTCTTTCACACATTAATTGTATACGATATTTGCGATTTTAACAATCTTTAAAATTATTCATCCGGGTTATTGGCAGGTGGCAGCACGATGTAAAAACATAAGAAAAGCGATAACTTCCAGAAGGCAACTAAATTATTTTTCGGTGTTTATGCAAAAAGATTTATGTAAAAAATATCGTGAATTTGATAAAGAGTGGATTTGTTTAATAAATCAAATGATGATGGAAGTGGCACCAACCACTGATTTGGTATATCAAGGGATATGTACGCTTTTTCACAATACCAATCCCAGAGAAAAGGAAAAAGCCAGTAAATGGCTAGAAGAATTTCAGAAATCTGTAAGATTTTGCAGTGCATTTTTATCAGGAAGAATTAATTCGTCTCTTTTTAGATTTACTCATGGACCATAGCCGATGAACTGCTGCAACAAAAACGGGACTTGCATTCATGTTATTTCGCTGCTCAGACAATGCGTAATAAAATTCAAAATTCATTTAATGAATTGCCGCCCTCCTCGCATGAATCGTTACGTGACTCTTTGATAACTCATATAGGACAAATAACAATTGACACCGACAATATAATAGTAACACAATTATGCTTGGCTCTGGCTGACTTATCTTTACTGATGGCGTCGTGGAAGCAGCCGATTTTAGATTTACTAGATATGTTATCACCGCAGCCGCAGTCGATGTGGCCGCTTTTAGAAATTCTTACATTAATACCGGAAGAAATGGATTCGCGGTATTTGCGTTTGGGAGCGAATCGCCGTGAAGAGGTACATTTGCAATTAGAGGCAGCCGCTCCAAAAGTGATGGAATATCTTTGCATGTGCATGCATGTAAGCGAAACTAATCAAGAGAAAATATTAAATGCGACCCTACGTTGCTACAGTACCTGGGTGGCTATACACGCCATACGTCTGCAGCAATCAGCACAAAATCCCTTAACGCAACAAGTCTTCAAATTGCTAAGCATGGAAAGCACTTCGCGCAAATTACATGATACCGCTACCGAATGTATGTGCGCGTTGCTCAGTACAAGCTTAGATCCTCAGTTTAAATTGCAAATATTCAATTGCATTTGCATGCTGGAGCCAGCCTATCATAATAGTGTGGGTACCGAGGACATAGATAAGACGATGAATTATTGTCGTATATTTACTGTGCTCTGCGAAGCGTTCTTTTTCGAAATGCTTCAAAGTGATGATATGCCGCATTATTCAATAAAAGGTCTGGATTTAGTGTTAATTTGTGTAGGGCATTTCGATTATGAGGTGGCTGAGATAACGTTCAACTTATGGTACAGTCTTAGCGAGGAATTATTTCAACGAAATAATGATACACTAACAGCGCATTTTAAGCCTCATATAGAGCGTTTGCTGGGTGCTTTATATCGTTTAGCGCAAATGGAGTCCGATCAGGAAGGTTTACTAGATGAAAATGACAGTTTTAGTGTGAGTTGCTGCAATTCCTTATTCGTAAAAATGTTGGAAAGTAATTTGATCCGTTTGCCTTTTGCAGGACTTTCGTCGAAAGGTTTCCGATCTAATAAAGGATGTTGCATTTATTGTGGGTTCGGGAGCGTGTTTTAAACAAATGTTTTTGCTACTGCAGTCGCCAGGAACCACATGGGAATCAACAGAATCAGCATTGTTTATCATGCAAAATGTAGCCAAAAATATTATACCGTAAATATTAAATTAAATATTTTCTTTATAATTCTCGTAAGTCAAATTTTGTATTTTCTTTTTTTTTTTTCAGAGATGAAAACGAAATTATTCCCAAAGTAGTGGAAGCTATACTTAATCTTACAGATAAGACTCATATAGCCGTGCGTTACACTTCGATTATGTTGCTTGGCGAATTATGCGATTGGATCGAAAATCATCCGGAGACGCTGCAAGCCGTACTAGATTTTTTATTGTGCTCCTTGCAGCAGAAAAATGGTTTGGCCGCCGCTGCCGCCATTGCTTTGACTTCAATTTGTTCGTCCTGCCGACAAAAAATGACATGTCACATTTTTGGCTTGGTGAACATAGCTGGAAGTTTAGATAGTTTCGAAATCAACAATGATTTGGCGATAGGACTATTGAAAGGCATTTCGCTCATATTATCACGTCTGCCTAGAAATCAACTAGAGACGGCTATGCGCGAAATAATAAGATTTCAATTAGAACCTCTAGCGGAGCTGGTGAAAAGTGGTCCTGTCACTGTAGTTTGCAAGGGCGAGCGGACAGATCCCGCTTATTGGGTGGATAGAGCCTGTGCTGTTATACGCCATACTAATCCTGATGTCAGCACCGAGGAAATACATCCCACCTTACAGATTCTGAATGAGACTTGGCCTTTGATTTCCCAAATAATGGATAAATATCAAACGGATGTAAGAGTTATGGAGCGCACTTGTCGCCTAATACGCTACGGTGTGCGTATGGTACGAAAACAGGCGTCATTGTTAGTAGAGCCTCTAATTAACCAAATGGTTTGCTTGTACACTTTACATCATCATAGTTGCTTTCTGTATTTGGGCTCAGTATTTGTGGATGAATTCGCCAAAGTAGACGAATGCATAAACGGGCTCTTGGCCATGCTAAAGGCCTTTATTGAGCCCACGTTTAAAATGTTGCAAGTAGAGAATGGTTTAAAAAACAATCCAGACACTGTGGACGACTTTTTTCGTTTGTGTTCGCGTTTCATAGATTGCTGTCCGTTACCCTTCCTACAAAGTGCGCTAGTTACGCCCATATTTCAATGCGCATTGCTTGCCTGCACTTTAGATCATCGTGAAGCGAATTCTTCGGTCATGAAATTTTTTTGCAATCTTCTAAAATGGGGACGCAGTAATAATTATCGCTTATCGGAATGCAAGCCACTGGTGGTGGAAATCGCTCAACAAAATGGAGAAGCCCTAGTTATGAATCTTGTACACGCCTCAGTATTTTGTTTGCACTCGTATATGTTGCCTGATGTAGCAGAAGTTGTGACTGAACTCAAGGCTGTTGTGACCAACGAACAGATGGAATCATATCTTAAGACGGCTCTGGATGCCTTGCCAAGGAAAAATTCAGGAGGCTACGTAACCGCCACACAGCTACAATTAGATGAGTTTTGCAATACGGTCATGAGGTAAGTGCATTAACAGTTCATAAAGATACGAAAGCAAATGCAATATTTTAATTCTTCAATTATAGAGCTACTGCTCCGAAATCCGTGACCGTGGCCTTGAAAACATTTACTCGCTTATTCCGTTAAAAAGTTATGTTCTCTCATCCTGAACTATTAAATTAATTATTGTGCTACACGAAAATAAATATGACTGCCTATGATGTGTATTTTTTTTCTGCAGCCACTTTAATTTTTATTATAATTATTAACTTTACTGATTACTCTTAATTTATAAAAACAAACGCTAATTTTAAATGTATTTATGTAAATTTTATTTCATTGATATGTACATATATATATATATGCATATATATGTACATCTTTTTCATCCTCTGCTATCTCTTAACTTCCCCTATATTCATCATTAACACATTTTAAAAAGGATGTCTTAAGTAAGTCGATAAAAAGCTTCTAAAAAAATTAGTAAAACAAATTATGTCATATTAAAAAAAAAAAAGTAAACAACATAATCGGACATATTTAGTGGTAGTAGTTTTACGTCAAAAAATTACATTAATTGTAAATTAATAAAAGAGAAAGAAAAGAAACCATAAGACTTTTAAATTCCGGTTAGTTATCACTTATAAAATTATTTTCGATTAATCAAACATGAATACGTTAGACGCGCGTTGTTTTGCCCAGTTCTGAAGGAAAAAACTATTTGTATATTTTTTTCTGAAAAAAAGCAAATTTGCAAACATCCATTTTTATTGAATGTATTGATCATGTGTTGCTAGAACTACCAAAAGTAACAAATTGTATGGAATGTGCAAATTTCTGCGAAGTAGAAAATGCAAGGTTTATTCCAACAGAAAAATCATAAAATCTGTGAAATGTCTTCTAATGGGTAATACGCGGGCTTAACGCTGCTGATTGGGGCGGCTTAATATCCATTAATTTGCACAATTCATTACGTATCGGCCTCACCTCCAATAGCGGTAAACCCCAGTCGGTTTCTGACAACAAATTCAGTGCCGCTTCCATATTTTCCTCAGGTATGTTACAGACTTCCCCATGCAAAGCTAATGCTTCATATAACTTGGTCGCTGTTGTCTTACGTATGTGCACGTGGGTTAAACCGAGGAATACCGACAATTTTGAGAGCACTTTCTTACATAGATGAGGCACTTGAACCAACTGACAAAAAACATTAATACTGGAAACAATCTTATAGAGCTTTTTAAAGCCTTTAATTTCTAAGTTGAGTAAACGATATAAATCGTCGGCGAATGTTGATGACTCATCTAGCAATGCCGAGTTAATGGTACCTATAAAACGAATATGAAGGGTTTATCGAATAGAATATCATATTAGGGTTAGCTTTTCAAATCACCTGAGCTTATAACAGTGTCGAAAAAGTTTAACATAGGATATGTTACCCTTTCATTGAGCAAGTTTTTCTCAAAATTTTCGATCATCTCATGACATAGACGCGGTATTTCACTTGGGTTATGGCGAAGGAATTGAAAGAAAGCAGCCGAGGAATATTTAATTAAAGACTCCGTTAGTTGACCTATACTGGCACTTAAACCCAACAGAAGGCGTTGCGAATACTCGGTAAGATCCAAAAGAGAGCAAAACATGGGAAATGTGTGATCTGCGAACAACCACAGAACTGTATTCGCATCGTCGGGAAATGTTTCTTTCAATCGTTGATGGTGATGTATATGAGGTACTTCTGGATGCAAATGAATCAACTGACAAAGTAATCGGCCCGCCAAACCACGCGTGCGATCAATTTTCTCCACCGCCTGTTGCATCAAACTCACTACAATCTCATGTACATAATCAGCTTGCAGTAATTCCATGGGACATTGCTTTAATAGCTGATAAATGGCTAAAGGAAAGAAACGAACACTCATAAGATTTTAGAGATAATAGATTTTTTAAATACCATTCATTGCCGCCTCTCTCACCCAAGCGCCAATATCTCCGCGATTATCTAAGGTATATTCACCCAACGCTTTTAGAAGACAATCCAAGACACTGTTAAAATATCTGGTATTGGCAAAGCTTACTACAAAGAAAATTATACCACAAACTTATAATGGTTATTAGGATATCGTGCAATGTTTATACCTTTGGAGTCTTTATTGAAACCCACCGTTTCCACTAATTTGCTTAACGCTTTAACGCTATCGCGGCGTGCTTCGCTCCAATTTTGCGTAGAATTATGCATCATTTCGAATTCTTTTCTAAATTCTCCGCCTTCAATTATGATTTGGAGTGGCGTTAAGGAGTGTTGCGTGAGGCTTTCCAATAATGCATCTATATGAGGACAAATCATGAAATACGGCAACGCCCCTAAAGCACCTATGTAGCCCATTCGTATATGTTCCTCTAACGTGCTTTCTACTCCCTTTAAATAGAATTTAATTATCGAATCGTTTGTTTCCGCTCTTTCTGGTGTGTCGTAGAACGCTCTGCAAAGCTGAGCAAACGCCTCTGTAGCTGATTCTCGAATTGGAGCTGTCTTATTTATAAGACACTTATCTATTACTATCTGCCATGAATCTGCAGTACGAATATGATTAATAAAATATTCCATAGGTACACACTATGGAACTTACCCAAGCACTGCGTGGTAACTTCAATTTTGGCCAGGCTGCAGTTTTTAATGAAATCTGTGCAGCATTGCTTCATCAGTTCGCCGCTCATGCCGCGAAAGAGATCTCTTTCTATGAACTTCACAATAAGTTCGTTTAGATTAGATGTTGCTTGATTCGACAAGTACGCGTTACTCGCTCCCTCTTTTGATAATTTTTCGGCATCCATTTTACTTAAAACTAAGACAATTTCTCCCAATGCCAAAACGCTACCATGACGTGTGTTGATATCAATAGAATCAGTTTTTGAAAACAGTTGATCCATAACTACGGTGGCCATGTAATCTGGAGCATGGTGTGTAAGCCTATGCAAAGCCTTCGCTGATAATTCTCTTATAATAATATCCCAATGATTTATTTTTCGTTCCACTAAATGGTCTATTAACGGTTTGCGGTATTCTTCGAATTGCGCTATAAAATCGCTAATGTTTAGAAAAGAATTTTGCCGCCAACCCACCGAATAGAAGTCAGTAGTAGTGGATATTTCAATGCCGTATGGAAAGTTACCCAAACGGCCCACACTTTCTTGAAAAGCAGCCGAAGCTGCCCTCCGACAATTGATTTCGCGATCAAATGCAGCTACGATCAGGAGGCCAGCTGAAATTTGACTAACAAACGGTTGCAAATCATCAGAATTGTATGCTCTGGCGAAAGCCCAACACATATAACAAGCTGCATCTCGTATGTGTTGTCCAACTGACATATGACCTTTCATCTCATCGTAGAATAAAGCTTTCATTAGCAATGGAACGAGTTCTTGCAAACGATAAGGCAGCAAAAGGCCACGTTTCGCCAATTCGGCTAACGCCAAACAGGCTCCATGCCAGGCTTCATGTGGTTCTAATGGACTTAAAATATCTATAACAGAACCAATGATGTCATCAGCTAGCTCTTTGGAAAGCCGGTTAGCCACGCGGCCCAGACCTTTGGCAGCCGACCAACGTATTTCACTTCCTCCACTGCGGAGACCCTGAAGTAATTCTTCAATAACTTCTTCTATGGCATCAGGAACTAAAATTTCTTCTTCAGAGCTATGCTCCTCGATAATATCCTGGGAATCTCCTATTGTGTTTTGACCGATAGAAGATTCTACCTGATTGAGATTCATGGCTAAAGAACGTGTGCCGCGCTTATATCGCCAGTTAGCTACGCGTGGTTTTAAATATACCAGTCCTATACGCTGTACAATTTTCATATAGCTTTTGTACTTTAGAAAATCTGAACCATCTTTGTATTGGCAGGTTATAATCCACTGCAGAAGTTTATCGGCATAAGGAAGTAAATCTTCACGTTTGCCATGTTTTAAAATAGCTGCCACCGCTTGTAACTGTCCAAATTTGCAATCCACCGTATTGGCCTGATGTTGACTGATTACCCAATCTAAGAAACTTTCCAAATATAAATCTTTGATATCAACTCTTACAAAAAATTTGGCAGCAAGGAATGCTGATATGTTACTGCAAGTATCATTTGAGGATGTAAATGTTTTACACAAATCGTAAATGCGTTCCATTTTTGATTTTTGCTGCCCTTTGCTGGTCGCAATGAATTGTACATTACCTTGGGCATTATTTTGAGTAGTGTAGGCATCTAGACGAGACATATGAAAAGGATTCAACACCAAAATGGACAACCATAACAGTAATACGTAACGTGTTTCCCAGTTTTTAAAAGCAGTAGGATCTTGTTGTTCCAAAGTGTCCAAAGCAAAATCAAGATCGTTTAGTTCGTGCGGTAAAAACTTAACCAATACTTTGTAGGTTCGTACTTTGCATATTATATATAAATATTTAAAAGCTGCGTGCATTACTGCCTCTGGTTGGGATCGGTCACGGATTTTGTTTAGCAAACGCCCTAGCAATTTCTCCATATGAGGGTCTAATAAATGAGGCTGCTCTTGATACCTGCGCCGACATACGAAGATACACAATAAAATGCGATTCCATTTCATTTTTCCACTTACCTTGATAAAACTTCGGTGTACTTTTCAAAATCCTTTTCAAACTTTGGTACATCAGTGGCCCCATTAGCGATACAATATGTGGGAATTGAGTCAATCATTTGCAATACTTGCTCCAATTCGACGAAATGCTCTAATGTATTTGAGGGAAGCTCATCCTCTTTTATAGTTTCACATTGCAGCATGATGACTACTTTTTAACAGATTCTATGAAAATTTATTGAAAATTTTACAGAAATTTTCTATTTTTTCCAAACAGTCGGTTTCGGCTTTTTTGATTTTTTCATGCGAATTGTTGCAGTGATGTAGTGATGTCAAAACCCTATATTTACTTTTGACAATTATTTTTTTGTATTTACGTATTCCCTTAACTAACAAATCATATGTTATGCAATCAGCTGTTTCGGTGGGTGTTTTTTTTTTATATATTAGAAATGTTATTTGTATAAGAGCAAAAACAAGCTTATTTTCTTATTATAAAGCTTCCATCTTAATTCAACATTCAAAAAAAAAAAAAAGGAAATATTATAAACTATTAAGAAGCGATTTTAGCCTGTTACAGCGATGACTATGCCAGAATTTTTTGGCTGCTCTATGATCGCATTTGGTCCTCCCTTGGCATTGTTCATTTTTACTATCGCTAATGATCCTATTCGGATTATAATCTTGATAGTTGCTGCTTTCTTTTGGCTGGTTTCGTTGCTGGCTTCATCGATCGTATGGTACGCGATAGTGCCCTTAAGGAAATTTTTAGCATTTGGTGTTGTTTTCTCAGTGTTGTTCCAAGAAGGTTTTCGGTACATTATTTATCGGATTTTAAGACGTACTGAGCAGGGATTGCAGGTGGTCGCTGAAGATACACGCGTCATTGAAAACAAGCACATATTAGCTTACGTTAGCGGCTTCGGCTTTGGTATTATATCAGCAATGTTTGCTTTGGTTAACGTTTTGGCAGATATGGTGAGTGAATCAGACGATAGATTTGTTTGTGTAATAATTCCTTCTTTTCTTGACTTTTAGTGGGGTCCGGCAACACTTGGCTTAAAAGGTGGATCTGAAGTGTTTTTCTTAGTCTCCTCTGCACAGGCACTTTCTATATGTTTGTTGCACACCTTTTGGAGTGTAATATTTTATAACGCATTTGACACGAATAACTACATGCACATAGCCTATGTAATCACTACGCATATGGTTGTCTCTTTAATTACTCTGCTAAATGCTCATGAATTGTACACCGCATCATTACTCATCAACTATTGTTTGACTGTAGCAACAGCTATTTTAGCTTTTCATGTATCAGGAGGTACAAAGCGCTCTCTTAAACGTTTTTTCACCTGCCAGTAACTAGTAACTAGAGAATTTTTGTATTACTATTAAGAAATAAACTCTAATTATGACGTTAAGTTCTTAAATAGAATTTAATTTTGTGAATTTTAAATATACAAAATAAAAATATACAGTTCATGGAAAATATTGAGCTTTGCGCACTGTTACCCCATAATCGGCTAAAGCAGGAGCCAGATCTTCCATAGTCATCGTGTATTTACGTTCCTTATTCATTTTGGGTCCCTGAAATGCATTGATTTTTTAATTTCAATTTTTGATTTCGTCAAATTCTTTGAGCAACCTTTACAGGACCGTTCTGATTGCTGGTCCTAGTTTTGCAATGTTGTAAAGCATCGTTCGCCACATCGGAAATAAACTTTTGCGTGGCCACCGATATCAATCTAACAATTCGAGGATCACTGGATTCAAAGCCAGCCGAGTTCAAATAAAACGCTGTGACGGCATCTGGAACAGTTGGTATATAATCCTCTAATTGTAAGATGAAATCGCTTAACTGGGTGGTCTTTAAGTACGCATTTATAAGAACAAAAGAAACTGCGATTAATTGTTTGGTAATAGTTTACCTCTTGTTGCTGAGTTTGTTGACTTTGTTGACTTGTTGTATTGGTTGTATTCGGGCGGTAGATACCAAAATTTGTTCCGATCATGATTTTCCAATTATCTAACCTTGATTTTATTAACAACTATATTTTATTTTAATTATTATTATTTAATTTAATCACAATATTAACAATAAAAAAAACTCTTAATTTTCTGCTCTTATTCTTCTTTTATGAATCAGCTGCCACGAAATAATGACATCTTAGTGATACACTCGGAGAAAATGTTCTTAAGTATTACAATGTTTGGGATATTTAAGATCTTTTGTTTTTTTATTAATCCCATTAATGAAAGCATATATTTAAATATCAATTCATGGCTTGATGTATCTGTTATATATAATGTTTGCACATAGCTGAACATTTAGCTTGCAATGCATTGCTAAAGTTCACCCAAACTACTTTTTGTCCGCATTGAGCTTTTTCAATATGAGCCAGCTAATCACCTGTTTTTCGCTAAATATCTTTTAAGACGAAGAAGAAGAAGAACAAATCAAAAATTGCTGGAATTGTAAAATTTTCTAATATAAATAATATTTAATATAATAATATTGTCAAAAATTACTGGAATTCTAAAATTTTTTAATATAAGTAATATTGTGACAGACATAATTAAATTATGGTTGTAAGTAATGAAGAAAACATACCCTCGCCGAATTGTCCAGAATTAGAACCGCCACCTTCAGGTGATTCTCTCGGTGATTTGCTGGAACATCTCGAAGATTATTCTCCGACTATCCCAGATGCTTTAACATCCCGATATTTAAACATGGCTGGATTTGAAGAAGTAGATCCCCGCATTGTTCGTATTATATCTGTAACTGCTCAGAAATTTATTTCGGATATTGCAAATGATGCGCTACAGCATTGCAAGACTCGCAACATAAGTCAACATTCTGGGAGTCATGGTTCAAATAAGGTAAGGTATAAAACGTTCAATAGACTAAGGTTTAGTTTACTGCACACTTACTCATATTTAAGCATCTTTTGCATTTTTCCATTATTTTTTGTAATGCAATCAAGTCGCCATTAGACAAAGATAACTTTACGCACCTACAACGTTGACTTTTTTCTTATAATTCCTGTTTGAATGTGTGATGTGAATGTGTGTTGTGTATAATTGATCCATGTAAAAGGTACAATAACTTCTCCAACAGTATCACGAGTTTTGGAACAGTTTCATCTGGCTTTTTGAGAAAACCTTTTTTTCTTATGAGCGTTAAAAGTCGATTTATTTTTTTAAATTGTTTATAATAATTACTTTTGATTTTTTCTAGGATAAAAAAGCTAATAAAGACCGTAAATATACTTTGGCTATCGAGGATTTGACACCAGCATTAGCTGACCATGGCATAACTATGCGGAAGCCCCAATACTTTGTTTAATTGATTCATATATTGCTCATAAAACCTATAGTATAAGAAGAAGCATAACAATTCCACAATTAATGATGAGATTATATTGAAAATTATAAAAAAATAAATTTGTAATATCCATATACTTATATAAAGAGCAAAAACAAAAACAAAGAAATCTATTAATTGAATTAGTTGATGAACTCCTTAAAATATATTACAAAATAGATATAGATATAGAGCGATTTGAAGTTGCGTTTTTCGGTTCATGCCGAAATAATCCAAAATAATCTAATTAAGAAACCAAAAACATTGACACGCAATAGCGATAAGAGATATGATTAAGACTCAGTTAGGCGATGAATTGCAGAGGAAATTTTATACATTACACATTTACATAGATTTTATTGTAAGAACATATGCAGAGTTTAGAGAACGAAAGATTTTTAAAAGTTATCTACATTGATAATGTTACGCGTTGCGTTCCCCTTGCTACGAATCAAATTACGAAATATGTATGTATGTCAATCAGTGATTTAAATTTTGTTCTGTAGTAATAAAAGAAAATGCCTGTGCACGACCGTACGTATGCCTCCGTAATTTACAAATACCTTATACTTATTTTATATTTTTTAGTTTATACGAAGGCCTTTATCAAATTTATAGTAAGTGCTCGAATATGTGGATATCGTTTTTTTAAGTTAAGTGACAATATTCCAAATGGGAGAATAGCATCAAATAATGGAAGACTTGAGTGAATTACGGGTGAATTTTTTACTTCTGTGTAAAACGTACGCGTAAAAACAGAGATGGTTTCAAAAATACAATGTTAGCACCGGTGCTATAAATTGCTTAATTGAGTTCTTTGCGATCCGTTGATAATCGGTCACTCAAGATCTGTACAGAATGTTGAAGCTCTTCGTTTCTTTTTCCCCTATTTGCATTTTCCCGTTTGGCTTCATTGACTCTAGTTTTGATCTCCTCCATTTCACTTAAGCGTATATCAAGCGATTTCTTGTCTACAAAGTTTGATGCCGAAAGCTACGCCATATCTAAAATATATTTTCAACAAGTGATTTAGGACCTATTACTTGTGGCTTTAAATCAAATAAAAAACTGAGAAGCAGATATCTCTCGGATACGTTTTTGCTCTTAACATAAATGCTATAAGAAAGTCAATATAAATTCTTACTTACTCTAGTAAGTTCTTAATGTACGGCCCTCGCAATTCACTCTGTAGCTTAAAAAATGATTGCTTATGGAATTTTTTCTGGGTGTTTTTATTAAATAAACAAAAATTGAAGAAATATTTTACAATATTCTCAACGTAACAGAACTATCACTCGTTGTTAGTGGTGGTGGTGGTGGTAGCGGTGTTCGTGTACTCACATAATTCAAAATTCTTGCTCTTAATTAATAATCAAATAATCCAGTAATTTTTATATTCTCTTACTTATTATTATACGTAGAGGTGTGAGTATGTGTTCTATGGGATACTTGTTCTCAATTTTGTTTTTTTGGTTCTTTGCTCTCATTACTTGCAATTTACTAATTAGATGAGATCACTTAGTATTAGTTGGCGTTTGTCGTCTAAGTGTATCATATATGATTTACATGATGGATTTTTTTTTTTCTCTACTTTACATTAAACTCTCGGAAAAAAACAAACTCATATCATTTTATTTTTTGCTTACACTATGAACAACGCAACGTAAACGATTTGTTTATTGTTATTTATTTTCTGCTACATTACTCTAAAACCTGGTGACTTCTTCTTCGATTCGTTCATTTGGAATTGTGAGAACAGTCGTTTTTAAGCTGCTCGACAAAACGGTTTAATGTCCTATATACGCTTCGATATGCCGTTAGATAGTCAACAAATTTCTCTTAAGGTGCTTGCTGTTATTCTTTTGTTTGATTGATTGATTGATAGGATTTGGCGTTGGTTTTGAAACAAAGCCGGGAAATAGATAAAAGTTACAATTTAAAAATTGTGTGTAAAAGCACACTTGAAATAAAATCGAATAAATGAATAAGAATAACTAAAGTGCAAATAAAGAAAAAAAAAAAAAAAAAAAACAAAAAAGAAAAAAAAAGTCGCTTTTAGTTTAATACGTAATACAAGAAAATTAAAATTTATTGCATTGAAATTTCAAAGCCTTTCTTAAATGGAAAAAATAAGGAGGAAAAATATATAAATAATAAAAGAAAAATTACACAGAGACTAACTAGCGCATCATATCAAAGATGTAAGTAATTAATCAATCAACAGAAAATGTAATTTATTTATTCTTTCAAATTATCAATGCAACTATCAGGAAATTAATCTTTCAGTTGAGAGAGTTCTCAACCGTTCGCACGCCGCCGAGTAAGGGGAGAGATATAATAATATCATCATTAAGTTTCTTACAATCATTACAATTCATCAGAGATGACATATTTTACAGATGCTTTTGTGATTTGCTTCTGATATTTAATTCATTGTCCGCCCAATTGTCTGTCCCTGTCAATTTATGAAGTTTTTAAAATGTGAAAAAATTGTAAGATTAATCTCAAATTGGATTAAACTTAAAAGTCGAGAATTGATTCACGTTACTTGGTATTCAAGATTGCCTACGTCATTTATCTTAAATTTCTTAAAAGCTTGCGTTTCATATGTAAGCGATTAAAATATCTAGGGTAGGGGTTACGATTGAATCTTCACATCTTCCCATACATCTTTTAGCGAATTAACGAGTGACGAGTATATACGCCATGATCCGTCCATACGTCCTTCTCAGATTTCGTCATAAAATTTTACCATTATGAGCGTACATTTGCCATAATAATATATTTTAGAAAATATTCTGTCATTTTGTTAAGTCGTTCCATTACAACGTAACTTCATTTTACACTAATATCGTATGTAAGGAGTATACGAGTATATCGCTAAAGGGATCAGTTGACTAGTTAGATTAACGCATTTAACTGTCATAGTGTATTTAAATGCAACTGCTTTTATTGTGTCAATCGTTCCAGCTTAAAAAGCTTAGGAAGTTTCGTCCAATGTAATCAAAAACCTATTCATCATATTGTCTAGAGTGAACAGTAAGTCTGTCGCGAATTGAAGATTAAAATTATTGAGAGGAAATTTTGGAAGCTGCTTTGATCTCATCGTAAAGCATTTTCACGTTTAACTATTGGAATTTGATTAGTATTTTTTGTATCCAACAAAAAGCATAAAATAGATGTATTCTTGTTAAGCATAAATTTTTGAATGGCTTCCCTTTATTGGTTCTTTATAACTAATTTGCAGAGTAAACGCACAAATCTTCGTCACATGAACACGAGTTTGATTCTTGAAAAATTACTCCAACTTTACTCGATTAGAGTAAAGCTGATAGCTTTCCTTAGGCTGTAAACGTTCTTTCCAATATTAGGTAAAGTTGATGCGGCAGCGTCTTTGCGTAAGAGATTATTCGATCACGTTTGATCCTATTAGGTCAAAGTCAATGTATGATTCCAGAAGTCGACTATGACTGTGGTTTTTTACCGGAAAGGCACTGACGACATTCACAGACCCGGTGGAGCCTATCGCTCTTGGGTAGTAAAAATGCTTTAAAAATTTTTAATTTTCTTTATTTTTTAACATTAACAATAACGCAGTAACATAACAGAGATTTGTATCCTAAATTAAATTGGAAGTTCTTCATTTTTTATCATTTGATTTCGCAAAAAAAATGAAAAAAAAAAAAAATTGTATGAATAATTGACTAATAAAATAATAAAAAAAAAAAAAAAAATTAAAATGAAAAATAAAAATACATTTTAATTACAAAGATAGTCGTCAATCACATAGAGAGTTCAGCAATATAAGTTAAGCTGACTTTAAGACTTTTGACTGTTATGAGAAACACGTGCATGGCGTGAATTATTAATTATGTCTAAAATGATTTTAAATGACAGCAATCTTTCAAATATCAAATTAGTTGCATTTGAGAAGTGCGCGTTAAAGGTTTCGCTAAGTATTGAAATTCCTTTTTTGAAATTAATTAAGTTCGAAGAAGGAGCTCCCAAGTAGATAAGAGCTATCTTCACGTAAATGGAAGAGTTTTTTTTTTTTTTTTTTGGTCACGAAAATAAAAGCTGCTATGCTTAGAGGAATTCTTGTACGAACGATTGTCTTGTAGCGGTGTGAGCTATAAGTGTATAGGGTAGTAATCAGCGTGAGTAGTGAAACCGATCATTTTGTCGGTCATTTTGCGTAAAAGCATTTTTTTTTTTTTATACTAATTTACGTTGAGAAACAACTCAAATCTATTCGTTCGTGTACCCAATACTTGGCATCTCTTCTAAAGAATAATGTTAACCTTATATTAAGTAGGAAAAGTTTTGTTTCGAATTTTCACTAAATGAATCCTACGACAATTTTCTATAACCAGTGCTATGGTGGATTACACAGTTCTGCTGCAATCGTATGATGAAATTCTTTCCAAACTTTTTGTAAATATGCGAAGCAGATAACTGATACATTGTGTCCTAATACCATCGATCCAATATTCCTCTCATTCTTGCCATTCTGTGATCCTTTGTCACGCCGACATTACGATACGTACGATGAAGGCGACTTGATTTTTTTCAAGATATATTCGTTTGTTCGTGATGCCTGAGCAAGTCGTTACCGGCTTTTCTGAAATATAGCATCGTTTTCTTAGTGAGAATTTGTCGTCCTATTGTTTCTCCTTTCAGCTTTAGGCGACAGGCACCTCACTTAAGTAAATGCAGCATAATGTTTGGGAGCTTTGAATAAACAGAAGTCGATGGCAAGAAAACGCCAAGCGCTGGTTACTTTTTCTTCTTAATCAACACGTAATATGAATGGAGGGGGGGCGTAAACATTGAGAGTATTACCGAACGTCCATGGCGTCAACCCCACTTAGTGGTATGAAGAATTTTGACGAAGTGTTGCCACGAACGGTAGGAAGATGAGACACCAAACTGACACACTTTGTCATCATTTTTAAAAGGCATTTCATTTATTCATTAAGTAGAAGATTTGGAATGCATTGAAACGTCATTGATGTTCGAATTGCGATATTGCGATATAACCTAAAAATAAAGAAAGCAAGAAATGTTAAGCCTTTGTAAGGTGAAGTAAATGTCCATATGTGATGGCAACGATGTCTGAACCGAAAAAATGGATGTAGTTTCAGTTTGTTAAGGATAATTTTCTTTTTTCTCTTCTAGGATAAACCGATACGTTTAGAAGAAGCTTTTTATTCTTTTAATTTTTTTGATCTTCTCGCGGGTAAAGATATGTGAAATGCGAAGTTCCTGCTTATGGGTACTACGCTAATTATCTTCAAACCGTTCAACGTAACCTTTTACTCTTGGCTTTGCGCGGTCTAAAATGGGATCCGCAGTTAATTTTATGTCAATATATTATATCAATAAAATTCATTGATCTTCCCACTCTTCAGAGACGACGTGACCTATTGAGTCTAATATTTATTGCCAAATTAATACGGGAAGGTGTTCAATACACCCTCTAAGTTGAGTAGATGCTTTGTACCACTTCAACTATGTGAGATGTGTCGCACAAATTATCACCGTCATAATCCTTTGGTTTCGTTTTGTAAGATATAATAACATAATAAAAAATCGCATAAATCCTATGATTCTATTCATACGATATAACACTCTTTCCACGAATTTAATGCCGGATATGTTTTGTGATTCTGAACGGACATACGCACGCATGTGCTTCGGCGAATTAATACCGCTCACATTGTAGGAGTAGGGTCTTTGGCGAGTCCGAACATTTACAACCTTACCTTCCAAAGTGTTACTTAAGTTTTTAAAAGCAACTATTTGTGCGTTGCCTCCTTTTTGGAACTCATATCAAATCCAATGTCTTAAATGCACTTTATCCACTGCACTCTATTCGCTTTTGATTCATTTCGTAAGTAAGTAATGAAAGGTATTAAAAATAGCATTTTTATATCGCATGCGAGAGGTTCGCTAAATAAGAAGACCCCGTCATACGTGCTTACCTTCGCTTGACAAGTAAACTTACCAAGTCCAGTGTCTTAATGGCACTTTATCCACTGCACTATATTCACCCTTTATTCACTTCGTAAGTAAGTGGTGAAGGGTATTAACAATAGCACTTTTATATCGCATGCGAGAGGTTCGCTAAATAAGAAGATCTCACATCACGCATTCTATGTGATTGCCTTCGTTTGAGAAGTAAACTTATCTGCAGATAGTAAAATGCGACAGAACTTTACCGCCAACCTATTGTATATGTATATTTTGTTTTTCCTTCTCAGATATATACTTTTTATTATATATATGCACATTTAATTGCTTATATTACTGTCATTACTATTATTTTTGTATTCATCATAGAAGAAAGTTTCAGACATTCCCGAAAGTATATATATATTCTTGATCAGCATCCAATTCTGATTATATATAGTACGCGGTAAACATTCCCCCTTTCGCAAAAATGAAGTTACCGCCTATAAATTTGCAAAAGGATTTGAAAATGACTACAATGTCTACAGGCATATACAACAAAAACGGGGCGCACCTTTGCTTTCCGCTTTTTTTGCTTGTTACTCATAACATACAACACGTATATCATATAAATTTCCACTTTTATTGTGAACAAAGAAAAAAAATCAGCCACGCCCTCTCAATATTATAGAGTATGAAAATGTAGTTCTTTTCCTTTGTTTTTTAGTCGATGATGATGGGTGTAAAAGATTCGGTCATGACCGAATATAATTTTCTTACTTGTTTCTATGTGCGGTCCTTACATTTAGTTTAATTTTTTACTTATTTATTTTTATAAATTTTTTTTCTCTACCTTTGTTGTTGTTGTTTTTTTATTTTTATTGCTTTCTTTTTAATTTTAATTTTTCAATAAATTTAATAATTTCTCTCGGTATTTAGTTTTAAGCATAAGTTCTTTTGTTATTACGCATGTGTGTAAACAAGAATTCATGTAATGTAAGCACTTTTTAGTCGTACGATCCTTCCATTTTAGTTGGAATAAACGTAAACAAATAAATAATCGGACTAGAATATTAGATGATAGACCAACAGGCAGACAACTATTTCACTACAATGTAATTGCTTTCATAAATAATGGAGGACCGACTGCATTTACATTTCCGTTGTTTTCCGTATATTTCATTAAAAAACCGGTTATTCGATATTATTAACTATAATAAGGCAATATGTTTATGGTGTCAAGTAGAGAGATACTTGTTTTCGTTGATATTGTTTTGCTAACAAAATTGAAACTTAAATGTCCGCATATCCACCTGAGCGGATGAGTGGGCGAAGAGTCTCGACTAATAACTCAATGATCGTAGGTTCATACCTTAAATGCCCCATAGTTTTCAATAAAGTCGATAGCCTTAGATGCTTATGCTTTAAGGCTTTATTTTCTGCCTA
The DNA here is from genome assembly GCA_000688715.1 of Glossina pallidipes. Lineage (NCBI taxonomy): Eukaryota > Metazoa > Arthropoda > Insecta > Diptera > Glossinidae > Glossina > Glossina pallidipes. The sequence continues at coordinate 883,327 of KK499812.1, forward strand.
AATTAATAATAACAGTAAATGTCCACATGTAGACTGTGCTGAAACCGAGCAACAATAGTGTTATCTTCTAATCAAAAATTAAAAAGGGCTCTAAAGACTCCCTCTAGTATATATATTTTTAATGAGGCTATTCATTTTATTTATTTGTCCGTCCATCGATAAGGCGGATTTCTTTTCTTTATATTTTCAAAGCCCTCAAAACCATATAATAATTATGAGGAAACTTGATGCCCGTTATGATTGATTTTCCTATATATATATATTTTCATTTTAGTTATTTGTCCGTCTGTCGATAAGGCGGATTTCTTTTCTTGACCTCAAAAACATATAATAATTATTAGGAAACTTGATGCTCGTTATGATTGATTTTCCTATATATATATATATATTTTCTTTTTTTTTGTAATATGGTCCATCACTCAGGAGGGATGTCTCCTCTACATATAACAATGGATCATTGCTATGTCTTTACCGATTTTCTCCAGCATTCGCAAAAACTACGATCAAAGAATTGAATGAATTTTAAAAGAGGATGTGGCACGCCCATAATAGTTGATAAATAATTGAGGAAAAGTCTACAGGTTTCAAAATTTCAATTATCAACAACAAGTCATGATCTGCAGCAAGTATTGGCATTGAACTCATTATCTGTCATAAGCGATGTTATATTTCTTGCACCGTTAACGCATAACGGACACGAAGTGCGTAATGCTTAAAATAACTTTAGATGATAAGTAGATAACATGTGCTTCAAAGCTTTTATCGGATTCTTATGCGTTTTTTTAAAAGTGCTTCAGAAACGCCCTATTGACAAGCCAAACATTAATAACAAATACAATTCGCTTCATAGCTCGTACTGTGTGTTTACGTTCTCTTTAATTAAAATGAAAACGTAGACGCTTTAAAGAGGTTATATATCTATGTTCGCGCGCTAAATTTCTTAAGCATTATCCGTTTAAAAAGAATAGTTACAGTTGGGCAAGGTCGAGTGTTAAATACACTAAAGCGTTTAGTTAATCTGTTAAGCACTTAATAAAATACAATTCATTTTCAAAAGCTTACGATGTCGCATCAAAACATATCAATGTAAATATGTTGAGAAGTGTTAGCTGCAGGCTAAGCACAATAATGCATAACAGGGGTAGTTTAAAGTATGGATCTACCTAGAGTCGCTTGAAATGTTCCGTACGTCCGTGCACTCCTAACATACCTTTTATTATAAGTGCTTCAGGGTGCAATTATTTGCATAGTTTAAAGTATGGATCTACCTCGAATCGCTTGAAATGTTGCGTACGTTCGTGCACTCCTAACATACCTTTTATTATGAGTACTTCAGGGTGCAATTATTTGCACATATTTCTCATATTACCTTTGCATGTAAGCTTATGTAAGAGTTGTATACAAGTAAAACGAGTCATTACGATGTATTCACCCGTTCAGCGCAACCGAACGAATAAAAATATTTCCATATAGCATTTTTCAGTGCCCAGGAAACATTAGGGACATCTTATAGAGGATGCGTATCCGTATTAAGTCTGGAATTACAAATCCAGCCTCACCTAATTAATATTTTTATTCTTGAATGCTGTAACCAATATAGAAGAGCGGTAAATATGCACAGATATATATGCATACGTACCACCAGATACTCTCACACTGGACCTTCCGTTTACGCGATGATTAAGAATAGATGGAGAGATTGGGTAATGTTTTCGTCTTTCATTGCATTCTTAAGTGATTTCGAATTATTTGATATAATGTTACTTATCGGTCGATCGAAAAGCGATTATATCAAGTTTTCACAATTGGCACTTGCTCTACTTGTAAAAATTAACGCTACATATGCAAAAAGTTTGCATTTAAACTGAAATTTCTTATGTCAAATAAATAAATAAAAAATAAAAAAAAAAACCATATTTTATAGCAGTGGGTTAAAGCGAATCCTGTGTCATGCTACAGACATGCTACACTTTATATTGAAAACCATAATAACCATGAAATGTAGTTAACACAATCACATAAATCTATAATACAAATAATTACACGCGATCCGTGACAAACGGTAGTCACTTGTAAGCGCTTTCCTAAATTTGATCAGCCTATCATTTTAAGTTCATAAACGCGAAGAGAAAAATTTGGAAACATTTACAAAAGTCCAGAAAACCGGCTTTCAAATATCCTTTACTGCCTCAATCGATACAAATCTTCACCAAGCTTCGTTGTGGAATCCCAATAATAATCTTTTATTGCCATGTAAGGGCTCACTTTTCATGAGAGCTCTTGTATTGCAAGAGGGCCCAACCTATGAAATGAGTTTTCCTCTTATTATTCGCTTTTTTTATTTTGTTATGAAATTCCAAAAGCTAGACTCCTGTCGCCCAGTAAAGACTTATTTTTTTTGTACGGACGCTTATATGGCAACGAGTTCCAAGAATGCTTCCATCCCATTTAAATTTTCCCCATACATTCAAGAGGTGAAATTGTTTTCATATCTTACGCCGCTTGTCTGTACGGCACGTCTCTTGGAACGTATGTAACATCAAGGACAATTAAGAATGGACCCACCATTTGTTATCTCGATCGATTCAGAATAATTTCTGGAATGTGACATTAGTCGAGGTATAATTATGCTCAACGTGCATGCCTATTAATAACACTGGATGATTGTGTGGAGCGGATAGCAATGGAGCTATTGTAAGGGGCAACCGTAAGGAGCCAGAAAATCGTAGAAGAAACTGCACAACTGGTGACATTGGCCGAGCTAACGCCCGGTATGACACTACTTTACGTTCGGGGAGACTGAAAGGGAATTGGAAGTTGACACTGCACTGGTTGATTAATTCGAGAGACTCTCCAGTGTTAACAGCTGATGCGATTGAAGCTCGAAGCAAAGCGTCCAGAAGTGCAGAAACGATCCAGGAATGCCAGATCACACACACATTTAATGACGCGACAAAATTTGAGAGAAAATTGTAGTGCATTTACATTATAGCTGATACCTTGGCCCATCTGATCAGCATTTACCTTTTGGTCTTTTCTACGCAGAGTTCTCTTTAAGGCTCCAAGTTCATGTCTTGGTTGAGTTTTTCGTCCAGAAATTTCAGAAGTCGCACCGTAATGACATAATCGTTTGCCACCTATGGTAATGCCACATAATTATGACAGTGGAGTTTATTTAAAGTGTAGGGCAAATCCGGCATCCGAATTTCAGTAAACAAACGCCATAATATTTTTCCTTTACCCAATAACTTTACATCAAGAAACTTAATATACAATGGAATGTCGAGCTATCTCGGCGTATTTGCCAGTTGATATATAAGAACAGAGAGTAGTAAGTATGTGATATCGGGAGCCAAGCACTTAATAAAATTACATTTTGATTGCATTTTGAATGACTTGATCGAGCCAAATGTAAATGTGTGCCGCTCATTTGCTGTAATTTGACTTTGAAAACTTAACAGAAAGAATAAGACATACATTTGAACTTCATGTACCTTTTAAATCCGCTAATGCGAATCCTTCAACAATAAAAATTTATAATATTTTAGAATGTTTTGTTGTTTTTTTTTTTCATTATTATTATAATTGAAAGCATCAATTGACCCCATGTGTTAAATGGTCTTTCGCTTACGCGAAATATTCTTTTTTTCTTGATCTCTTTGATTATTTGTTGAGTCTGTACTCCGTACAACTCGAAACAATTAATTGAGGGATAGCTTTGGCAGCCATCAGTGATGAGCGAGATTTCGCAAACATTTCCGATTTCGAATTTTTGTTTATTACTTGGAGCACCCTTGACGGCGCATAAGGTTGCTCTGCTCTGATATCTCAGAGCACAGGACAGATAGCAATGGTTTCTAATAGGTTCAAGTCTGATAAGTGATGATGATGGCAGATTTAATTAGGATGGCATTCTGACAGACTTTTTTTTGTATGATGATTTTTATGGGGGAGGGTTCCAAATTTACCACAACTCACGAAAATCTATGGACATGATACTGTACGCACAGGCATGAGAAACCCTTACCTATCAAGCTATGTATGGTATAAAAATAGATGAAAAGGAAATAAATTCCGCAAGAAAATGCCCTGCCGTCTCTGTGACATCTATACATAATCATTAACTTTCGGTATAGAAATTAATCTATTAACTGGTCAAAGTGCAGTCTTCTTTATATTAGTTAGACAAGTTCCATAAGGAGGTAACAATTAAAAGAAGAAAGTCATCGTCAAACCTATCATTTTATAATTTTATCAATGATGTGACAATGTATTTATTTTATTAATTTTGCAATATTGCGAACGATTGCTTTGCAATTTATGATGTATACGTATGCTTGTCTGTGAGTGTAAATATTTACAGGCGGCGCACAACACGCATGGCGGCGAGACTCTTAACGCAACTCATTGTTTGAGAATATTTTAAAGGGGTAACAATACTTCTAAATAGTCAGCACGCGTAAATATGGTTTGACGTATGACCTTTGAGTTTCATTAAATGCGAAAAGACAATCGTTAAATGATTACCTGAACATCGCACGGGTCAATTTGGCTTTTTTCAACTTTGTAATTTTGAAAAAATCTTTATAGTCCTTGTAGAATTTCAAAACTATTTTCACTTCTCTTTATATGAAAAGATCAATGTTTCTTTACCGGGCTAGTTGCGTCAATTTGATCCATAATCTTTCTGGTCTCGTCGCGGTTGTAAAAGTAAAGATGACAAACACAAATTTGGCATAAAAATCATTAAAAGTACAAAAATTGGTGTGATCCGCCCACATGTATGCTCAAAATATGGAAGACACTGGGATAACTTCGAAAAAACGTAACTGTCCATCCCGTAGAAGCTGCTACGCCGATGTTCATCCGATCTACCTGCATCTTCGGTTTAAAAATAGTCCCGATCGGTTCATAAGCACATCCGAAGGCAACATCGAAAACTTCATCTTATGCTTTCAGGTTCTTCGCACAAGCAATGAAAGCTTTCTAATCGTTCTTAACTTTGCATGTAAATGCTTCTAAATGAATACAAGCACTTCCTAAAGATCGCTCGATTCTTGTTCGATTCTTTGTATTTTCGAAGAGCTAGAAATCAATAGGACCAATTTCCCAGACCTTATCCGAACCATTCAAGGTTTTTGAAGCGCTTGGAGACAAGAACGAAATTTCATGGAAACAATTTGATTTAAGCAATGAATTTCTCCTTCCTCTTATTCCAGATCCATTGAGCAAAAAAAAAAAAAAGAAAAAAAAGTTTTTTTTTTTTGAAAAGTCTACAGTAACGTTATTCCTTAGGGCGAGTAAAAAACACTTTTTCACTTGTTGCACTTAAAAGTTCAAATTTTTCGTGACCCTATACAGTTACAGTTACATAATTTCTTAATTGCATGTATTCTAATTGATCCGGGTATAAGAAAAGTGACAATTGCTTTACATCCAAGATGTTGAGAGAGCCGTAAATTTGCTTAATTGAAGTAATTATTGTATAATTTGTTTAATTTCAGCCAAAAAATAAATTGATGATAACAAGACATCAATAATAGGAGAAATTACCGCAACAATTATTATTGAAATCGCCAAAGAGGCGAAATATAATCAAGATGCCACAAAAGTCGACAAATATGAAGATATGGACTAAGAGTAGAAAACGCACATTAGTCAGTGCGTTGGGTTTTTTACTAAGTATTTTTGCTATATTGTGCGCCATGTTTTGGGAGCGAATATTTGATAGTATTATGGCAAAGGTAAGTGTGTCTACCTTTTTACATATAATATATACCTATGTACCTATAAGTATATGCATATATACATATATGCACAAGTTAACCTCAAGCCACAAGTAATATAATAAAATCAATCTATTAACAAAAAGAATTATTTTTTACTTTCGTTTCAAAGAACATTACTTTTTACATTGCACTCTACCCTACCCTACGTCAACAGTGTAAGGTTCAGCGGACATTCAAAAGAATTTGAGACAGAGTCAACTTTTTTATACCCCAAATAATCAAACCATTTTATAGATGTCTGCTCGTCTATCTGACACCTTTCTATGTATAGGTCGGAATTTTCGAAATCTTTTGCTATACTTTGCTTAGTATCTTTTGATATATTTCGGCCTAGGGAACGGCACTAAAGTGCTTTGTGTTAGCCACGCATACCACACACTTGACATTGTATTCTACAGTAGCCATTGGGAAATGTTCTTCTTCTATAAACATTCCTAGGAATCACAAGTTGCAGGATTATATTCGGTTGTGACCGAATTCCTTATGTCCACCGACGGTAAAGACTAAAAACAAGTAAAAGCAATATAGTGTGACACGGCCCACTATTGAACACCCTACACCGAGCTATAGTTATCTATAAAACGACTCTTCAAAATGTGGTGTTACATGGGAATTGATCGAAAGAGTGGTCTAATTCGAATATTGGATACTCTACACCGAGCTATAATTATGCATAAAACGACTTTTCAAAATAAGGTGTTATGTGGGAATTGGTCGAAAGAGTGGTCCGAGTCGAACCATTTTCAATAGCGTTCTTCTGTCGCCCAAGACACAACGGTGAACCATATTTCATTAAAATATCGCAAAAATTACGACCGGTAGGTTAATCGCAGGGAAACAAAAGGGGCAGATGTAAGACAGGCGCGCAGCCAACAACTTCGATCGGTATAATAAAAGGGGGTTTATCTCAAGCCTTTCTAGGTGCTACACATATTCGTACAGACTTCCTAGACTCTTGTAACACAAGTGGCGTAGGATATAAAAAACGAAAAATCTAAGTTTTCATACAGTATAACATTAGTTGGGCATGGGCATTTTTTCAGAATTTACTTGTTTGTGTGGCCGACAGCCTTCGGTGCTTAGGTGCTTCTGCCTTAAGATTTTAGTCTCTGGCTAAACTAATAACGATAATAATAGTAACAATAGTAGAAAGATATTAATTGACAAAAAGGTTATTACAGTTTAGCAGTAACGAGTAGGAACTCACACAGAAGAAACGTTCTCAGACTATACATCAGTGTGGGCATATCTTTCGACCAATTTGGCGTATTTTCAAAACCAATCTTCAAATGTTTCTGCCACATGTCAAGTCAATAGCTTCGTTTGCCGCCCGGAGAACGTTTACCACGAATATTATGCATACGCATACATACATAGACAGATTGGCAAGCAAAGTCGATTTAGAATTTGATATTGATCACTGATACACACGCTCTCTGCGGTCGCTAAATGTTCTTTCTGGGCATGTTGACAAAATTCAACCCTCCACCCTTCATGGTGTCATTAAAGCCCTTTCCTCCCAGGCGTTGCAAACATTTTGACAAAAAGAACCTATCTCCGGCTAACGGTGATATGTATAAAAAGAAAAGCTATTTTTTAATATGCATTCATTAGCACTCTATCATCTACAGAACATATCACTTAGAAATTTCGCTTTGATGCTTTTTACTATAGACGAAAAAGTCAAAGAAAAAATAGTTTTAATCCGATGGTAGTGAATAAAAACCCACTTGAGATGATGAGTGTAGATATTATTAGTTTTTCTTACGACTTTTCTTTATTTACCAAAAAAGTTGTTTGTTCATTCAATTTTGTTTTTACTTTAAACATCGTTAAGATTTAATGTAAAATCGAGGCTGGCGTTTTTGAATTAAAGTTCAAAAACACTTGTATAATATATTACATAACCAATTCTGTATTACCTTACAATGAGTACTGAAGATTAGTTGTTTTTTTATTTCTTTTGTTTTGTTTTTTTTTTTTTTTTTGTAAATATTGATAAGGCATAAAAAGTGAATTTTCTCGTTGTTGTTGTTGTTTCTGTAACGAGTGAATATATTTTAATTACTTAACAATTGATTTAATTGGTGACTCATCGAAATATCAGCCACAAAAGATAAGGCAAAAATTGCACATACATTTTTTAAAGCATAGTTTTAGGATTTTCGTTGAACAGATTTTTAAAAACAGCATTTGCTTAAAGGCGCCCCGCTTACTAGTTAACAAAACCATATGTGATCCTGTCCTTCGCTTAGGACAGTAATAATTTCAATAAATCAATAAATGAATCAATAGATGAAGAATTTATTTACTCCATGAATTTATTATCTCTTTTTACAACCGATTTTAGAAAGTAGACTGAGATAGAATTCATAAAAAAAAACTCATGTATTACATCAAACATGAAACATGACTCTTGACTTGCCCGCATATTTTTGTAAATAAACTTTAAAGAAAGTTTATTAGAATTATGTAAGAAACTTCCTGAAGAAATCTCCAGGCGAATCGCTATTAGCCGTGTTCTGAGGAAAATCTCAGAGCCATGTGAAGACAATTCATGGTTCGTACTATGCGTGACTTGATAAGCTTGGTTTATAGCAAAATGGGTATTGAATATTGTCTTGTTGTGAGTGGACCTGCGTAATGTCGAAGTTGATACAAAGGCAAAAAAAATTTAATTAGAGAAAACATTGCTTTCTCTTGCAGCTAGTGAGCAGCTACAATGCCAAAATATGCTCTTATCATCCCTTCATTAACCAAAAGATCTATGTGACAAGGCTTCCGTATTTTGGAGAATCGCAATTATGAGTAGTGAGCAAGAGGGGAAAGGATTTGAGGGGAAAGTTGATTTTGTTGAAAAATTCCGAGTTTCTGGGCTGGCTATCAATGACATAAAAAGCTTACTAAACTTACAAACGTGTCCTGAACGGTTAGAAAGGTAAAAAATAATTTATTCAAAGTATTGCAGTGGCCCTGGGCACTTACTTATATCCCTCGATAGATTGGTATTTTTCGAAACGCAAATTCTAATTCCATTGCCCAAGCAATCAAAAAATCCCCTTACAAAATCCAAGTAATAAGAACTAAAGGCTTGGCTTTAAGCTTTATCGACCTGAATAAACAAGAAAACTTCATAGAGTGCTAAGTAAATGTTCCTCATGTCAGGACTATGCTATGCTGTTCTTTGCGATAGATTTACTAAGTAAAAGTTTTCCGTGTTTTTGTTTTGTCTTTTTTTAGGAAATGGTTTTACGACCAAATTCTCAGGTTTTTCAAAAATGGAAGAACCCACCGTTATCGTTAAATTTGGATATATATTTATTCAATTGGACGAATCCGGCAGATTTTAGAAATCTTTCTACTAAACCAATACTCGAACAATGCGGACCCTATCGTTTTGTTGAAAAACCGGATAAAGTGGACATTAGATGGCATCCCGAGAATAGTTCCTTAACATATCGCAGGAAAAGTTTTTTCTATTTTGATGTTAACGGCAGTAACGGAAACTTAAGCGATGAGATTATAACTGTAAATCCTGTGGCTTTGGTAAGTCATTTGATTCCATGTATTTTTTTTTTGTTGTTTTCATTATTAAGTTATTACGGTTTAAAGTCGGCCGCTGGTAAAGGTAAACAATGGGACCCTGTACGTCGAAAAATGGTTGATGTCGGCTTAAATTTATATCAGCAGAAAATGTCTGTGAAGAGGACGGTGGATGAACTTTTATTTACCGGTTATAGCGATGATATGCTTGATATGGCCCGAGCTATGCCCCTCTTCGGCAAAGACGTGGAAGTGCCTTTCGACAGATTTGGCTGGTTTTATACGGTAATTAAAAATTTATTTTTTATAGATGAAAAAGAATTTTGTAAATTGTTTTCTTCATTTTTCCTTTTCTAAATATCAGCGTAATGGTAGTGCTGATCTAACAGGAGTTTTTAATGTTTATACCGGTCAGCAAGATATCAAGAAATTGGGTCAAATGTTCTCTTGGAATTATAAAAGACATTTGGGATTTTTCGAATCCTATTGTGGCTTTGCAAATGGTTCTGCAGGAGAATTTCAACCACCGAATCTGACTCCGAAGAGTATAGTGAAACTATTTACGCCCGATATGTGTCGTACAATACCTTTGGATTATAAAGAAACTCAAATTGTTGAAGGAATCAAAGGTTATAAATATGCCGGGGGTCAACGATCTATAGATAATGGTACGTTCCTTGGCTGGATATTTATATAAATCCAAATATGTAAAAATAATTTCTTATAACATTTTTTTTTCTTAAGGCTCCTTATATCCGGAGAACAAATGTTTTTGTGGTGGTAATTGCGTGCCATCCGGTGTTATGAATATATCTTCTTGTCGTTTTGGTTCACCAGTATTTATGTCTTATCCTCATTTCTATCAAGCGGACGATTTTTATTTAAATCAAGTGGAAGGCTTACAACCTCAAGCCGACAAACATGAGTTCTATATGGTTTTGGAGCCGAAAACGGGTATATCCCTAGAAGTGGCAGCCCGCTTTCAAGTGAATATGTTAGTCGAACCAATTCGTGGTATCAGGTATTAATAAATTTGCTTTTGAGTTTTGACACATTTTTACTCATAGTAAATATTTTCCATTTATACAGCCTTTACGAGAATATACCCCGCGTATTCTTTCCTATGATCTGGTTCGAACAAAAAGTGCGCATTACGCCAGATTTGGCGAAAAATTTGAAAACTCTGCCATACGTACTTTTAGGTGGTCAAATAATTGCCGGCTTTTTATTCTTAATCGGACTGATTCTCTTGTGTTGGTATCCGATTAAATATGTTTGGTCCACGCATAAAATTCAAGAAATTAAAGTGTACCCAGCAGAAAACGGCAAAGCCATTAATAGCAAGCAAAGTGAATTAAAAATTTTGGAGACGGAGAAAAAAACACCCGACAGTTCGCCCTTGCTGGAGAAAAATTCGCAATTAAAGCCCGCAATTACACCAAAATCTCCAAAACGTGACACAGACGCCAATGATGTTAATCATAAATAATTCGAATATATGCGGATTAAAAGCCGTCCTCAAGCAAAGAAAGCAAGAGAAAAAAAAAAGACCACCGTAGAGCATAAGTAAAATAAAATGTAATGAATGCTTTTTTTAACTTTTAGAAATATTGATATATTGAAATATTTAATTTTTAAGTTTTTAAGTTTTTATAAAGGATTTTGTACACATCTTTATACGTAAAGCATTCATCCAAAGTTTTACATACATCCATGCGTACCCACATCCACACAAAGATATATATGTATATATATATATATATATATATATATATATATATATATATATATTCACATCTTGTGTTCTTGAGACTTGATCCATCAATTAAATTTTATACGTAATTAGAATATTTGATCATTTGAACGTCAAAAGCGTTGAACCTAACTAATCAAACACTTTTGACGTTCAAATGAAAGCGTAATTGTTTATTAAATATCAGCGCACGTCGTTGATCAATTGAGATCAATCAGTATTTAATATGAATCTCTTATCATTAAAACACATGATCGCCTTTTTCCTTTAGAAGAGAACCAAACAAACAAACAAAAAAAAAACAAAAAAAACGGAAGAGTTTATAGAAAATAAATTTTTGAAAAACAAATGATGTTTAAAAAGTAAACAATTCTTTCAAAAATATATAAATTATTGGAATATTAAAAAAAAAAAAATAAATCAATCGGGATAAAGAAAAAATAAAAGTAATCCAAAATATTTGTTTGATTTTTCCCAATACGCGTCATGCTTGATCTGTTGAAAGGGAAGCGGTTGTAGCTAGATGAGAAGTAAAACTATTTAAAACGTTACAATCGAGCAACGCCGATTACGAATCGCCCTATTCTACACTATCATTTCGCCAAAAATTAGAAGCCCCTTTTTTATAAAATTGTACTCTTAAAATATTTTACGAATACTTGTATGGAAGCACGGCCGGAAAAACAGACCTCTATGGTCTGAACATACACCAATTTGTATACCACCATTAAGTATCCTCCACCATTTCGTTTAATACAGTTATGCAAAAAAAGGCACATTTGAAAATGAAGCTTTATATGGGGAGTGGTCGAAAAAGCGGCCCAATGAGAACCATTTTCAGTAGCTTCCATCCTCGCGCCGAAATACGTCGGTGTACACAATTTCATCGAAATATTTCAAAAATTTGCGACGAAAATTACATGAACAGATCTCACACGGACGGACAGACACGCTTAAATCGATTTAAAATGTGATAAGCCTATCTTAAGTGCTTCTGTGTGCTACATACAGCCGCACAAACTTAGTGTGCCATGAGCCACAAATGCTGTAAGCTATAAAAAGATTTAGTAAGAAGTGGAATGGAAAAACGTCGCAGGAACTTAATATATTTTGTATCGCCAGTGCTATACGATAGAATAATGGGACCTTTTCTGTGGAGGTCGGTTTAAACTCAGGCTTTCAGGTTTATGTTGTTTTTATTTTTATCATTATCACAACACCTGACATGCACAGGCATATAAGAAGATTGTCAAACCCTTCGTGGTGGTTTTTTTTAAAGTGTCTGTGTATTCTGTAGACCTGAGGTCACCATTTCAAAAATTGTGCTTCAAGAAAAAAACATTTAAATTTTTTGGAATTTTTTATTCCTGACTCTTGAAGAGATCAGGCAAGCAATTGAAAAAAGAATTCGGCATATTCGAAGCTCCCGAAACTCTTAGGTTTTGTGTACCTCTGCGGGATAAATTATACTCTGTTTGGTAAAAATTAAAAAAGAACAAAAAAACAACAACACTTTCAAGTGGAGACATATAAAATGCTCATTGAAAAGGTAACATCATAAGGTAAATGCTGGTGTTGTGATTGGCCATGAGTCATAAAAAAAAAACAATGTGCGTTTTTGTTGTAATAGTTGTTGTTTGATTTTGATATGCCGAAGGAATTTGTATAAGGGCTGCTAAGACCCGCAAATTACGCAAGAAAAATTCTTTCCTCACTTGTGTAGTCCCTGCGATGTTCCTGGGAATACGTCTACATATCACCACGGATCTAACGGATCTTGCACCTTGAGATCTTCGTTTACAGAAAGTTTTTGAAAAAAGAAATCTTTCAGTTGAAACAGTGAAATGTTGAACTGTTAACTTTGTTCATAATGTTAACTGCATTAACGTTACTGTTACTGTTTAACTTAGCAGCGTAAAGAAAAGCGGAAGTGCAATTAAAAATATGTTAATCTGAGGATATTATTAACGTTTTTCTTGTTAATTTTATAATAATTACTTAAATTGATATCAGTTTTACAAAAATAACAAAAAATAAATAAATAAACAAAATAAAATAAAAATAATATTATTACCATTAAGAGAAAGATCATTGCAATTCTTCTTCTTCTTCGCGATAATGAAATTATGATGAAAAGCAAAAAGACAAAAAAAAAAACAACAACAAAGTTTCGACTGTCGAAATCCAGACATAATTTAGATACAGACGGACGTTTCTCGCTTTTCGAGACAAACACACGAAAGAAAGCTAAAAAGTCAGCAGATAATTTTGAATTGAAAAAGCATACAACTGATATCAGTTTAAAACAGTTTAAGTCACGACTAACAAGAGGCAAAACCAACAAAAAAAAAAAACAAAAACAAAAACAAAAAGAAATTAATAAATAAACTAAAAGCAGAGACTTGAGGAAAACAGTCGGGAATGCATAAGCACGGTTATAAAAACGCAAATTATTTAATGCAAACGCTTTAGTCGATGAAAAGACACGATTATATTAAGAACCAGACTTTAAAGGAATAATAAATATAGCAAAAAAAAAAAATAAATAAATAAAAATAAATAAATAAAAAGAAAAATTTCAAAATTGCAAGTGCATTAAGTGTTCATCAGACATTTAATAAATTAAAAAAAAAAAAAATTTTTTTTTTTAATTTTTTTAATGATATAAATTAAAATTAGTGTGTTATTAATTTTTTCACATTATTTGGCTTAGTTGTGTGTACAAAATAATTCCATACGAAAATAAAATCATTAATGTTAAAATAAAAAAAAACAAATAAATATTTTGTAAGTGAAAAAAGTTAAAAAAAAAAAATTAATCTTTTTTATAATTTATAAATTAATGGGAATAAGTTGGAACACAGTAAAGTGTTGCAGTTTATTTATAAAGTTTGCTTTGTGTCACACAAACACAAAATTTTGTCTTGAAAGACTTTATTAAAAGCGTAGTTTTTTTCGAAATTTTTTTTTCGGCTAATGCTTATTAATTATTTATATTATTTATAGTATTATCTTTTAAATGTGATTTAGAAATTTGCAAGAAAACAATATTCATGTTTCTACCTCCAATTTTACAACTTTGATAGTTTGAAAAGTAAATAGACAGATGGACGGATGTGATTCCAATATCTCTTAGATTGTTGCTGTGTTCATAGTGATAGGCATACCTTACGATCTCTATAGAATTCATTCATTGTTTGTTGCACAAATTGTTTAATGACATAAAACGGGTTGAGCTTCAACCTTGATATCTATGTATTGATGTCCTTACACCAGTACATATTGTAACGTATTTTGTAAAGGTAAACCTTTCAGTTGCGCAATGACGATTACTATATCCTTTAACGCTTGTGGTAAGGGCATGTTAAGGTTGTGCGGATTTGGGAAATGCACTTGCCTTTTATTATGTCTAAGTCAGTTTAAGCATGTCTGTCCGTCTGCCCATTTTTATTTTAAGATATTTTCATAAAATTCTTTACACTGACATAAATGCAAGCAAGAACGCTATAGATTGGATCAGATCATTTTTACGACCACTCCCCATACGAACCTCTGTTTCGAAAAAAATTTTCGGCTTTTTATATTTCTCGATAAAAATCCGTAATATTCTGAAAATGGAAAATTTGCATGAAATGAAACCATTTTCCCTAATAAACGGTCTAAAATGTTTATGTGCCGACGAAGAACAACAACGAGTATTTTATAATGAATATCTTTACTATACAAAGTGTGGACTATATAGATCTGTTTTTGATATTTTATGACGATGACCGATGGAGAATTGTATCAGCCATAGTGTAGTAGGGTATTTAAAAGTAGTCCTTGCCTAACTAAGCTTTTCATTATTTATTTGACATTTTTAAGACTAAGCTTGAAAGTGTTTGTGGACATTCCATGTAAGTTGTAAATTAAGTCGCTTGCTTACGCTAGTTTGTAGGTAAAAAAAATGCTTGCTTTAAAATTTTCATCTATAGCCATGACTTAACAATGGATTCATGAAATTTCGGTTTTTTTTATCACAGATACACCGGCTAAGGCAAAATTGGTTTGGATTTTATTCTATTCAAGACATTATGTAACTTGCAACGTCCTTAAGAAATGTTCCAATAAATAATATGACAGACAAATTTGGCATACCTGTATATTTATAGGGGATGTACATTTTTTAAAACGGAGAACAACATTGTTTGATGAGTGCTTCTTTATTTTGTACCATCTCTATGAAAGAGGTTCATAAGACTATTACAAGCGTATCTTGTATTGTAGTGTTGTCGGCAATCCGTATCGCGAAGTAATAGGTTTATTGCAGTCGCATTAGGCGCCAATAAATAATAATCTTCGGTATCTTAACCGCTTCAAACGGCCTTCCCTATTATTCGAGCACTCAAGGTTGCAAACGTTAAGATAGAAAGTTCTAAGTTGTGATATATATATATATACATATACTCTCCGCAGTTAATGGAACGGCTCGAGTTGGGCTTACATTTCTTGGCAGATTATATATCTGAAACTCGGCCCAATTTTTAGGGGAGCCCCATGAAATCCGTAGGAAGAATTGGTCATGATCTGCCAAACCATATGCATCCATAAGGGCAATGGTGTTTTTCTTTATTTTTTATAAATACTACGTGTAGGGTAAACGCAAACATGATGATGATCAGGAGTGATTACAGTTCGAAAAGATTGGTAAGAGGGATTAGCGCTTGTAATGTAATTAGAAACGGTAGCAAAGGCCTTCAGAAATAAATTAGTCCAAAGGCGACTTCGGCGAGTAAAGGATGAACAGTTTCGACAATGTGTCGTACAATGCACTGGCAATTGCAGGACATATGGCTAAGTGCGCTAAGCAAGCTCAATAGCCTTGGTCTCGAATTTTATTTCCCTTATTTCTACAGATCATTTGTCGGGGAATATTGATGAGAATGGCATAGCCTATATTAAATCCGTGAACAAGAATGTTAGGAGTTTGGGGAACACTGTCTTAACCAGATAAACTTGCTCCTCCCATGCTCCCAGTAGAAATGTACTTCACCACAAACTTCTTATAGTTTCAGTTATTCCACTATCATCTCCATCAAGGTCATCCTATTTTCACTATTGAACTTGATTTCGTTCTTAACGAGCCTCAAAATGCTCAAGTCATCAAACTGGAAGAATAGCGTTTCATGATCAATAAGATTGAGATTTTTTCAATATAAATTTTGAAATTATTCCCATCATCTGACTGATCCATCAGTTATATGTAATGTTTGGCATTTTATTATTTTAAGTTTGAGATATGGTTGCAGTAGACGAGCTGAGCTGAGCTGAGCTTGTGTCGGCAGTAATGCAGTTAATTTGCATGGGTTCAACGTTAGTAAATTTTGTAAAAACGATTGCAAGCAATGATTGCTCATAAGGCTGATAAGGTGTGGGTGTTGGGATTTCGTGTGTGTTAAAAGTTAAAATAAGTACTTTTTGGAAATGATTTTATTTTTATTTGTTTGTTTTTTCATTTGTTTTTTCCTTTTTTTTTTTTTTTTTTTTTTTTTTCGTTTTTTTTTTTTGTTTAAGAGCAATGACTTTGATAACACTTCTGACAAACTTTCTTCAAGCTGAAGAAGTGTAAACTCTTATTAACTTAATAATGAAATGAATTTGTTGTGGGATTCAATTAAAAACCTTTTCCTTTTCAGAAATAATGGCCGAAGAGAATTCGTCTCCGTTATTAAGAAATTTGAAAACTTTTCTGAAATATTTGAATATTCTTTTAAGCATTGGCTTAGCTGGAGTTGGCACTATCCTAACCATATTTTCTTCGACATTATTCGATAAATATTTAGAAAATGTAAGCGTTTTTGAATTTCATGAAATGACGCATTTTCACGTATGCCTTCACTCCGTAGGAATTGCAATTAAAACCAAACAATTCAGTTACCAAGACTTGGATTAAACCAGATGTTAATATATCTTTGGATGTTTACCTGTTCAATTGGACGAACTCTCATGAGTTTCTTGATCCAAATATAAAACCACAATTTCAACAAGTCGGTCCCTATGGGTATGACGAAGTGCCTTTTAAAAGTATACTAAAATGGCATTCCGATGACAATACTCTAGAATACCATAAGTTGCATACGTTTTACTTCAATGAAACTCGAACAAAAGGATCGCTACAGGACAGGATCACATCGATTAATGCTCTATTGGTGGTAAATACAAAATGACATAAACTCGTTGTCTTGCAAATAAGATTAAATATCCTTTTTAAAAAAAAAAAAAACGAAAGACAGTCGCATCCAAAACTAAGTATTGGCCAAGATGGGTTGTAAGTCTCTCTATGGGAAAGTATCAAAGTCCGATTGATTGGAAAAAGACAGTCGATGAATTTTTATTTAAAGGCTTTCATAACAACATAGTTACGCTGCTGAGAAAGCTGCCTTCTGGTTTATTTGGTATATCTGTACCTATGGACAAAATTGGTTACCTATATGGGGTAAGTTTCAATATTTAACAAAAGCTTTTTTTTTTTTTTAATTCTGCTTTAATAATAATAACAAGTGAGAAAATTATATTCGCTCTTATACCCATTACCGTTGTCTTATAAATCATTGAAAAAAAAGGAAAAATATAAATTTGCATATTCCATAATAGTGGATGGGCGTAGCTGATTTTTGATTTTCTTGTAGAATAATTTTGTGGGTATTTATATCAGGTATCTGTTCAGTAGTTTATGAGCAACGAACAAGAGATGCGGAAAGCTGTTCTCAGGCATGGGGTAGGTGGGCCCTTCGACCACTTTGGGTCATTTTTAAGAGAATGTGTGTGTGTGTGTGTGCGAGAATGTTTAGAATAGATACTACACAGTTGGACAGACGGACAGATAGACATGACTAAGCTCATTCCGAATTTGAAACTGGCTAAGGATTTACAAATTTATGTCATGTATCTGTTTAGTAGTTCATGAGCAACGAACAAGAGACACGGAAAGCAAAGGTGTTGTCAGGCATGGGGTAGGTAGGCCCTTTTGGGTTATTTTCAAGAGAATGTGTGTGTGCGAGAATGTTACTACACAGTTGGGCAGACGGACAGACGGACACGATTAAGCTCATTCCGAATTTGAAATTGGCTAAGGATTTACATATTTATGTCAGTGGTAGTTTATGAGCAACGAACAAGAGAGGCGGATAGCAAAGGTGTTCTCAGTTTTTATTGTATAGCCATGTGGGCATCGTAGGTGGGCTCGTTGCCCACTTTGGATTATTTTCAAAAGAATGTTTGTGTGTGCGAGAAAGTTTAGAACAGATACTACACAGTTGGACAGATAGACAGAGTTTTTGAAACTTGTTTCTGCACGTTATAAAGGTATTGAAATAAAAACTAAACTTTGATACAATATAGGCCCAATAACATCGCTTTATGAGGTGATATGGGCGCGTCGTTCAAGCGATTTCACTTATTTGCAATATCAATGTGCGTGCAAGAATTTACAATAAGGCGAGGAGAATGTTTACAACAGACAGACGGACATGCTTAAATCGATTCAGAGTTTGATGCTGATCAGGAATATAGGCGCTTTATGCGGTCTCTAAAGCATTTTGCGACGATTGGCAGCCTTTGGTGATTGGCATAATTATTCCGCACTTTAAAGCTGACCGTAAACCGAGTCAAACGAGTTATTTAGTCCTTTCTAGTTTTCCACAAAGCATTTAATTCGATTTAAAATTGAAATGTGAGATTTAACGAGACAAGTTGTGAAACACCTTTTATTAAAAGGTAAGGGCAGAACTCTTATAACAAAGGGAAATTTTTAGCGCTAAGTGTGTGTGATAATGTTTTAATATCTATGTTCGAGATAAATCCCTTATTGTATATTTGGAATTTATGATTATACAAAATTTCCCCGAAGTCTATCACAACCGGAAGTTTGTTTTTCTAAAATTCTGCGAAAGCATCGTGCAACAGCTGTATACTCATTAAAGAGACGTCATAGGGAGTGCCTGTGACTGATTAGGTTTATTATGGAAACAAGCAAGCAATCAATTAATCGAAATGTCGCCTTCAACCAGTTCGATAAATTAGACGAAGCTTAGGGTTCACGGAAGGAGACATCACAAGAATTCGTCTAAGGAATTTGTAATCATTGGAATAAATTTCTGCAGAATTCGTGCATTTTCGCATTAAGTTTGGGAATAATTAGTTCATTATTTGAGTGCAATCTTGATAACTCTATTATTATACCGCAGGGCAGTTAGTTGTAATGCACTATAGAGCAAAGGCATATCTGTAAAATTTCATTGAAAAGTATTTTTCTTTATATTTTTCCAGCGTAATGGCACCTCGGTGTTATCTCCCACATACAGAATCAGTACCGGTGCAGATGGCGTCAATAGCTACGGGCAACTGAAATTTGTGAATGGTCGAAACCATACTAAACATGTACCGCCCGGATGTTCCCAGGTGCGGGGATCTTCCGGAGAACTGCAGCGCGTCAATTTACGGAAGTATGAACCGATTGAATATTATGTAGCGGATTTTTGTCGGAGATTTTGGCTGGAATATGACGATGAGGTGATGGTGGATGGAGTGCTCGGTTATCGCTATAAAATGGGAAACATGATATTAGATAACGGCACGATGTATAGCGAAAATAAATGCTTTTGTAATGGTAAATGTTTGCCGGCCGGTGTTGTTAACATAACCTCATGTGCATGGGATATGCCATTTTTTATCTCCTTACCGCACTTTCTTAACGCGGACGATTACTTTGTAAATCGAGTGGAAGGCTTGCAAGCAAAACGCGAATTGCATGAACCATTTATAATACTTGAACCACGAACGGGTCTCCTTATGGAGTTCAGAGGTCGATTTCAGTTGAACATCTACCTAGAGCCCAGCTCTCATTTGAAGTGAGTTTAATCAGCCAATTGACAATCAATTACTTGACTTCAAGATTTTTACCTTTCATTTCACAGTTGCTTTCGAAACAACCGTGAATTGTTATTCCCGATTGTATGGTTCGACGCTTATATGCATATGTCCGTGAAAACAGCTTTCCTTTTACGTTTCATACAAAATTTTAATTTCTATTCGCAACTATTGGGCATGTTCCTAATAACCGTGACCATGACAACATTGCTTTGGAGACCTGTGAAGAAATGTTGTTTCATTCATTATCCTCAGCATTTAGAGATAAGCGCTATGCAAGACGACGACGACGATGATGAAAATATTAAGAAGAACTATACCGAAGATTTGGCGAATAAAGAAGCCCTCCTTGGGGAGTCAAGTAATTTTATTGGTTTATTTGGTGAATCAAAAAAGATTTATAGTTAAAAACTAATTTAATTTAATATAAAATGCTTTTCGAAAGCGTTGTGATAGTAGTTGTAAAATTCATGTTCACACTATATCTTATAGATTTAGTTAATGCCTTATAAGCCATAATGTTAAAATACTTAATAGATTAAGACTTTAGCGAAACACTTAACTATCGATTAACTATAAATCAATTGCAAAAAAGACTTGAAATGAATCAAATAATTTATAATTTATCTTCAAATATATATATATATATATATATAATATTATATATATATATATATCATATATATATATATATATATATATATGCATATATATATGTATATATATATGTACGTATGTATATATATATATGTACATATTTATATATGCAAAATCGTTTAACTTTTATTTTTATACACACCACCAAGGGATGAGGGGACAACGCCTAGAAACAATCTTCAGAGATCCCGAAAAGTGTATATATTCTCGATCAGTATCAAATTTCGAATCGATTTAAGCATTCCCGTCTGGACGCGCCCACTCTATATAATATAGAGCACGAAATTTTGTTCTTTGACTTTTTTTCTTTTTTTCAGGATGATGGGTATAAAAGATTCAATCGCGACCGAATATCATTTTCTTACTTGTTATTATTATCACTAATATTTTAGCCAGAGAAATAGATTCTAAGACTAAAGTCTTAAAGCATTAACATCTAAGGCTATCCACATTAGTGAGAGCTGTACAGCATTTGAGATTCGAACCCAGGGAAATAGATTCTAAGACTAAAATCTTAAAGCATTAACTTTTAAGGCTATCCACATTAGTGAAAGCTGTACAGCATTTGAGATTCGAATCCAGAGAAATAGATTCTAAGACTAAAGTCTTAAAGCATTAACATCTAAGGCTATCCACATTAGTGAAAGCTGTACAGCATTTGAGATTCGAACCCAGAGAAATAGATTCTAAGACTAAAGTCTTAAAGCATTAACATCTAAGGCTATCCACATTAGTGAAAGCTGTACAGCATTTGAGATTCGAACCCACGATCAGTGGATTGTTAGTCGAATATAATTTTCTTATTTGTCATTCATTTTTATTATCTTTTCATCCGTTTATTGAAACAAGATTTTAATAATTCACTGACAACTTAAAAATTTGGTTCAAAAAATACCAATAAATAAAAACTACAATTTTATATATATTATCGTTATATTAGAATCCTACATCAATCAATCAGTCCGTAGCTGAGGGTGAATTGACCTCTCACGAGTCGAAAAAATCTCGTTAAAACAAATCAATAACAAAACTCAAGTGACGGGTTTCTTCGTTTATCGCGATGTTGTTCACAAGCAGTTCCCTTGACAGGGTCCAACAGTTAATACTAAGCAAAACCTAAGGCTGAATTGTGTGTCTACTCGTAAAAATCGTCCAGATTTTGTGGCCAAACAATTTCTAGCTTTTGCGTCACGTCAACGTTCATATATCTCAGTTGGAGTTTCAATAAAATCGAACTAATGAGCACAGTATTTCCCAAATGTGATTACGAATGATTGATTTCGTTTCCTTTGTAGATAGCCTTTGAATGAAAAAAGCGTTAAATGAAAATTCTCCTTATTTTTTTAACATAATTTTCCCATTTTATAGGCAACGCGAAGGTTTATGATGTAGTCGGAAATATCAAATTGGAAAGACATGTGACTCCGAGGAAAAGTGATTCAAAATAAAGAAGTAAGGAAATTGTATTCTCTCGTCACCGAATCTTTTACAACCATCACCAACCGTATCCAAAACAAGTAAGAATCTCGCATAGCCACTAATATGCTTTTCGCATTCTACTCTCCAAGCTCTTTTATTTGATACCCATATCGCCGCTACGATTAAGAAAAAATGAATCCAGCAGGTCGTGAGGACTATCATATTCACTTTAGAATTAACCCATTTTTAGGCAGATAATATATCTTCATTTGTGGAGTGTACAAAATAGCTGTAAATTTTCTATCTTGTTTGCCTTATTCACCTTCAACCTCAAAAAAGTGAAAAAAATTAAATTTAATCGTAACTTTGTGTGGACACAGCCGATTGATTTTATTTTTGGACCTAGTGAGTAAAGTGTCTCGTAAAGCGAATGACGAAAGTTTCAGCTTTCTAGCTTTAATAATCTCCGAATGACGAGTAAAAATCCAAAAATTGTTGGGAAAAAAAAACGGAGTTACATTCAGTTTACACTCCACTGTGGGCGTCTGCTGTGACCAATTTGGCCCATTTTCAATATCAACCTGCGTACAGAAACTTCCAAAGTTTCTACCAAATTTGAAATAAGGAGAGAGTGCCAACAACACACATCAGAACAGAAACACAGACGGACAGACATGGCTAAATCAACTCAGAAGAATTTCACGCTGATCAAGAATACTTTGTAGGGTCCCCGAAGCTTTGTTTTGGGTCTTACATACATTACGGAAAAACACAAAATGAGTATACCCCCGTCCTACAGTGGTGGATATAAAAAGACAAAAAAAGTAAAAGAACTGACTGACTGAGTTTTTCTTTTTTTGTTTTCAAAATAAAAGTTTTTGTCGCATAGGCGTGTGGGAATTGTAGGTGTGTTCTTTGAAAAATTCAAGCCATTTCCCAATTCCTTTGCAAATTTGGAAACACAGATGGACAGACGAACAAACGAACATGCATAGATAGATGCATTTCGATTTTGAAACAACCCAAGAATTTTTTAAGCTTTTTTTCTATGCGTAATAAAAGTATTGAAAAGAAACTTAAATTTTCATACGCTATAATAGGGAGTAGGCGTGGCAAATTTTTCACATTTTTGTACGAATACTGCAGCATCGCCTATACGTATATATACGTTCAATTTTTTGTAGACTGTAGCAACACATCCAATTTTTTATTTCTTTCGATAATATGGAGGTGTCCTCAGGTTACGTAGTGCTCTAGGCGTGGCCTTCGATCCATTTCACCAATTTTCAATTTTTGAGAAATTTAAAGTCGATAACTTTATTTTTGTGGCCAGGAAAATTTTTACAATAGACATTAGACAGACGGACAGACAGACATGCTTATAGCGATGTAGAATTCATCCTTCGGTGTTGGGTGGTTGGGTACAACAAAGAAACAACTAAATTTCCTTTGAAAAAAAGTTTAAAGAGACATGTGCGAAAATTATTAGAACCAGCACGTGTACGATCGCACCAAGTGCGAAATAAAATTATTGATCGTTGAACATTAATTACCTTATTATTATAGTTATTATTAAAGTTATTCTATTGATAATTCGATCTAGTAATGCAAGCCAACACTATTGCAGACTAGCAGATAAACGGACGACGCTAAGCAATAATGATATGAATAACATTTAAATGAAGTATTCAACCATAATGGAGAAGAAAATCATATTTGTGCGGCTGCGAACGAATCTTTTATACCTCACCGCATCCACTATCCATCCATCGCCCAGACGAAAGAAAAATCAAAATCAAAAGAACTAAATCTTCATACTCTGTAATATTAGGTGCGCGTGACAGCCATTCTTGGAAATTTTTACCGTTTATCGCATGCAGTTTATACCAGAAGCCCAAGTGGTTTCGATTTTTGTTGTACTGTAGGCTACCGATTTCGCTCATTTTCAATAGCAACGTGCGTGCAACGATCTCCAATGTTTTTGCATAAATTTCAAGCAGACAAATTTGTTAGACATTAAACAAATAGACAGACGGACAGACAAACAAGCTTAAATCGATTCAGAATTTGATGCTGATCAAGGGCAAGTGTACTGTAAAGAGTCTATGAAACTTCCTCTTGAGTGTGTAAATGTTTTGGTGAAATGAATACAGGCATCCCTTGTATAACGCGGCCTTTGTCAAACACGGTTTCGATAAAATGCAATAGAAAGTTTGCGATTATTTCAGCTGGGTTTCGGTAACACGATTTTAAAAAAATCGAAAATGTGCTCCGTTATATTTGCTTTTTTTTTCTTTTCAATTACTTTTTGCTTTTATTTCTATTTTATTGTTAGTGAGAGGAGTCTCAACCTCTCTAATTTTTTTTTGATAAAAATTCTCTTTCTGATCGTCACAATTATTTTTTAAACATATTTTATGATTATTTTTCATATCACTATAATGCCAAAATCCCTTTTTTTTTATAAAAACATGAAATTTACCTCCTTTTCCATTTACATGAGTATTTGAAACGAGATATCTATTATAAAATTTTACACCTTAGGACTTGGTTTCGACGCTATAGGGTACTTATTGGTACAGTACATATTGTATATCGCGTTATGCGGAATAGGCTTATATAAACTCCATTTCCAGATGATACGTATAACATAAAAATAAAAACTTGTTATTGTCTACAGTGTTGGATGTACTTGAACGTTTACGATACCCTACACTACTTGTGATCCAGGGTATATTAAGGGCTAAAAGGCCTTAACAGATAATCATCTTTTACTATAGCGATTAATTCAAAATCATAATCTGAATTGATCTAAGTTTGTCTGTCCGTCTGTCCGTTTGATGTCTCGTCATGTCAATTTGTCTTCAACCTACAGGTCACAATTCTTACGATATTTTGGAGAAATTTGTACAGTCACGTATTTTGACCGCTATTGACAATGGTTCGGCTTGTTTTTTCGATCACTCCCCCTTATAACGCCCTTCTCTGAAATGTCGTTATATACAAATATCTTGTAATTTTCAAAATTTCTCGGCAAAAGTGCCTAAGTAAAAGTATTTCGGCTTTCTAAATTGGTGTAAAAACTTTAGACCGGCTGGGGCAATTTTTGAACCCCCTGTCATATAACGGAAACTGAAGTTTACACATCAAAAAGGTATAATTTTCAATGCCTCATGAAGAAAATTTAACAAAAAAACATTAACTGTAGCAAATTTGGAACCTCCCGGCCTATTTTTGGATCCTACCCTAATAAGCATTTTCACGAAAATTGATTGTTAGTAAAGTAGAAAAGTCTAAGTTTTAACCTGTGGTAGTGAAATATGACCCATAATAGTAATTTCGTACAAAAATGAACTTAATAAACTTCGGACTATCTACGCCAATTTTTGGATTCCGCTCTATGTAAGCATTAAGCTTCCGCACATGGAAAATATGCCTTTATATAGAAAAAAGATGTAATTTTTGTGTTCTATAATAAAAATAAGAATTATGCTAGACAATGTGGTGTAGGGTATTTAATGGTCGGCCTTGCCCAACTATTGTGTTCTTACTTGTTTTTGTCTATTTTCATATAGTTACTATATAGAACAAATAGTCCATAAACGCACGTCGTTGTAGTTTACGAGTATTCTTTTCGTAGATTCCTCCTCTCCTCATTAAAATTAAGCAGATCGGAAAAAAGCTTCTAAAAGATACGAGAATCCAATATCACCTAGTGGCTACAATCTTCTAAGGTATGTAAGAATCCACGACAGCAGCTAACGGCAGTAAAAAAAGTATTCCTTTACGACATTTCTCTCGTTGTGTTATTAATTCTTTCTCTAACCGGTACAACTTACGAATGCAAGCTTCATTTTTAAACAGTATCGCGCGTCGTACATCCGGTCCAAAATACAAAATAAGACCGAGTTCTTCGTGAACGAGAGAGTATAAATACGCCTTAGAAAAATACTTTAACTGACTGACGCGATCGTTTGCAATAAGTATTTATTCATTAGGCTGCGTGCGCTTAAGTTATTTAAATTAAAATTCAATATATTTTCAAATTTTCATATAAAATATAAAATAAAAGTAAATTCTTCAATAAATGTAATAAACAAAACGTAGAAAGAAGTGATACATACGTATGTATAAAAATAATCGACAGTTTTTTTAAAATCCTTTAATTCGTCAATTATTAAAAAAGTAAGCATATATATAGACACACACACACACACACAACAAAACCTTATCATTATAAGAAAAAGGTAACTAAATAAGTTGTGCAAGTCTTTGGTGTGAATCTTTAAAAAATCGTTGCCGTAATACGAAATTATTTGCATATCTGCCGCTTGGGTGCGTGTTAATTTTCACTTAAATGAAAAATTATTCTTTCTCACATATCTACAAAAGAAATAAGTGAAAACACAGTAGTGGGACTACTGCTCTATACCGCCCTACAGTTATACATATATCGGCTGTTGGAAATAAGGCTTTATATGGGAAGTTGAAAGTGAGCAGAAAACAGACAGATGGACTGACAAGCTTAGATCGATTCAGAAAATAATTCCGAATGGATCGGTGTAGTAAAAGAATGTGCTATGTAGATTCGTACAAACTTTATATACCCTTGCATCACTAGTGGTGTAGGGTACAAAAACTATTTTATAAAATTTACGTAACGCTTACCCTGTAAACTACTTGTGCTACTGCTAACCAAAGTTAAGAATTTAATAAAAATTTTATGTGATACGCCAAAAAATCCATAGTAAATAAAAATGGCTTTTTTCTAAGAATCCTTTTGTAAGAGAGGACATAAGTGTGAACCAATGTGGTCTATTTATTTTTTTAAATCTAGTGTCGCCAACAAAATATATATAAAAAAAGATTAGAATATGGCTGCTGCATAAAGGCTTTAATTGTTCCCTATAAACTTATGACTTATCTATGAAAAGAAGTCCGAAAAATAGGCTTGTGCGGCCCAAATAAATTTTTGTGACAAATGTGACTTTGTTAAGCCATTTTTCATCAATACATTTTTGTTGAGAAATAGCAAAATTTCTTCACATATAGACGAAGTGATCTCAAAAATAGTCCGATCCAATCTACTTTCAATGGAATCTATCCCTGAGACAAAACATACCAGGTTGAGGACGCCGATCACACGGATAGGCATTGGGCGAGTAGGACAAATCGACATATTCGAATTGATTTGCATAATAAAATGCGACTGTGTCTCAACTCTTGCGTACCTTATGTTCTTACCGCAAGTAATGTTTTAATATTTCTCTACTAAACGTAGCGTAGGGTATAAATATTTCCAAATTTTTGGTTTAAAGCTAAATTATTCCGAGCGGATTCAACAAATATTGTGGATGATTAAGAGAATTAAATCCTTGAAACCCACTTTCCCGACTATGAAATATCCTCTTCTTAGTTGTTAAGCAAAGCGTTTCTCCATATATGTACTTAAAATTACCCCTTATCCCGCTACATAATTTTCGGAGGTAACATTTTTTTTTTATAAATTTACGGGACACATTTTTTCTTCAAAAATATCTGTGTCAAGCGAATCTCTGCTGGATATTTGCACCCCAATGCCTGTTGGCCTTTTGGTGTCTAGTTTCTTTACTACACTGGCAGATGTTTTTGGAAAGCGTTTGTGTTCAGTTACAAGCTTTTCCAAAACAAAAAAAAAAAATACGTTAGCATTGCTTGACGAATGTTACCTTCGAGCAGATATGAAAAGTTGCTTATAAAATCGGGTATATAATTTTACATTTTCTTCCGATCTTCTCAATCATTGTGGAACGCGTAAAGTGTAAACCTTGCGACGCCGCCTTTGACAAACGCAGCAAAAGGACCAAAAGAATACTTGAACATGAAATGAAATTTATAGGGTGCTGAGGCGCTGAGGTGCTGCAGGCTAAAGAAAACAACTAAGAAAATTATATTCGGTCGTGGTCGAATCTTTTATACCCATCACTATCATCCTAAAAAAGACAAAAAAAGTAAAAGAACGAAATTTTCACGGGCGCCGCTTATTTTTTCCATTTTCAAAGTAAAATTTGCTGTTACCTAAGTGTGCGGGCATTGTAGGCAAGTCCTTTGAAAAGTTTACATCACTACCAAATTCTTCTGCAAATTTGAAGGCGATATCTTCATTTTCGCTAACCGACGAATGCGTGCCAAAGATACTACACAGGTGGGCAAGCCGACAGATGAACAGACGAACAGACAGACATGTTTAGATGCACTTCAAATTTGAAACTGGCCAAGAATTTACATACTTCATGGTGTTGTTGATGCTTACTTCTGCACGTTTTAAAGAAATTGAAAAAAAATTTAATTGTAATGCACTATAATATCGGATAGGCGTAGTCAATTTTGAAGCATCGTCCATAGAATACGCGTTCAAATTTTTATACATTTATTTGCTAGAGTTTACGAGTAATGACCATAAAACCAATTTTTTCTTCCTTCGGAAAAGCGAAGGTTTTCTCACTTCACGCAGTACTGTAGGCGTATCGAACGGACCAAATTGGACCATTTTCAATACAAACCTGCGTATAAGAACTTGCAATTTTTCTGTCAAGTTTGATGTCGATAGCTTTAGTTTTGCGTCCAGGAGAATATTTACAACAGACATTACACAGACAGAGAGACGGCCAGGCAGACATGCTTAAATTGATTCAGAATTTAATGCTGATCCTTCCTGGCGTTGCAAACCTTTTCGCAGATGAATATAATGGTGATGGATATAAAAAGTGTATATGACTCGTCTCAAATGCCCTATGCAACCTGTACCACTTTGGTATATGAACCTTCTTAAGTAGTAACGTTATTAGCTCAAGTCATAAACTATTAATTAGCTCAATTCCTCCAATCTTCTCAATTAGTTCATATCTTAAACTAATAATTAGTTCACGTCCTTTTCAATTAGTAATTCGATTAATTAGTTATTTCACATTAATATTCTACAACGGTATTGATAGCAAATATTATAACATTTAATTAAATTTGCAACAATTAAAAAAATGAATGCGGTCTTGACCAAATTGTCTATACCCATTGGACAGGCGGATAGACAGGCAGACGGACAGACGGACATCCTAAAATCGATCTAGAATTTAATGCTGATCAAAAAAATATGTACTGTGCCCAGTCTCTGACGGTTCCGTCAGGACTTTGCAAGCGTTCCGATAAAAAGAATATTATCATCCTTCGATGATGGCTATAAAAACATTTCTTCGTACAACGCATCGTATACAAAGGTGTAAAGACTTTAAAGTTAATCTATAATACATTACGTAGTGAATATGAATATAACCCAAAAAGCTGAAGCAATTTCGGAAATAAAAACAGAAAGCTTTAATACATTTGACCCGATAACCCACGACCTACAGCAGAAAGTTTAGAGTTAACGAAAACTTGATTGGGTAGATGGGTATTGAAGAGTAAAACACTTCTGATTTCTTTATATTGATCACAATTCGAGTGCAAGTAAGTTTCCTTCATATAATAAAGATACTGAAAGGTAGTAAGTAAGAGAAGTTTTGTGCGGATCGTCGGAAGTTGTCGTCTCATATTTCTGAACATTACACAAGCGTTGTAGCGAAACTAATCTACCTTCTGTTTTTATGGTAAAGCTATTGCAAGACAATTAAATCTCGCATTTACATACGTAGGATTGTTTGGACTGAAGCGTTGTGAGTTCTGTAAACAGTGTAATTATCGCAAAATTATCGAGCCTATTAGAGTAATAGTTATGTGATTAAAAAAAAAAAAAATGTTTTGGTCAATGTTACTTCCGATACAATTTTAAATAATCGATTTGCGTTAATAATTACGTAAATTATGCAAAATTTTTCATAATAATCACAAGTAATTAATAAGCTAACTGTCTTTTACGATCCGAAAATATATATAAGAGAGAAACGTACATATAGTTCAACGGACGGCCAGTCAGCCATCGCAATAAAAACTAGTTTAGTTGTAAACGAAAATCTTACATTCCCACGCTTTAGCCCAGATTCGGGATTTAATAGCATTATAGTTTGCCAGTAGCAGATGAGATCACTAGCCTGGCCAAAGTGGACCCTGTCTTAATGTAAAATTCCGCTCCAATCTCACCATATACAAAGCATTAGCTTATCTTGTCAGTTTGATCTTTCCCACCCTTTGTGCAGCCTTACCCGCCAGCGAGGAGAATGACTCAGTTTCGTTTCGTTTCAGCAGGGATTCGCAAGCGAGTATCCGATCCATAAAATTTTTCACTGCTAATTTTATGTCTTGCAAAAATGTCGAGTTTCTTTTTATATCCAACCATGGTTCAAACCTCTTTTTTGGTCAATACTTAATTTAGCGAGGATCTTATAAAACGATATGTGTCGGTCATCCTCAGTTTCTTTAAATCGTCGAATTTATCAACAATTAATCGAACGGACAGCGACTTGCCTTTAACGTTTCAAAGCAGAACGATACAAGCCACATTTGGGGAAACATTGCACCATAAAAACCAAAAATTGTTTCACAAGTCTATGAAGCGTTACATGCCGCAGTCGAAGTGATGTTGTAAAATAAACGCTTATTTTGAGGCTTTTGAATAAACTCGAAAACCCAGCCAGTTTGGACT
This sequence comes from Glossina pallidipes, assembly GCA_000688715.1. Taxonomy (NCBI): domain Eukaryota; kingdom Metazoa; phylum Arthropoda; class Insecta; order Diptera; family Glossinidae; genus Glossina; species Glossina pallidipes. The sequence continues at coordinate 914,009 of KK499812.1, forward strand.
GACGACACGATTTTTCTTTAAAACGATTCAATACCGACCCTATAATTTGACCGTATTGTGCATATGTGTAGGTGTGTAGTAGATTTAAGAATCTTATGTCAAGGCTCATGTGTGTGTATTTAGAGGTAAGATTTACGACCTTGCTCCAATGGAAGGAGACTGTGCTCTGAGTCCAACTTAAGGTGCCATTAACGACGGCAATAGTAGTAGTTGTTTGATTTCCGGTTGATACACATGGGTGCAAAACGAATTCATGACTTGAATTCACCTTTTTCTTCCTTCTTCGCATCCTTCTCAGACTAAGAAAGAATTTCAAGATCTCTAACACTTTCGGTATCCACAAATTCTACCTTGGAACTTAAGCAGATTTTTCGTTTCGAAAGAAATATTTAGAGACGTGTGATTAGCTCTTAAGAATATGTCTCTTCGATAAGTCTAAAGCAATGTAAAAATTTGGCCATAAGTAAGTGTTGACTACCGATTCGATTTGATTTCAAGTAACGGAAAATAAAGACACCTGCACTAAAGATTTTCTAACCATTAAGCGCAAAAGTTTATGTTATACGTCATTACGTTATTTCTGCAGGTTTTTTTGTGACTTATTCAACTATGACTAAAAACAAAGGGCTGCTACGACAAAGCGTTCTCATTGTTACTTTGGGCTGGATATCTACGTTAGCTGGAATATATTTGTATTTCAATTGGATCGATGTGTTCACACAATTGCGGGGCATGGTGAGTGTTTATTATTTTTCTTTATTAACATATGATTTAGGTTTCAATCCGTTCAGATGGTCACCGGGGGATTAAAAGAATGTGTCCCCGTAATCTAATTTCGCTTTGAAAATCAAAGGCAAAAGCTGTAGGTAGACGAACTTTTGCATTTATGAATGAATATATCCTCAGTTAAATCAAGACATTGCAATAATCGACTCGATGACCGAGATCTATAAACTGATATATTTTACCTCTTAGACTTTAACAAATTTAATTTGTCGAATTGACGTCGGGCTGTGATAAGAGACAACTATATATGACGGTTGATAGCAAATGAGTTAAATTAGTTTCTGTCGTTTCAATTATCGTCTTCGCTCAGAAGCCTTTGTTCGACATAAAGAGTATAAGTAGAGTAGAGTAGTAGAGTGACTTACCACCACAAGTTAAATTTTGGTTAAACGTGAGCGCAATTTCTAGGTCAAAGATCAATAAGAGACAACCTCTTCAGATATTATCTCAGATTAAGGTTTTATGAATTCTGTGTTTCTTTAGTAAAAACGTTACCTTTTGATTGTCTCTCTTTTGAGGCTAGAAAAGAGAGAAAATTATCAAAGAAAGGGTTATTGGATTACAATGAAAACGAAAGTTGATGCTTAATTTTGGTAAAAAATATTAACAAGTTTCCCGTTTCCGTTTCTTTTTTTAAAGATAATTTCTTCTGTAGTCAGTTGTAGTTTTTTTAAACTTGTTTCCCGACTTACATGATCTCAAATGATCTTCTCTCATTTATAAGCTCATCTCTAAGAGAGAACTCTCTTGACTTTAACATTGTTTTTGCGGCTTTTTTATCGAAGTTTGTTTGCCGCAGTCATAATTTCAAAAGCAAGATGGAGAGACAAGCTTGCAATCACTTTTTGAATCGGTCTGTATAATAAAAGGCGACGTAAAGTACAAAAATCACCATGTGATCCGAGGCGTCGTTGTGATGTTACTAAGAGTCGGAAAAACTTGCAAAAGAAATGCGAAAAGAGATGCACAAAACAAGTTAAGTCACCATAGTAGATACAGCGGTAGCAAGTTTTGAAATTCCCGTTACTTTTTGATCCAATAGTACACTTCACCTTGCTATGCGGTCTCCAAAGGTAGAAAGAACCTCAGGGCTAGTGCTAGGAATTCGCCAGATCGGCACAAAGGAAGTCGACGATAAACCCCCATTGAAAGATGAGCATCCGCACAGTATACTCATATATTCTTATTCATGGATCTGCAAATTGATCTTAAAATATCAAAAATATTAAAACCAATTTTTAAAATCTGTTTCCAATCTGACTAAATTGCATAAATCAATTTTGCTAAAGACTTCATCTACCAAGACATGCACTCACAAGAACAAACTCAATCAAAACAAACGAATCGTAGCAAATCAAGGCCCGCTACTGTATGCTCTACATCACTTCGCGGAATTTCCACATCCAATCCATTTTTAGTTGCCGTCGACCTTGACTCAAAATGCAATGTAACTAATTTCATGAAAATATCTCCCAAATTGCAATCTATAGGTTGGACGCAATAATGCATGAGCAGATATCGAAGAAATACATCGAAAGACTTTTACAAAAAAATAATTCTGAATCGATTGTTGTAATAAGTGAAAGTCTATACCATCTATGCATGTTGTATGTACCCGCTTAAATTTAACATAACCTCAATAGCGTTAAATTTAATACATTCTCGTCGAGTTATTGCTTCTTTAGATTTTCTTACCTTTGGATTAAAGCTAATCAATGCCTGGAAGGCTGGATATCCCAAATGGTTGGACCTTTAAAGTAACGGACAAACACTTTCAGTTAAAAAAAATTCGAGTCATTTTTCGGTTTTACGAATGGACTATTCGTCGAATTTAATGTCCATAACCTTGTGTCACATCGAACGCATATCAAAACTAATTTTAACAGTTCGTATATTTTTAATTGACTTTGGTTTTCACCATTTAGCAAGTGTATATCAGACCAGGCACACAGTTATATGACATTTGGAAACAATTACCGGTCCCTGTGTACTTCGATGTCTACTTGTTCAATTGGACAAATCCTCAAGAGTTTCATCGCGGCTCGAACGAAAAGCCTCGTTTTGTAGAATTAGGTCCGTATCGATTCATCGAGAAACCCGACAAGGTTGACATCGTGTGGCATACAAGCAATCATTCCGTGTCGTTTCGTAAGAAATCCATATTTCACTTTGACCATGAGAACAGTAAAGGAAGTCTAAGCGATAGAATTACTAGCGTAAATACTGTCGCTTTGGTATGTATACATCGTTCATATATTTCTTCTTAGGGCAGGTGTAATGGGTCTCTTCTCTTCTCTTTACAGACGATCGCACTTAAATTTAAAGATGATAATAACTTTCAAAAAATGCTCGTAGCACGCGCCCTAAAAATGTATAACGCAGGCATATCAATTACAAAAACAGCCGATCAATGGTTATTTACCGGTTACACCGATCCTTTCTTAACTATTGGAGGCTTATTATCTAAATTTAATAAATATATAAAAATTCCTTATGATCGAATCGGTTATTTCTATGGGGTTAGTTACTTGGCAAGCAAGTCATTTAATTTGATTTTTGATAGAATTTAAAAAAAAAAATCTTTTTTCCTATGCAGCGTAATAATAGTGCCACTTATGAGGGTTACTTTAATATGTTCACGGGTGCCGATGATATAAGGAAAATGGGACAAATCCATAGCTGGAACTATAAAAAGCATAATGCGGTATTTGAGGGTGAATGCGGTCAAGTTAAAGGTTCGGCTGGCGAGTTCTACCCTCCAAATTTAACACCTCAGGATACCTTGTGGTCGTACATCCCTAATCTCTGCCAGGCAATACCTCTCGATTATACGGAAAGTGTGCAAATTCACGATCTTACTGGTTACAAGTATAGCGGGGGAGAGAAATTATTGGACAATGGTTAGGTTTAGGAAAATTTGTTGAAAAATCTTTCCCACTCTTTTATAGATTCTCTTATTAATACTTTCTAGGAACCTTATTCCCATCAAATAAATGTTTTTGTGTTGGAGGTAAATGTGAGCGTTCTGGTGTTTTTAACGTTGGCCCCTGCGCATACAACGCGTCGATGTATATATCTTTTCCTCATTTCTATAAAGCTGATCTCTACTATTTGGATGCTATTGAAGGTTTGAAGCCAGAGAGAAAAAAACATGAATTCTTTTTGACCGTAGAACCAAGCTCTGGAATTCCTTTGGAAGTAGGTGGAGGATTTCAAATAAATTATCTTTTGGAACCTATAAAATTTCTACCGTAAGTAATTTTTTTTTGTAAATTCAATATTTATTTCTTTGTGTCTTAAACAACCAATCATGTCTTGCCTATTAAATCCAGCCTTTCTATTTACATAGTGGCATACATATGACGTTGCTTACTTTTTAAGTCCAATCGTATTGTTCGTAATTTGTATCCTCTTTCGCCAACTGTTAATCGCTTGATACATGTTTTTTACAATGTACTCCATGTATTATACATCTTCTTTTCTTTCTCATCTTCTCATCTTCTTTCTTTCTAATTATTAAATATAATGAACATCGTTCATTGGATCTCATTCCATTTTAGACCTTTCGATCATATCCCGCGTGCATTTATACCGACAATGTGGATTGAGAAGAGATTACAACTCACCCGAGAATTGACGGCGCTTATTAGTTCGGTACCTTTGATCACATGGATAGGTCAGTTAACTTCTGGCGTGTTATCCATTTTGGGAGTAACGTTATTGTGCTGGTATCCCGTCAGATTTTTTATCGTCAGCTATATGTGCCCGAAACAGAAAATACACTTCTTATCAAGGGCATCTAGTAAGACTCACTTAACAAAAAATTCATTACACGTGGAATCATTAAAAAGTGAAGAAACCATGGACATGCTACAGCAGAAACCTCCTAATTCCGAACTCATCAGTTAGCCAATGAGTATTAATTTTACACATATCTGGCAAAGCATTAGATGGTAGTATTAGCTCTAGGGCCCGAGGGAATATTTTTAGATTTTAAATTAATATCTCTCTTAGAATGTAAATAACGGTTTGGGCGGGGAAGGTAGGACCATTTCGCGGTAGGTGTGTGAACCTCAACTAAGCTAAACTTTTCAATCTCATCAATTGCAGCATTTTTAGCATTTCAATAGTAGATAGGCAAACGATAGGCTGTGAACGATGGACAGACTTAGTTTAATCGTGCTATAATGTTATCTTAGAAATCTCATCTAGTTTAGTTTTAAACTGTAAGCATTATAAATATATATGTGCATATTCTATATATAAAACTCTTCCTCATTTCGAAAATTCAGATGTGGAAGGGCCAATAGTCTCAACGACTAGGGTTTGTCTTAGTTCAATTCAAGAATTTATTCCTTCGGGATATATAAATTATAATTGCATTAATAATAATAATAGTAATAATTAATATAAGAATTGTATAAATAATTTTTAAAAAACTGGAATATTTTTCCGTATATGAAATTTTTCAACAATAAATTAATTAAAAACTCCTCTTTGCTAAGTAAAATATAATACAAATTTACAGATGTCATCAGCGAATGAAGGCATAAGATAAAATAATAATCGAGATAAATCTGGTATGAACCTTTCAGGGAAACAAGATCAATTGCTTTAATTTTCTGCGCCAAGGATAGATACGCTTAACTCAGGAAGGGTTGTAGGTAGAGAAGTATTGAAGGAGCGACTTGTGTTTGCGTACGTTTGATTTTAACCTGCAAACATCAAGCACGGCAGGAAAAATCCCTGCTTATAGATTGTTCTATCCACCATTCCACACTTCGAAAACTGACTACGCGAGGTCTTCGTGACTGCAGCATTCTTGAAGTTTTGCATTGTGACAATTTAAAATAAGCGCTTACAGTCAATTTATGAACCTACTTTCTTTTACACTTTTTTACCTTCACACCCACCATATGACACTTTATACTCATATATTACGTTACTTCTTGCAAATCGGAATTTACTCCTCGCTATTCTGTTCTATCCTACGTGGGGGACGAGGAATATGCATATTTTAATAAAAACTATAAAAAAAAAAATAACGTGGCGGCCGTACAACACGCAAAATTGAAAAAGACTTTAATCATATAATCACTAGAATAAATAAATAATAATATTATATACCAAATCTCACACCACTTACTAAGGCCCAAATAAAAAACTCTGTGTTCACATTGGGCTTTTTTTGCACATATTAGCGAATTTTCGGTTGTTGATTTGCTGAATAACAGAAGAAGAAGAAGATATGATAGGAAGCATCAATGTCAACAAAAATGATACGTTATTTTATTTATATTAATTTGAAGTTAAAGTTAGGGAATAAGATATTAAACGCAACTGTGGATGATCTATATCTAGATCGCGAAACTCTTCGGTGAATGTCAAGATATAAAAACTAAATATCGTCGCCATAATCCATTCAGAAATAGAACTAATTACATGAAAATGCCAGCCTCCATCAGACGGATACCTTGAATATAGTAAAACTTATATTGATTTTCGAGATCTTTTTTTTCTTGCAAACTTCTCATGCATACCATTTTCTTGGATTTTCTCCTTTAAACAAGATGTGCGACATGATTCCCGTCACAGCCATTAAAATGAATAGCATAGTACAGCAAGCAGCCATTGCTAAACGGAGGTGAGCATTACTTTTTGTGCCAGCTATGGGATATATCATATAAGAAATTAGCGATTGTAGCCAAAAGTATAAAGCACCAAAACCAAAACACAGAAATGCTCCCGTAAAATGTACTATTCGCACGTTTGTCTCTTGGAAATTGCCGACTATGCTAATGCCTAGGCAGGAAGCCCAACCGAACCATACAGCCAAACGATTGTAGCGCAATAGATTACTACCTAGATCGGAATGGTGCTCGAACAATTGCAATATTTGACGATAACGTACATAAACAGTTATACCCACTGCGATAATAAATTTATGAATCATACAATATCTTCTAACTAAAATATTGTCAATACTTACGTAGAACACTACCCAAGTTAATCATTTGTCCGAAGACACAACTCTCGGGCGAATAAGTGGCCGCATCGCTAATATAAGGAACTGTTGGCACTACATGTCCTTGCAAGACTGCTGCTATATAACTGCAAAGCGTTTTGAGAAGAAATCAAATGAGTTTGAGATTTTTATCTGATTTGCAGCATAGTTTTCTATTTTCGTTTTTCGGCCTTGCTTACACTTACGTTCCCACAAAGGATACTTGGAAAACTAAGAAGACCGCTACAGGTATTAAGTAGACGTTAGACATTTCCGGTAAATTTACAGCAACGTATTTCTCACGGCATATACAAAGAAAACACCTCCTTGTTTAAGATGAAATGAAAACAAAGGCCAATGTTACCTAAGTTAAAATGGCAAGACATTTGCTTCGATTTGTTTATGTAGATTTCGGCAAACAATGGTGAATTTTATTGCAATATCACAACGAACTTGCCAGATCGAAAGAACACTGATTCTCTGAAACGAATTGTACGCCGTGCATTATTATCTCAATAGGATTTAAAATAATAATGTAAAAATAAATTAATCAAGCAAAGACAAAATGAAGTTTTACTCAATTCAGTAAATCATCTGTTGTTGATTTGCAGACTCGCGAAAGAAGAGGAAGAATATAACGATAAAGGGACATTAACTTGAAAATTATATATTACTTTTGGTAATAAAATTAAAAAAAAAACTTTTTAGTTTGAAAACAACCGCTTCTTTTAATTATTCTCGAGTTTTTATGAAATAATTCATTGTATAAATCGCAATTTCGAAGCATACGTAATAGAGAAAAGTTTTAAAAACTTTAAATAATCTTTTCTACCTCTTTATACTTTGCTTTATCAAATTGTTAACATAACAAAAACTTATAAGCCTTACGACTCGCCAAACTTGACTATGCTATTGCGATTTCCAATTAAAATCGAATTCGCATTTATATTTCGATTTTCATATAAATTCAAGAGTCAAAAGAGTAAGAAGTCAAAATACAAGGCTTATATATGCATCAGGAATATTTTTCCCAGCAAACATATTTTTTGTTTAAAAAAAGGGGTAAACTTTTAATCCAGAGAAGAAAAAAGACAAATTATAAAATGTTTTGTAAATATTTGTATGTTCAGTAGGAACTTGAGCAATTTTTCATGCCTGATATGCCAAAAAGTTCTATAGACTCACATTCATTGCACAAATGACGATGGTGGGAAAGGTGGAACGATGCGAGCGTTTTCAATTGCGTTCGTCCCGCGCAACAGGCTGCCAAATTTCATCAAAATATCTCTAAAATTGCTATCGGTTGGTTGAACACAGAAATACATGGATGGACCACCAGACGGACAAACAAGCTTTGATCGATTCAGAATCATATAGGTATAACAAAATATGTGTTTATCATAAGCCATTTTGGGTGTTACATACGTCCACTTAAACTTAATATATCCCGTACCACAAGTATTATAAGGTATAATTAGTTTTGAATTAAAAATAAGGAGAAAAAACGGGGCAAAAAGGAATATTAATTTCTTGTTCAAGATAATTAAACCACAGCTTTTCTCTCGTTTCAATTACATCGCAACTGTAGTTACTAAATTCTATTGGCAACTACTGATCCAACTAAATGTGTAAAGATATTTCGGTATTTCTTCCTTTTGTAATGTAAAACACCAAGTACAAAAAAATAGTCGCTACGCGGTGACTTAAAATTTTGTTTATAAAATAAATTATTTTGGTTTTAGTAATCGGCGTGAAATAAGCCACAGTCGTGTATGCCCAGATCATTAATTACCAATATGCGGCCAAGTAGAATAAAATTTCATCTCAAGAATAATAAAAAGGATCCAAAAAGGCGTCACAGATGCTTATGACGTTAACTGTAAGTCATCAGCAAAATGGCCAATTAAAAGGCGAGTTGAAGAAGAAAAAGCACCGTAAGTAAAAAATAGTTTTCTATATTTAACAATACTGTGTTTATTTTCTAATAGTTCTTACAAAATTATTTTGTACATATTTTTATAGGTAAGCATTTCATCCAAATGCAATCACCATAGCTATCCAGGATTAACATACAGGCAAATTAGTCAGACACTAGTATGTAAAATAAGCGTTTTGATTCCATTGTTAAAAGCGTCGAGCCGCTAGAAAAACAATTTTGACTTTCATTGCTACGTTGATTATTAAATAGAAGCACTCCCAGCATTCTTCGAAACAACACGAATAATCTGGTATTTGAGAGGGAGCCGTACGTACGAAATCAACTACTTTTCGTGTTAAAAAAAAAAAGAGGAAACTACCGAACATGACTAACAGATTAAATCTATGGAAAGATTTCAAATATTAAATGTAAGCAATTTTCTAAAAATATGTAAATTATTCAAAAAAGACTGAACTTTCTTAAGAAGAGCAAAATGTTTACATAATTAATATAAAGTTTATAAAAAGCTTAAAAATTTAATTAATTTTTGAACGAGATCGAAACTTTTGAAATATTGGGGCTTTTTTAATCTTAAGGTGAGCTTGGAAGTATGAGCCAGGTTTTTTTCACCCTTTTTTCGTTTTACTTAGCCAAACCATCAACATCAATCGCTAAAGTACTTTTTCATTTTGTTTCTTTCAAACAGAGGATATAATATTCATTCGTTCAAATCCTATAAAAATCAAAGTTAAACAAAGTTAAATAATGTGAAACAAAACAAGTCTATGTTAATATAAATTCTTTTTCGAGAAATGTTTTGCTATAAACAAACAAAAAATTTAAATAAGGGTAGGAGTAGGAGTAAAGTCAATGAAGAAAAAACATCAAGAAGACAAATTTAAATAAAGAGATCATAGAATGCAAAGATAACGTTAAAGGACTACTAGTTGTACCATTTTAGTCTCTTTAATTGTGACTTCTGGTCTTCGCACTCACCATAGGATCTTAAGTAATTATCTTCCAATTTGAAGTAGCAATCAGCGTAAGACTATTTCGGGCTGACAACTTTTAATCTCTTAGTTCTACACATATCATCTTCGGATGATCTCGCTTCATCATCTTGATCATCTGAAGTTGCGATCATGGAAGGAGACTTAATCACTTCTTCCATTTCAAATTGACTATCGCATCTCTTTGGTTCAATTAGCTGCCCATTAAGTGTGGGAAATGGTATGTTAGGCAGTAAAATTTTATTGCTGCACCCATTATGTTCATTCATAAGTTCTTGCAGCAAATTGGCTATATCTTCCCGTTTACGACTCACCGTAATGGTGTCGAACCAATTAGCCAAATCTTTTATTGGGATACGATAATCCCGTATGGGGTTGTTGAAAAACTCTTCCACATACTGCAGCAAGTACAAACCGCAATCCGTAGAATTGTTTTGCTGAGGAACTTTTACGTGGTGGCCAGGCATGTTGTACTTGTTAAAAATGCGAGGTGGAATTCCAGGTAGTTTCACTTTGTACTCACAGCTCAGATAATATCGTAGAGTAGCCATAACGCGCTTGTGTGAGATGACAGCGAGCGAATCAAAAATTAAAATTGAGGGTTGCTTGATGGGTTCTGATGAGTTATTTACTGGACTGATATCTTTTGATCCCGGATTGCTGTCATACAAGCATAACCTGTCATCTCCTGCAACACAAACATTAGCCTCACCGCAATCGTTCTCTCTATGACGCTTCGGCAATCGTGGCAATTCAACCGGACGATCAGTGTCAAATGTTATTGGTCCTTTCAAGCTTGGGAAGCATATAATGGCCAAAAACCAATGAGAATTTTCGTTTATGGGGATAATTATGAAATCCTTTTCAAATAGATTCACGTTTTTCGTCCAATTTCGAACGCGAACATGGTTTTTCTCATGATCGGTTTCATTCACATGTTTGTGGGGATTTATGTCTCTCGTAAAAGTGCTTAAAGTTTGATAAAAAAGTGCGCTGAATATAAAAGTACGATCCCTCTCAGCTTTTGAAATGCGATCGTAAAACCACTTTAAATAGAAATCAATTATGATATCGTTTATATATTGATCGGTGGCCAAACACAGATAGTCTATTGTATTAATAGAAATACCACCTCTTCCAGGCGGATAGATTAATAATTGTCGATTATTGTTAGGTTGTAATTGCATAGTGCTTAAATTAGTGTCACTGGTTCCTTTGTTACCAACAAATTTGGGATCCGATTGATTTGCCCGCTGTAAGAATCTTTGTGCATCAGAAGAGGATATTTCGTCTAGGAAATCCCATATAGATCGAATAATGCTGCAAGTGTGATGATCAATTGAATCCAGTTGCAAAATAATAATACGTGCTTGATGCAGAATAGCTGAGAAATTCGTCATTCCTTCGAGTAAGGCTGGGGCATCAGGTAGTTTTAAGACATTTTTAATATACTGAGCACAACTACGCAAAGTGTAAAAGCATAAAATGGAATTTTTTACTTGAGAAAAATGTGCAATAGCTTTGACCACCTCTTTTGTGTAAATATTCAAAATGCACATCTCGTTGGGATTTTTTTGCAAAGGTGCTACAATCCGTATTCCTTTTGAGGTAACAATTACCGGCTCTTTGGGTTCAAAAATATGAAGGCCCAATCGAACTACTTTGCAAGATAACACAGCAGTAAATGGATCATTGCAATCACTAAGATCCGACCGTTTAAAACTGCAAAAATCCATTTTATTAAAGAAAAAACACAAAAAGTTACCGAAATGTTTTGATTGATTACACGACAGAGTTGCCAGCACCAATGTTTTAGATCATCGTTGGTTAGCGGAGACACTTGATTGCCTCTTTCTCATCTTTGACAAAATAATGTATTGTATAAATTGAGATTCCGTACAATATTATATAAAAAACAAAATTTAATTAACGCAATATGACACATAAAGTTAGACAAATAGCATTTCAATTTGGAAAAAGTCGTTCTCGTTATTACTCTTTTGCCCGTCTACCTCTTTTATTATTTCATCTCCGGTCAGTGTGATATTTCTTCGAAAGCAACGCGCTCTAGTTCAAACAGAGAGAACGATGACGAAAAATTTGAAATTCTTGAAGACTTGCTGAACAAGACCTTTTGAACTATTGCTCACATCTTCTGGCTTTAATCCTTTCTGACTTTTATTGGCTCCGAAAGGCAAAAATACTTTTACATTTAAAACTTTTCCCATTCGATGAAAATATTCTAGTAGTTTTTGATTAGCTAAGAAGCTTTTGAGAGAATTTTTCGATCAAGTTTGAAAAGGGTTCAAGAAAAAAAAATATAAGCACGCTGTGGGAAAAATAGAAATATTTTTGCACTGATATATATTTGGAAGTAATATTGTCCAACAATTAGCACTACTAGAATTAGAAACACTAGTTCGCTTTCAATTAACGAAAAAGGGGTTGTATGTATATCATTTTTGTTCTTTATAGTTTTTATTTCACTCAGGTCATTTGTGATAATTTATTGTGCACCACTTGTGGTACAAGGCTATATTAACTTTGTGCAAATGTATGTAACACTCGGCTGCACTTGGGATGGACTTTGTTTTTATTACGCCGATAAGCTTTTCCGTTTGTATATTCGTTTTGTTTCCTTTGTGGAATCTAGAGGGCGCAATTTCAGAGTTATTTTGATTAAATTTGGTACATCGAGATTTTCTGGACCAAGGGCGCCTCCCATTGAGAATGATTCGGATCGGACCACTTTTACGAACAGATGCCATATAACACCTTATGTAAAAGTCTTTACATGGTTGACTGTATTGAACGAAGTGATGCAGGGTATTTAATGACGCGTCTTGGCCTATTGGAAAATTTTTGTTATAAAATCAATCACTTGTTAAATTGACCTTTTCTTCGTGTCTAACGACGGCACCTCAAAATCTCACAATCCTCGAAATAGGCATCAATCGCAGCCTCTTCCTTTTCTTCGTTTCTTGTGGTCGAAGCTATCAAAACGCATGAAGAGTCATTTCGAACTTTGGTTCTTGAATTTTTAAATACCGTATGCACTTACTTCTTAATGTTCCGGTTGATAACGCGTGCGACTTATTTTAACTTCTTTTTTCAAATACTTTACTGTTGTAAGCAAAAGGATAGAATCTATCTTGGATTGCATGGTGATTGAACTGCATAAATGCAAATGAAAAGATTGTGTCACATGATTGAGGTAAAGGAGGATGCATGGAGGATGATTTTTGTGAATGTTCGCGTATTCATTAAAACTGCCTACTGTTGTTCACTTCGCGCATTTTTGGAGTTAACTCACATTTTATTTTTAAGCTTAACGCTATTTCAATGAACTTAAAATTAAAATACTTTTAAAATATTAAATTTTATAATTTAAAAAACTAGCGAGCCTTGTCTTTAATATTCCAGTTCAACTTTGACGTTATTGTCTCACTTTCGCAATAAATAAATGAATCATGATAGATGCATGCGCGAATTAATTTTTTTATTTTTATATTTATTTTTTGGATAATTACAAAATAGTTTCCTGTGATAGTAAAAATAATTATGGTAGACGATGAATTTCGTTTCTATTTACTTAATAAATTTTTTAATAAACAAACAAATTTTTAATAGAGTTTTTGTGTTTCTTATTTGGCGGAGAGTAAAAGTCCGACTGAAATTGAAAGTCAATTTGTTTTAAAATTAGTTGTGATATTCGAAGTGTGATTGAATAACATTTGTATGGGGGATAGTCAGAAGATCATATGTTAATCGTTATATACAATACTATATAACGCTATAGCATACATGATAACATAGACCAAATTTTCCAACTGGGATGGCGTGAATGCTATAGCGTTCATTAAGAGAAAACAGGAGAGAAGGAGATTTATTTGCAGTATCACTATGTCTTCCACGCCAGATCTATATTCATCTACTTATGAAACATTTCAGAAGGTAAGTGTAATTTTCAGAAAAACAATGCGCAATGAGAGAATCTGCTCTCTGTCTTGTGCAAAGAAATCTACGAAATACGAATGCTGTAGCATTCACATCAATTATTACACTTCTATCTTTCTGAATGTGCCCGCTTGAGGGCGAATTTTGTGTCAATTTGTAAATACAAAATAATAATATAAACAAGTAACGAAGTTATCTTTGGCAGTGACCGAATCTCGCATACCCACCACTACGCTTTTCGTGTTCTATTCTCCAAGTTCTTTGATTTGATATCCATATCCCTGCTATTATTAAGGTCTACAATGTTCATTTTAAAATTAACCCATTTTTAGGCAGATAATTTATCTTCATTCGAGGAGTGTACAAAATACTTGTAAGCATTCGGTCTTGTTTAACTTATGATAAATAAGCATAAAACCTCAAAATGAGGGAAAAAATAAAATTTAATCACTTGTAAGTTTGTATCGCAATTGTTTTCCCATTTTGCACGTAAGGAGTAGAGTGCTTTGTAAAGTATATGTGGAAAATTACAGTCTTCTAACTTTAATAACTTCCGAGTAACGAGCAAAAATCTAAAAAATTGTTGTTAACAAAAATTGAGTTGCGTTCAGTTTACGTTCCACCGCGCCCTTCGGCTCTAAACATTTTGACCCATTTTCAATGCCAACCTGCGTGCAGAAATTTCCAAAGTTTCTACCAAATTTGAAGTCGATGTCTTCATTTTTGCGAACAGGATAGCGCCAACAACACACACCATACAGACACACAGACGGACAAACATGGCTAAATCAACTCAGAATTTAATGCTGATCAAGAATATGTATACTTTATAGGGTCTCTGAAGCTTTCTTTTGGGTATTACATACATTATGGAAAAAAACAAAATGGGTATACTTCCATCTTATAGTGGTGGGTATAGAAAAATAAAATAAGATAATATGGGTATCCCTGAAGAATCAGTTGATCATCGCTTCGACAGTTATAGGTTATGTTTTATTTCTTTTCCTATTAGCTTTGTTACCTTGTTTTCTTCTTTACCTCCAATTTTATTTTCTTTTCACTTGAATACTTTAGGAACACTTCGTATTATTGCACCTATAGTAGACAAAAGCATTCGAGAGAAGATGAGCTATAAATTTGAATCTATACTTTTCGTTGCTTTTGTACCCGACTTCTAAATACAGATTAATTTCAATATTGGTATGATATCGTTAGCTCATTCACTCCGTAGACTTATAAACTTGTGTATGTATTTACTTATTTATAAGTAGGGATAGAACCAAGATGCAAGACAGCAGCAAGGAATTGTTATTATTATTGTTACTACACATACGATGCAAAGGCGAAGTCATTCTGTAAAAAGGATCGTTTTATCAGGGGAAAAAAATTTGACTACTGGTACTGTAGAAATAAAATGTTATAGAAATTTTCGTCATATACTTACGTCATATCCGTTTCCGCACATTAATGAGCGGGTTTATTGCATCTAGACATGGGGTCACATTAAAATATATATAATAATTTACTTTTCTCTTCTTATAGTCCATATCGTCAACTTTGCCCAAACTTCGATTTACTTATCGTTACCGTTCACCGATTTAATGCAATTTTTCTTACTCGCCAAAGACTCGATGCATTTATCGTAACTTTTCCAAAAAACGCTTAATGGCGCACAATAAATAGTTAAGAATGGATGGCATCTATATACTTTACGGCTTTTCAGTTGACTATGTTTTCGGTTCTAGATGTTACGAATCGTACAATTGGTTTATTATAACTGCGGCGAGTGTGAAAATGGCGCCAACTATAATTAATATTGAGGTTCTGCAGCTTTACTCTCAAGCGATAACATTGGAATAAATTGTCTCGTGCAGTGAGATCACACTAACCTTTCTAAGGACTTATTCTAATCGTTTTTTTTTTTTCTCGATCTATGCAATATTCAAATATATCATAAGTTGTCGTCTCTTCTCTCTCCCTCTTTCTTTGACTAGTCTCGTAAAATGTCCGCTTTCCATCTTTTTTCACAGCACATAATGAGAATTCGTGTTTGAAATCTTTTCGTTGATTTGGTCGAATAGCGAAATGTGTTGCTCTTGCATAAATCCTTTAAGAAAAGATTTAATGTCATGTTGTGTTCTGTTTTGTTACAAATCACACAACTAATTTATTATGGCTATGTTATGATCGAAAACATCAGCAATTATAATAAATATTGAGGTTCTATAGCTTTGCCCTGAAACATTGTGTTATTGATAAGCCGGGCCGTGCGTACTTACGTACATATTGTGCTCTAGTATGTAATACAAGTGATAAGAAAATTACGCGTTGCCTTCTTGTAAACCAGAGAAAGGAAGAAAGAGACTAAAGCATTTAATAAAATGCTTTAAGCTAACGTTAGTTATTCAATTGATTTGAAAGAAGAAATTTCTTGTGTTTCAAAGAAAAAAAAATTTTCATTCTTAAAATTAAGCAAAATGTGTATTTAATAAAGTGATATTATGTATAAAGAAGAATAAGAATAAGAATAAGAAGAAGAAGAAGAAGGAGAATTTAAATCAATTATTCGATTCTGAAAAATATGTACATATGTATGTCTGTTATATTACGATTCATTTCCGTCCATTAATACATCGTTTTAGTGCATTTAGAGACGCATTAGAATTTTTATTTTACATAAAAAGTGACATTTAAACGTTAATGTGATCGAACGTAAAATGAATTTCAGCATAGGGAACTCGGCACTAGATAGCTGCTATAATATATTTTAGAGAGAATGAAACGCTATTAACAATGTATTATTTACTCAATCGCTTAGACCGGAAAGATAAGCAGACTTACTGCCGTGCTTAAGTTTACCGGTAATTAAGTAAAAAAAAATTGATCAAAATACTTTTAATCTTTTTCATTATCGACGATCAACCTAAAACTATTAGGTTGACGTATCTTTATCGTTTCAAGCTCTCTCAACACATATTCAGTTAATAATATAAAGACCGGCAAACTGAAATGAGATCTTTCGGAGTCCGCAACGTTTTGCTTATATGAATCTATTTATTAACATTTTTTAGCTCGTATCTGAATTATATTGAAATTAAATAAGAGGAGAGGCATTAGTTTTTCACATTGTTAAGGTAAAGTTTAATCTTTTGATCTACGGCCATTGCCACGACGCAACGTCCATATGTCCGGTCTAGCATTAAGCTATTAACGAAGAGAATATATATTCGTGTATATGTATATATATAAATAATAAAATTCCTTAATTATTAAAGAACATAGCAGTAGAACGTTAACAACGCGACCGACACGACAAGTGTAAGATTTCATGTAGAAGGGCGCGTGCACCTAACGTGAATGCGTTTATTATAAAAGTATATTTCAATAAAATTGAAATCTTCATTGGAAGGAATTGAAAATACAAAAAAATAAAAAAAATAAATAAATATTTTTATATATAAAGAAGAGATAAAAAAAATATTGTGACATATTTGTGTTGAATGAAAATTTCTTAAGGAATTTTCTTTCTTTCTTTTTGGAATTTCGTCTTTTTTTTACTAACAAACAAGGATATAAAAAATAATAAATTATTATACAGTCATAAAATAAATTGAGAAAACTGGAAGCAGTTAACTGAAAAATGAACTATGAGTGTTTCGGTGACCTAAATTTGGCATTGGGATGGAATACCCACATGGAAAATCCTTGCTCTTAACCTTAGACTCGTATCCGTCGCCTTCAGTTTACAATTTATAAATGATTGTTGAAAAAAGTTTCAGGTTTAGTTTTCTTCTTCAATGTTCTGCCTGTAAGCTCGTTAAAAGTGAATTTGAATCTGATCTCTGTAAACCAATTAAAAGCGTTGTTATACTCTATGTTACTTGTGGTACAAAGCACACTACGTTTGTAACAATATATGTAAATATATCACCGAGAAGAACCTATCTTATTCCGATTTTCGATCGGTTCAGAATCGCTTTTTTCTGAAGAACCCGCCTTGCTCTTATTTTCAATCGGTTCAGAATCGTTTTTTTTTTGAAGCACCCGCCTTATTTCTATTTACGATCGGTTCAAAATCGTTTTCTTCTAAGGCACCCGTTTATTCTGATTTTCAATCGGTTCAGATTCGTTTTCTTCTGAAGTGCCTGTTTTATTTTTATTTTCGATCGGTTCAGAATCGTTTTCTTCTGAGGTACCCGCTTTATTCCGAATTTCGATCGGTTCAGAATCGTTTTCTTCGGAAGCACCCGCTTTATTCTGATTTTCAATCGGTTCAGATTCGTTTTTTTCTGAAGCACCCGCCTTATTTCTATTTTAGATCACTCCAGAATCGTTTTCTTCTTAAGCACCCGTTTTATTCCGATTTTCAATTGGTTCAGATTCGTTTTCTTCTTAAGCACCCGCTTTAATCCGATTTTCAATCGGTTCAGAATCGTTTTCTTCGGAAGCGCCCGCTTTATTTCTATTTTCAATCGGCTCAGAATCGTCGTCTTGTGAAGCACTCGCTTTATTCCGTTCTTCGATCGGTTCCAAATCGTTTTCTTCTGAAGCACCCACTTTATTCCGATTTTCGATCGGTTCTGAATCGTTTTCTTTTGACTCCATTTGAGCATGTCTGTCCATCCGATCGTCTGTCTACCCATTTGTCTAATGTCTGCCTCTTTCATTTTTCTGTTCAACCTACTGATCGTAATTTATGAGATATTTTTAACAAATTTGGTGCACTGGCGTGTCTTGGCTCAGGAACCAACCCTATTTCAAAGGGATTAAATAGGAGCTTTTCTACGAATACTCAACGTATGACGTCTTGTTTTGAAACAGTGGCCGTATGAAAGCAGCTCGTAATTTCAAAAATTTAATGAGAACAATCGCCGAATCCCAACACTTCGGTTTTGAACCTTTTTCCTTTCCTACGAAAAGTGAGCTTTTCACATGGCAAAAAAGATTTGACATAGAAATTGATTTTATCACCGCTTTTTCTTTTTCTAATAAGGCCAATTATTCAGGGAATGTCTCCTAATTGTCTAAGACCTCGACAGTCAGAAAGAAGGCAGGAAAGGGAAAGAGATAGGGAGATGGTGGCAGCAGGCTAGTGGGATGTGCCACTTCGGCAGGTGTTATATGTCTTTATCGATTGAGAACTCACTGTAGCTACGATCAAAGTGAACTCTGCCGCCATTTGAGCGCTGACTTGGCCGTCGGAATTCTTATCCACGCGGCCACACATAAGATTTAAATGAGTCCTCATGAAAACTATGTCTTGATTTATGGTAAAAATATCCCATTTTCAATTTTTTGTGATGATGATTGATTCGTAATAGAATTTTGATATAGGAATTAAACGTAAGAAATTTGGATCACATAGGTCTACTCTTTCTAGGTCATCGTACATAAAAACTCTCATGAAAAGCAATCCTTTCTATGACGACAAAGTTTAATTTTTAGTTTTCGAAAAAAAAAATGTTGTCCCGGCTGAGCCAATTGACCAGTTTTGAGCACCCACCTTTCACCTAAGGCTTTTCATAAAAAGTATATTTTTAGATGAAAACAAAGCATAATTTTTTTCATTATTATGAAAATGAATAAACAATTAGATTAAGCCAAGCAGTGAAGCGTATTCAATAGCCGGCCTTGCCTGACTACAATGTTTTCACTTGTTCTAACCTACAACAACAAAATTCGGACCATCTACGCCTATTTTCAATCCTGCCCTATGTAAGGATTAAATTTGCACTAAACAAGTTGCGTTTTAGGGCCGCTTCCCTATAAATACGCACATGATAAATATGCCTTTATATAGAAACAAGATATAATTTGTATTTTCTCTAACAAAAATAAGAATTGTGTCAGACAAAGTGGTGTAGGATATATAATGGTCGGTCTTGCCCGCCTATAATATTCTCACTTGTTTTTTAGACAAAATTATTCTGAATGACGATGATGTCCGTTCCCATTTCTCTGTGTGGGTGTGTAAAAAATTCAAAGCTGTCCTATCTGGGCTTTCAAAAATCTAAGAGAAATAGTCGAACAATTTCCCCAACCCCAACGCGTAACTCTTTGATGCGGTGCCTGCGCTAGTGCTAGTGTTGTAAGTGATCTGCGCACGCTGTAAATCACTTCTTCCATTCGATCATTTTTTAAATCAAATTGACCGATGGAATCTCTCTGTCATTATCAAACAACGCTGTTATCCACATTAAAATCCAAATGAAACGTTTTCTTCTCTTTTCTTTTCTAGAGGTCCGTGCTTCTTGTCGAGATTTGAAGAAGTCTTCCTAGTACTTAGGTGAACGTTTTGCTTCAAATTTTACTTTGTGAACTGTTGTGTGCTCTTAGTTGTAGAATGACGTTTTCATTTATACTTTGGAATAACAATTTTGTATACTAATTACAACAAATTAAAATTAATTATTCTTTTCTTAATTGATTTCATTATCATCTTGATTGAACCGTTTTTTCCTTCGACAATTTTTAATTTATTAATTCGATCAAAAGTCCTAGCGTTTTTCTTTTCTGACTGCTATTATAGTTTTTTTTTTTTTCGAATACGTTTCGCGTAAGCTGCAAAATTATTACATCACATATATAATAACACAATTGAGTCCATTTATTATAATTGGCAATCAATACGTTGTAGTTAAACGTAGTTTTCGATATCTTCATGTAGAGGAAAGAAAAAAACAGGATAAAATTTTTCACTCATTAAGATAAAATTATTATTAACAATAAACTGTGATCTCCACTGTGCATGCACGGTAGCACGGTAGTCCAATAAAGTCTATATGCAGAACGAAATATTAATGTTTCTCTTACTAAAGATCGTTTTAATGAATTGCGGATCGAAAAATATATTTCTTAAGAAACCGGGACTTAGCTTAAATAACAATTCAAGATTTTTTTTTTTTGACTTAAAATGAAGCTATAAGTAAAAAATATACTTAAGGCTCGTAAAAAACACAAAAAAGTTTATATAAAGCGGGAACAGATCATTAGAAGATTCGAAAAAAAGAAAAAGACATCTTCAGTTAACGATATTTAGCTTTTGTACTTGCTTTCGTACATTTCAGTGTATAATCATTTTTTGTATTTCGTTTCCTCAAAATGTCACAAAATATACGAAAAGACAAAGAAATTTCTCAAGAGGTTAGAAATGTGATTATAAAGTTCAGTAGGGAGGAAAAATCGTATGGAAAATTAGCACAGATCAGGCCAACAAAAGACTCTTGCAGAGCATGAAAAACGAAATATCATCAGCGATTGTGACAAACGAAATGGTAATGGGTGGGACTGCACGTCTGTGAGTAAGCTCTTTCAACTTGTGGGCTTCGAATGTATTGTGAACCGGACGTAGGTCGTAGGTAAAACGGATTTATTCTGTTCCTTTTTTTTGATATCCTGAGCGTGTTTTGCGCAGCAAACCATTCAGATCGATTAACAGCTGCTGGTAGCGTTTGGTATCAACGATTTCGTTAATCTTTAGCACAGACCATAACCTTCGCATTACATCAGGCACACAGTGACATCGTCTTATCAAAGCGATTCGGTCTAGCGATAGATGTGAATAGTACGCCTGGATCTGCAAATGGATTTTTGCGTCTGGGATTCTCTAAATAAATTCACTTTTCATTCCGAATAACGATACGTTGTAAAAACGTTTTTTTTTTTTGCATCGTTCCATGGGAAGAAATTTGTCGGCAAAACCTCAACATTTTCGTTATTAGAAAATATATTTTTGTGCTGATAGTGCGCGGGGTTAATGTGTTGCCAAAAGAATGAAATTTTAAGCATATATGTCCTCTACACATCGTGTTAGTCATCTATTTCTCAAATGGTCACTTCATACTTGTACTCTTGGTACTTATAATATACAATGAAACTCTCTGAGAACGAAGCTGTCCATCTATTTTAGTTACGTTTCGTAAGTGTTAAGTATTTATCAGGGCCTCACAATTTCTGAATTCAATAAACGGCGCTTTAATTTAAAACTTCATCAAAAGATCCGTTCTTTGTACGTCAATTTTTTTATAGGACCACATTATTCTTCAAAATACTCTACACAAGTTTGCTCGAGACAGTTATTCCTGTACATTTTATGGGAAATGGTCGAAAAAATGCTCCGGGCTTCTTGGGCTTTAACAAGCCGGTGTATTAAAAGTTCATTCGAATTTGCCCAAAGTTGGGACAGATATCGGACGGACAAAAAAAAGAGGCACAAGCCTCGATTGATTTAGAAAATTATTCTGATCTAAGTGTATCTCAAGTTCTCTTGGATGTGTTGCATGCATACACACAAACTTGGTGCACTCTTACACCACAACTGTAGTATCGATATAAAGGAGAATGCCTTGCTTTTCTAATTCATCTAACTATCTCTCTTTAAAAGACCTCCCTGGTAGCAAAGCAATAAAAAAGAGAACAAAAACTCTAGGAATATCTCTACTTTAGTAGCCTTTAATAGCATTCAGAATGTTTTGCAAAAACAAAACAAATGTTATACTAATCGTTAGCCAATTGTCTGTCCATATATTGCAAGCCTTAAGCCTCTACCGCCTCTGTTGCTTTTCGACAAATTGTTAAAAATGTACTCTTTCTAAGACTGACAGCATCTTCTATTCACGTGCTGCTCTTCTAATTCCATCAAATGCATGAATGTGTAGATAGGTGTATAAATAAGTCTTTATCGGTTTTTCTAATTGTCCTTGTCCTTAAGCATTTGCCCAACAACTTGTCCAGGTCAAAGCACAAAGTATACGTATCTTCGATAATAATCTGGAACTATAGCCACATTCTTGTCATAAGAAAAATCCGGTCATTACCTGTCTATTATATAATAGTGTAGACGAGTCTTTGAAGTCTTTTCAATTTTTAACTGATTTTCAAAGATGACAATAGCATTAGTGGCAAATTAAAAATTAAAAATGAAACCTTTTAAAAATGTTGCTCCTGGTTTTTCAACTTAACCTAATGAAAACAAGTAAGAACATTATAGTCGGGCAAGGCCGACCTTTACATTACCTACGCCACATTGTCCAACGCAATCCTTATTTTTGTTAGAGAAAACAAAAATTATATCTTGTCCCAAAACACAACTTGTGTAGTACAAGTTTAATCCTTACATAGGGCACGATCCAATAATAGACGTAGATGGTCCAAATTTTGTAGAGTTCATTTTTGTATGGAATTACTATTGTGGATTAATTTTCATCACCACATATTAACACATTTCTGCTCTACAAAGGATCAATTTTCATAAAAATCCTTATTAGGGTTTGATCCAAGAAATAGGCGGAGAATATCCAGATTTGCTACAGTTAATGTTTTTATGTTAAATTTTCCTCGTTAGGTGTTGAAAATTGTACCTTTTTGTCGTATGAACTTCAGCTTTCGTTGTACGGGAGCGGGTTCAAAATTTGCCCCAGTCGGTCCAAAGTTTCCATACCAATTTAAAAGGTCGGAATATTACTGACTTTCCAGAATAGGGCGTTATATGGGGAGTAGTCGAAAAAGCGGACCGATCCGAACCGCGTTTTCAATAGCGTTCGTCTTTGGTTCAAAACACGTCACTGCACCATATTTCATCAAAATGTCTCAAAAATTGCGACTTGCAGCTTGAACAAATATATACATGGATAGACATCAGGCGGATAGACGCATAGGTGGACATATGGACAGACAGGTTCAGATCAGCTTAGATGATGATACTGAATAAATCGGTACAGTAAAACGTGGAACTATTTTAAGCCCTTCCGCTTGTTACATACGATCGCAGAAACTTCATATACCCTGTACCACTAGCTGTGTAGGGTATAATGATATGAAAAATTTGAGAAGAAGTTGATTTTTGTAAACAAAAAAAAAAAAACTGAAACACTTATAATAATTTTAATAAAACAAGTAAACAGATTCCGTTACTCTCCTTAATCATCAATATATACAGACCTTAGTGGTGAGTCTGCGATGCGTAGCCCTTCTGACTTATACGTACTTATGGTCGATATTTTAGTGATAATTTAGTTAGTAAGCACAGTGCTTGCACAATAGTTTATGTATTGACACTTAGTGCACGTTTTTCTAATGATCGTTTATACAGATTTCGGTGACTCACTCAAATATGACGAAAAACATTTATTTGTGGGTACAACGTAGCGTCGTTATTGCTTTCGGCTCGATTTTCATCTCAGCTGGAATATACTTGTATTTAAATTGGATCGATATTTTCACACGAGCTCGCGGCAAAGTAAGTACATATTATTCAATTTATTTAACATATTAATCGATTGTACAGCAGGCAGATAATAGCACGAACAAATGTTAGGTGAATTTGCCTATAATCTGTATTTGATATTATTTTTATCAAGCTTTAAACGAAAGCTAATCATTAAGTAAACATTTCGATTGAAAAATATACACTTAATCCAGTTACAAAAAAACTTAATAATTAATAAAATTTTTACAATTCCTTCCCGTTCCAATGATCGCATATATCAATCTTGATCTGTTGTTTGTACTTTGTTGCTCATTTCGCCATAAAATTACACACAAATATATTTATTAAAGGATATAATTAAAAAAAAAAACAATTAAAAAAAACAATTAAAAAACTTATAGTCAAGCAGGGTCGATTGTTCAATACCCTACGTCATTTTAGTCAAAAGAATTGTTTAATATGGAATACAAAAAAATTATGCTTTTTTCCGAGCAGTCTTCATATGGAAGAGTGCTTAAAATGTGAATTAACATAGCGCAGGTTTAACAAAATTAATCTTCTTCTTAACGACATTGTTATTATTCACTTGTTTATACCGGACACCACTTGTGGTACATAATATAGTAAGTTTATGCGGGCGTATGTAATAGCCAGAAGAGCTTAGGAGAGACCTATCTTTTGTTATACCGAACGAGCGTGTCTGTCCGTCTGTCCGTCTGACGTTTACCCATGTATTTTTGTGTTCAATCTACGGGTCGCAACTTTTGAGGTATGTTGATTAAATTTGATACACTGCGGTGCTTTGGCCCAAGGACGAATGTTACTGAAAATGGTTCTGATCGTTCCACTTTTTCCATCACTCTCGTTAATCGCTGCATGGAAAAAAAATTGCCATCTTCACAATTTTTCGACAAAAGACCCTGAGTAATAATAATTTCACATTCTAAATTGGCATGGGAAACTTGATCCGTTTGGAGCAATTTTTTGATCCCCGTCCCTATGAAAACTGATTCAGTTTACATGGTACAAGTGTATGTTTTGAAAATTTCATAGTGAAAACTGGTTCATAGTATTAAATAAACAAAAAATCAACTTTACCGAATTTGGCCCCAATTAATATATATTTTTTGGATATCACAGCATATAAAGATTGTCAGAAAATGTAAACCCTTATATGCCAAAAATGCCCAATTGTTAATATTTTGTGATGAAAAATTGTTCACATGGGTCTATTTCTTAGACCCCACTCCATATCACATTTCTCATAAATAATAAATCCTTCAGAAAAAGATTTAATTTTTAATATTTTACTATGAAAACCGCTCCTTAGTAGAAATCTAGCAAAGAATTGAAGGGTAGGGAATCTGGATTACATAGGCCTATTTTTCAAAACTTTACCATATAAAGGGGTTATCATGAAAAGCACGCCCTTATATGCAGAGAAAATCTACTTTATATTGTTTTCTATGACTGAAATTGAAAAATAATAAAATTTTTGGAAAGTAAATTAAGTTTGCTAAGTTTGGATCACGTCATGTGATGTTTTAGGCGTCCGCGGGCATGCGAGCTTTCGTGGAAAGTATGGCTTTGCATGAAAATAATGCGTAGTTTTTGGTTTATTATTAAAAAAACGAGTGAATAACGTTACTAGGCGAAATGGTGTAGGGTATCTAATGAGTGTCTCTGCCCTGCTCTGGCTACAATGTTTTGAATTGTTTTGTAAGATAATTAATATGGAAAAGTTATATTGCGAGAGAGAGAGAGAGAGAGAGAGAGAGAGAGAGAGAGAGAGAAGGAGAGTATAAAGTCACAAAACCTATGACAAGAAAGCAAATTACTTTGTCTTACAACTAGTGACCGTTCACAGTGCCAGACAGTGACTGCATATCTAAGAATTTGTGCTGGAAAATGAATCCTCTATTTTAAGTTTTCTGCCTTGTCTAGCCTGATCGGATTTTTTTTTGTTAGTTACTCGAAGTAATTAAAGCCATCGCATGTCTGTCGGTCAAGCGGCTTCTGCGTATTCAAATAACGCTTAATATTTAAAATACGCGTACGATTTTTACATATAAACATATAAATTATGCAAAATTAATTTAATTAATTTTATAAATGTTTTATAATTGGTGAAACGTCTTTATATTAATTCATCTAAATGGTTTAAAGTTAATGTTATGTGCGGCTATTTGTAAACGCAACTTTGTAATATAAAGAAATAAATAATATATAAAAGACTGATAAGCGATTAATAAAAAATGCTTCTCATATATATATATGTATATATATATGTTGATCAACTAAAACAGTTGAAATTTGTGAGAAATATATGACGAGTGCTGTGAGGTATAAATATCGAAAAAAATATATTATTATTATTATTATTATTACTTATCTATATCCACGATATAAATTGTAAGAGTAAAATGTAGGGTTAGCAGAAGTAGCTACAACTATCGGTCTTTTCTTTCAGAGACAGACTAGATGGTTAGGTTCTCTCCAGATACTTCCAAGATGTTTTTAAGGTTAGGCTCAAAGAAATTCCTTTTTTTCTTTGCTGAAAACTTTCTTAAAGGTATTATTATATCAATCAATAAGTTTCCGATCACAACACTGCTGGCATACCTATATCATTTTTGGATACTACCAATATTCAAATGATGCGTGTCAAAATGTCATAACATTCTGACAATGAGTTTACGAGTTTAATGGTATTTTAGTGATCCCAGTAGAAAAGTGACCCGATCCTTGACTCAAAACATGTCAGTGTGACTTATATCACATAACACAAAAATACTTGGGAAAACATCGGGCAAGCAGACAGAAAAACAAACTTAAATCAGTATAATGGAAGATGGATCTATCTCAAGTATTTCTTGGTGCTTCTACAAGTAGTGTAGAGTACACAAATTGAATTTTATCTTGGCATAGGTAGTCAAAAGCTACCAACATGGCTGCATTGCTACTCTAGTCGTTTATGCGAAAATAATATTTATTTGTATTAAATATTTTAGCAAATGTTCCTGGGACCTGAGTCGCCAGCATTTAACGGTTGGAAAACACCACCGTTCTCGTTAAATTTTGATGTCTACTTGTTCAATTGGACAAATCCTGAAGACTTTCATCGAAACTCAAACAAAAAACCACATTTTGTAGAATTAGGTCCGTATCGGTTTGTCGAGAAACTCGACAAAGTCGATATCGTGTGGCATACAAACAATCATTCCGTGTCGTATCGTAAGAAATCGGTATTTCATTTTGACCCTGAGCACAGCAAAGGAAGTTTAAGCGATAAAATTACTAGCGTGAATGTTGTGGCCCATGTATGTATACATCTATCATATATTTCTTCCTAGGACAGATGTAATGATTCTCTTGTCTTCTTGTCCCTTACAGTCGATCGCGTTAAAATTTAAAGATGATAATAATTTTCAAAAAATGCTAATCGCACGAACCCTAAAAATGTATAACGCGGGGGTATCGATTACAAAAACAGCGGATGAATGGTTATTTACTGGTTACGTTGATCCTTTCCTGAGTTTAGGAAACCTATTATCAAAATTTAATAAAGATATGAAAATACCTTATGACCGAGTGGGCTATTTATATACGGTAAGTCGTCAGGCGAATCATTTTATTTACTTTTTCGATGAAATTTAAAAAAAAATCCTTGTTTGTGTATAGCGCAATAATAGTGCGACTTATGACGGCCACTTTAATGTGTTTACGGGTGCCGATGATATAAGAAAAATGGGACAGATCCACACGTGGAATTACAAAAAGCATAGTGGGACATTTGGGGGTGAATGTGGTCAAGTTACAGGATCGATGGGTGAGTTTTTTCCACCGAACTTAACACCCCAGGACACCTTGTGGCTGTTCGTGCCTAATATTTGTCGAACGGTACCTTTCGATTACACGGAAAGCGTGAAAATTCACAATGTCAATGCCTATAAGTACAGCGCTGGGGAAAGACTACTGGATAACGGTAACTTTTGAAAGATAATTTTAAAAAACTCTTTCAGAATTTTACAGATTTTCGGATAAATATTTTTTAGGAACATTATTCCCTTCAAATAAATGCTTTTGTCTTGATGGTAAACGTGAGCGTTCCGGGGTGTTTAACATTGGTCCCTGTGCATACAATGCATCGATGTATATATCTTTGCCCCATTTCTATAAAGCTGATCCCTACTATTTGGATGCGATTGAAGGCTTGAGGCCAGAGAAAGAGAAGCATGAATTCTTTATGACCGTACAACCAAACCTAGCAGTTCCTATGGATGTAGGCGGAGGACTTCAAGGAAATTATCTTCTAGAACCAATAGAATATCTACCGTGAGTAAATTTTTTTTTTATAATTCAAATTTTATCCTTTGCGCGGTAAACAATTAATCATATTAATTAAACTTTAATTAATTATTATTCATATGAAGCCCAAGCACGCTATTTATAGCTCATTCGACATAATTTAATATTTTTCATTTACTGCATTTTACCGCATATTACGCGAACTACGGTTTTTATATCCTACACTACTTATGGTAGGGATTGTGTTAAGTTTGTGCTGATGTTTGTAACGTTCAGAGGAACTTAAGGCAGACCTACTTTTTATTATACAAATCGATTCAGAATCATTTTCTGAAACGTGTCAGTCTATCTGTCAGTCCATGTATTCTTATGTTGAACCTACAGGTTTGATGATTTATTGATAGGTTTTAATAATATGCAACGTTTTGGCCCAAGGACGATTGTTATTGAAAATGGTTCTAGTTACACACTATTTTAAAAAGTCATTATACGAATAACTGTATGAAGTGAAATGGTGTAATGTAGTGGGTAAAGTGACCCGTCGCCGTCTATAAATTTTCTACTTCTTTTGTTTTGTTCATTTAGAAAAAGATTCAAAGTTGGGTATAACTAACTCATTATGGTGAAAATTTTCCAACAAAAACAAAGAAGAAGAAAAGCGAAAGCAAACAGCGCCGTGGACTCCATTTATTTTAAAGAAATTCACGGAAAGTCTAAGACGAGCGTCGGATGCTGGGGCAAAATTTAGGTTTTTTCAACGCCAATCCTATGTGAGTTTCCTCGACTCGCCTGTCGAATTTGTTGGTTATGACACGATTCAAAAAAGAAATCGTAAAAGTTTTGGTAAATAGCATAAGGGTTGCTTGTTTAACTTCGATTATTTTCTATCATTCGTTTGTTGTCCGCTTAAGCATCTCCCCACTCGTACAAAATTTTGAGCGCACAATATTCTTGCTTGGATAGAAAGCTATCGTTACGTGCCGAACGTAATGAACGCGTTTGCGTCATGCATTTATATGAACTTTTCTCCCCTAAGTGCAATGTATAAAGACGTACAGCACATAGTATAGCAGAAATAGTCCGTGGGAATTTTCCCCATAAGGTGAAGCTTACTAATGTTGGTTAGCAAAGACACTAATGTTGGTTACGGCGGACGCATGGGGCGAACCGGTTCCAACTTTTCAAACCTTCACTAGCACAATCGATTTGCTATCAGCGACAAGAATATCGTCGCATGTTCACAAGCCGACCATCAACTCATAACTGGTTTGCTATGTTTATTTTTAGTACTTTAGGATTTTCAATCTTTGACAACGGATTTATCGAAATTGCAGTAAATGTGCTTTCCTATTAAATTTAACGTAGCTCAGGGCCATTAACAAATAATTACGGTGCCCTTGATCGGTGATGAATTGGGGGCAAAAGCTTCTCCATTTAAACTGTATGATTGCCTCCAAATCTCAAGGAAACAATTTAGGGAAAAGGACAGCATCGAAGAATATGAATCAGAAATTCGATTATATATATATATATATATTTTTAGTCGACGTAAGATTTACAATTTTCATCGATCTGGGCCAGTCTGTCCGTCCATGTTTAACGTTCTGCTGATAGCATTCTTACAGTTGCAAGACTTGAGATACAAAGCCAAAGCACCTAAAATCCTCCTTGACGTAGATAAGGTGTATTGTAGCCGCATTTGCCTGTCGTTGAAACACTCAAAGTAGCAAAAATTAAAAAAGAAAGACTTGGCATGTATACCCTGTTTACCTGACACTTCAAATAAAAAAAAAAAATGGCAAGAAATAAAGTTTATCGCAAATCTTACTTGAAGCTTGGCATGGCCATCCCAAAATAAGTTGTGCATGTAAATCTGAAAGCTTGACAGCGCTATCTAATAGAAAATGCTAATTGCCAAGCCGCGTCAAACCACAACAAGTTTTATCCACTTTTTTCATTGTATTAACTTTTTATATAACCAATAATGTCCCCTTACCTTCTACAAGGCGTGTGCTTATATGTCGATATATTCAACACAAGGGAGCAAGATGGACAGAGGGACAAGCTTCGGAATCACCTGGTATTATGAAAAATGCGTCTGTCCCAAGTCCTTCTCGGTGTTGGATACAAGCTTAATACAACCTCGTACCACAAGCGGTGTAATGAATGAAAATCATTATTTTATGCGAGGTGCCGTAGAGTGCTTAACGGCGCTCCTGCCGCGCTATATCTTTACTTGCTTAACATTCATTCTTGTTATTTTGTTCTTATTTTAGGCCTTTTGATCGTATACAGCGCGCATTTATGCCTCTGATGTGGGCTGAAGAAAGAGTGCGGGTTCCACCCGAAATCGCGGAAGGTATTAGTTTGGTGCCACTGATCATACTAATTGGTCACATATTCACTGGAGTGCTATTAGCCCTAGGTGTGATATTAGTATGCTGGTATCCTGCAAAATTAGTAACATCCAACTATTTGTGTTCCAAACAAAAAGGAGGATTTTTAAAACGATTTACTTCGAATACGAATATGAAGACGACATCGTTACCTCGGAAATCGTCAAGCGATTTAGAAAATACAGATTTACTGCAAAAGAACAAAATCATTATTATAGGAAGTTAAGTCTCTCTAACTCTAATGTAACTTAAATACCTCGTTTCGATTTTAGCTAAATTTATAAGTTTTGTGTGCATTGTGTACATATTTTTAAGGGAATTGAAATGTGTGTTTATTAAATAATAGATTTTTTTTAGATACGGGATTTTTTTACCAATAAACTGATTAAAATTACACCTATGCTAGCTAAACTGAAATATAATAGAGAAGTACAGGGTCCAACACTAAGCGAATTGCATACATTCGTTCGTAAGCCCGGCAAATTTAATTGATCCTCTAAAGCAACGGGAACATCAAGATATACTCTATTCGGGCCAAAGAATAAAATCAGTTCTCTTAATTTTTCCGTATCCACAAAATCCGACGGCGCCGACCATATGGTAATAGTGCAGCGATTTGTAACTTCCACTTCTCGGATAAGGTTATGTAACACGTTTTTGCTATTGGCAGCTAAGCCTGCCCGCACTGGAAACGTTATGGAGAGATCGGATTCGTTGATATTGTTTTCTTTTATAACAGTAAGCATTGCTGTAATATCATCAGGAGTGTAGAAATCTTCAATGGGACCTTCACTGGTAGTCCAACCTATTGAAAGAACGGCTTTTTTAAATTGCATGCAACCAGCCAGAAAACGTTTTGGATCGACTGGCTTCGCGCGAATTCCGTTACCGGTATGTTTAATGATATCAGCATTCAGCCAGACAGGATAAGTCATCTAAAAAATTAATTGTTTTTAGAATATCTTCCGGTTATGCTATTGAAAAATATCTACCTACCTCTGGTATTGCGAGCTTTAAGGTATCCAAAGCTCCTTCAAACACATCTATAGATTTGAAATCTAATTTAATGCCCTTCATTTTAATGGGATTGTTAAGATTAAAAAGTTTAATTTGCAAAAGAAATGAATCTAAACTTAGATCAGAGCTTGTAAGCGGCGGATGAGCCATTATTGGCATGACTGGACCGTTATTGAAGAGTTTACCCAAAACGATATCAGCTTCAATCATGTCATAATCACCTGAATTTGAAGAATATTTTAAGTAAGATAAAAAGTTTACGCTTCTTTTACTTACCATTTAAAGCTTCATCCAATAATTGTTGACAGTTGACAGCATGCGCCCATTTTACGGTCAGAAGATTATGCGCTCTGTCCTTTTCGGTTTTTTTATCACGACCATTAACAGAAGATTTTGTTTCGAGCGAGGGATACATCAACTTACTCATTGCAACTGAAGTCGACGGTACATTCAATTTGTGGAATAAAGCTACAAATATATGAACATATACATTATTGAAAATATCTCCTAGCCCCATAAAGCCTCTTAAATATGTGAAATATTGCAAAATCTTACCGGGGAACGCTTCATTATGTAGCATTTTCGATTTTATCAGTTTTTCTTTTAAAAAAACAGCTTTGAAATACTCATGCAAAACAAGCTAATGTCAAAATATATTGAATTGTCACAATTATTGAATTTTTGTAAAAAAAAAAATTTCGTTTCTTTTGTTTAATTTTCTAACAGCAAAGAAAAAGGCGAAATTGTATTGCCTAAATCAAAGTAAATACAAGTAGTATTTGAGCACAAATTTCTCATAACTCTTCTCTCTATTAGTTTACACACACAAAGAGTTGCTCTCTCACAATTTTCTAACAATCAAAGCCAAAAAAAACCTCTCTCTGCTAGTTTACATATAAAAATAATTAATAACTATCTTCTTGCTTGCTTTACTTTCTACAACTTTCTAATAACAAAGCTAAGGGAGAAATAACAATAACAAAAAGTAAATATGTTCATAGGTAAACACAAATTTATCGTAAAACCTTTCTCTATTAGCTTACATATAAAAACAATAACTCTCTTCGTACTTCCTTTGCTTTCTATTACTTGCTAACAACAAAATCTTAAGGTGAAAATATATCGCAAAGAGTATAAAACAATAACAAAAGGAAAATATATATGAATGTAAACACAAATTTCTAGTAAAACCTTTCTCCATTAGTTTACATCTGCTTTTTATATTGTGTTTGTAAAATAACATGATATAAACAGAAAGAAATTGAGCAAATTTTAAATTAATTAGAAGAAGAAGAATTTGTAAACATAACATAAAATATGATTTACGATTTGTTTTTGTGTTTGTTTCAGTTGCTTGAAAATGTGTACCAATTCGCCTTTGTTTCATCTCAGCAAATACACCAAACATTGCGCAGAATTGCTAAGGTTGTAATTTTCGATTTTGTTGTGCGAGACACAAACCAAATGCCATTCGGGTAGTTTTGAAAATTTCTGATTTA
This sequence comes from Glossina pallidipes, assembly GCA_000688715.1. Taxonomy (NCBI): domain Eukaryota; kingdom Metazoa; phylum Arthropoda; class Insecta; order Diptera; family Glossinidae; genus Glossina; species Glossina pallidipes. The sequence goes on from KK499812.1 coordinate 947,111, forward strand.
TAAAATGCCTACAAATATTTAAAGTACTTAAATCGAACGTTTTATTAAGACAAGTGCTAGAGATAATTCTCTTAAATTTGCAAAATTGCTAAGCTATTATTAATCAATGAAATCCTTATTCTCTTCATTATAAAATTTCCTTATTCATACATTCGACATACACGTTATCAGCGTTAAAATTAACTAAGCGCGAATAAAAATTGAAATGTAATTATAAGAAACACTGAATGAATTAAGAAAAACACTAACTTGATAGCATTGAAAAGTAAATGAGAAAAAAAAGTAAAATTCTTACAGAAATAATCAGTTAATTGCCTTAGTATTATGAAATGATTGGATTATTACTGAGTACGATAAATGCAAAAATCTCAAGTAAATACTTTACCAATAATGAACCAACTGTTAAGAAAGTATTTGTAATTTTTATTCATTTGCAAATCTTCCGGCAAAAACAATTTTTCCAATATAAACAAATAAACATCAAATTAGAAACGGTTATACATACTCCCACACACACGCACACACACACAAAAGCAGAAGTGCTCTTTTTTTCAAAATATTAATTATTTTGCTTTCATATAAAAATGCACACTTACTCTAAGTTACATTTACAAACTAAATTAGAAAATTTAGCAAGTGTGTCGTATGTCCAATTGAAAACACTTGTAACAAACGTTTCTACTATTTGTCAGCAAATGCAATTCTGAAAACGTGACGAATTAAATAATAATAAAGAGAACAAATAATTAATTGCATTAGAAAATGAAGAGAAAAGTACATTTTGTTACTTGCTCTTACATCTAGAGGCAAGTGAATGAATCTTAAAATTTTTTATGTTTTCAAACATCAATCACTTTCAAGGCAGTGATTTTTTTGAACATTTTTTATCTTGCTTGGTATGCTTTAAGACTACTTAATATAAAAAAGTGATACGAGCTATGAATTATTCGAAAAAATGACCATTAATTCAGATCGATTTACAGGACGTAAATTATTGATAGAAATAGTTTTTGCCGATGCAAGGTCATATTTTCGCTCATTCTAGCTGGAATTAAGGAGTACTTTAAACAAAACCTGAGGAGGAAAATAGTGGATTTGCTTGCCAGTTTCTGGAACTCGAGAATTCTTATAGCAGAACACGACCATTGCATCTGAAACAACAGCAAATTTGTTACTTGTGACTACCTTCCGACTATTGCCTGTAGGTGTAATATTGTAATTCTTTTCTTTCATTCAAGAGGTTTATATAATTTCCATACGTTTTACTACTTAGACGGCAATTCGATGGAGTTGTACTAATTTGTCTTCCGCATCTCTCATGGAGCATATAGTTAGCATCGGATTTAAGCGTAGCATCTTAAACCTTAAGTTTTTTTTCGTTATATATTCAAAATAATTAAATTTAAATCAGTTAGTTGTCTTCTAGACTGGCTTAGAATATGGACCAAACGTAACTGTAAATAAATTATAGAAAGCTATTTTAAATGACGAAAGCTTTTCTGCATGATTTGTAAAGTGACACAAACGTAAGTAAATGTGAATGAAAGTAAGTAATATTAACTTTATTGTAATGTTAAAGGATATTATCAATGCCCTTTCGATATTCGGGCTTGATGTTATGGAGGAAGTCACTATAAGTGGAGATCATTACACTAACGTAGCCAAAAAATATTAGTAATTGTTTGTTATTGTTTAGTTTCATTAAGCGTGCAATGATTTACTTGAATTCAATTTTAATTAGTTTCAAGTGCGATTCTAGTAGTTTTACGATTTCAAAAGTTCGTGAAAATCTCGATATTACAAGAGGGTTTTGCATCATTCTCCAGTAAAACTCTATAGTAACGACGATTCCATAATCAAGTAAGCTAATAATCAGTTGATTCGAAAAATATGAAAAATATTCCTTATATTATATATTAATATTAATAGTCATCCTCTCTCTCTCTGCAAATACTTTCTTTGGATGATATACAATTCCGACATATATCTCTTTGATCAAAAAGTTAAATAAATGAGTTTAGTGTAAAAAATATTTATTAGTACTTTTTCTTTCGTAGTATGCCAAACAGATGTAAAGAAAAGTGCTAACCCATGCCCATCATCATCAGCACTTCCTCTGCCGTTGCAACAACTGGTTACTTCTTTTCGAACTCATGAAGCATGTACAAGGAAGTGCTAAATCCTTTAACTCTTCCGCGTCATCAGCACATTGAGGTTATTCCGTCAGTGCTACTGTAAGTGCTATTGTAAGCTGTATTTGCTTTCGAATTACCTCACGAAGCCTGCGTATTTTCCGGAATGGCTGACGATGAGTTTTGATATTTCTTAATTCTCCTATATCCGCATTATTATGTTAGTACCGATGTTAACACATCCTAACATCGGTGTTAAGATGTTGCGTCAGACAGATACCTAGAATGCAAAGTAAGTTGTACTGACATTCATGATCTTTTTCTCTCAAAGTTCTTATATATACCATTTTGATGGATTTAGTCTTTGTGAGACAGGATTCCCGTTCCAATCATCAAAGTGACTTTTAGTAAGTTTTTTTTGTGCTTACGCATGCTGCGTGTTGATTATTATCATATGTGGCGTTGCAAACATATTTTGGTATATCCTGGTGACCTGATATCGAATCTGCCAACGGCTGTATACGTGCAATCGTTGGCCCATTAATGGATAGAACCGATTTTCTCACATCGTCCTGACGTTTTGTTCGATCATAATTTTAATGATATGCTCTTAATAATGTTACTCGTAATGAAATGTATGAAAGACTACAAATATCACTACAAGCTTTGTTTTCTTTTTGTTCGCATGCAAATTTATTCGCGGGTGACTTGACGTCTCCTCCTTATATATATTTTTTTGAGTCGCAATAACGTCTAACCTAAAATATCTGGGCTTACATATTGACAAAAGATTAACATGGAGAGATCATACTAAAGTTAAGCGCCAATAAATTCACTTCAAAAAGCAGAAGAATTTGTTGATTAATTTGTTTGGAATCTCACATTAATTTGCAAGTAAATGCATTTTATATAAGAGTATCTTTCAACAAAATGAAATATATTTTAAATAAATGAAGCAAATGCACTTACAAGCCTTAAATACCTGCTTGATATTGTAATGATTTATTCCTTGCGATGTCGCGATAAAATGAAAGCAAATAATAAGAACACATATTCCTTGATTTGTTTATGTTGATTTCTGCAAATAATGGTGAATTTTCCGCAATATCATAACGACCTTGCCAGACTGAGAAAATTTATATTTTCAGTAACTTCCAACGGACGCACATTTTATACTGTCTTTCATCTTAGCAGTGAATATTTTACGAACAAAATTTATAATGACAATAACAACAAGTCGTAAATTTACATCTAAGCGCCTAAATAAACTCGCTGGTAAAAATAGACCCTTATACTTTTTTTATAATTGATTATGAAACTTTGAGCTCTGAATTTAAATAATATGCATATATTAAATGAAAAGTAACTAATTCTCCATTCAAGTGGTTCGTGTCATTGCTATTATGGAAGCTCTTTTCTTTGCAGTTTCATAAATAATGTTAACCTCTCTTATAATCCTAACCAAAGATGTCTTTCTTAATATGTTTTAATTACCTAATGAGAACTGCTCGACGAAGAAGCTGCTTCACTTACCTAGCCAGATTTGCTCGAAATTCTAAGAATGTGTTGTTGAAAAAAAATGTATGTTGGGTAATCATGCGTATAAAAATCTCACCATAGCATTGGGTAGATAAACAGCTGCTTTTATCTGCAAGGATAATTTTGCAAGTTTTTGGTTTGGCGTGCTTAACGCGTGAGAAGCGGGTGTTAGTTGTAATATTAATGAAAATTGAAAGTGAATTTTTAGAAATTCAAGTGCAACAAAATTTTTTTGTAATCTAATTACATAAACTCATCGTCATTGCATTAAAAGGGGAAAAATGCAAGTAATAAAATTTAGGTATGCGTTGCGTGCATGCTCGCAACATATGGTAAATGATTTTTTTTTTTTTCATTATTTTTGCACATTTATCGTTTTTTCTAATTTTCATTCATTGGTTTATTTCCTATGAATTGAATTGAATTAGTTACAAAAGTGGATTTGCTCAAATATTACATTATAATATTATTTTTTATCTTTTTTTAGAAAATTTAGAAAAAAAAAAAAAAAGAGTTAGCTTGCTGTGTCTTAAAATTCAATTTTAGGCAACAAAACAAAGATTTTGTTGTCTTTTGTCGATTTTATTTTTATATAGAAATTTCAATGTCAAAAAAACACGAACCAGAAGGAACTCATTCACAAACAAATTCAGCTAAATTAACTGTGTGTATACATGTGTGAGAGGGTAAGCGAGTAATTGCAGACAGAAAAGAGAAAATGCATAAAAGAGCGTTAAATGAGTGTTAATTAAAGCAACCAAATATCGTTTCATATTAAAAGCAAGAAAGGAGAAAAAATGCACCACACGTATACACAAAAAAAAGTGATAGCGATAAACGCCACATTACAACAGACGAAAGAGAGTAAGAGAAATGATTGCTTAATCTAGGCAAAGTGATTATAGATCTCTTGTTTTCGGGGTCGGAGGGGTTGTTTTGATTTATGCAGTAACTTGCCATGCGGCCATGACTTTTGTTGTTACAACGTATACCTGAACATGTTGCTGAACGTGTATATGTTTGTAAATGAAAATATCATTGGTCTGAATTTCTGTGGCCAATTAGTTTCTATGTCAGACAAAAATGTGACGCGTGTTGTTTCTTTGTTTTTTTTTTTTCCTTTTTTTTTTAAAAATTGATTTTCTTTCGATTTATCGAATTTCAAGAGAACAAAAAGAGAAGGAAATACAAAGAAATTTCTCTTATAAGAAACCTTGACCTCATAAAATTAATTTTTGCGTACTTATACGTCACGATGCTTTTGCATCTCCTAATCAACTGTCCTCGAAATCGCAACATTCACTAACCCCTACATAGGAGTATTTACGTTTATTAGAACTTCTCGACCTCTTGAGATCTTAAGAAAATGATTAACAACACAAAACTGCATAAACTATTGATCATCGTTTTTATTTTTTTTTATTGTTTTCTTTTTATCGATGTGTAAATAATTTTATGCTTGTTGACTATGGGTTACAAGTGCGTTCGCGCTCTTTTGTATGCCTGCATGTAGAAATGCATAGGTGCTTATGTATACGTTGTATTGTCACGATCCATCGATATAGAAGAAAACTTGGGGCAGTGCCACATTTAAAATAGATTAATTTAGTAGCAGTTGCAGTTTTTTAACATTTAAGTTGTGAACACGTAGAGCGGAGAAAATAAAAGGAAGAAAAATATTGAAAAATTAACAAATAATTAAAACTGTAATTATTAGCGCTGTTAATAACATATGCGTTACAGATTTCAGATTTCGAAATGTTCTCAATGGAATTTGTTGCTATTCTTTTTTGTAAGTTTGTGTTTGATTTAGTGTTTTTTTCTTTTGTTTTTCATTTCAGAAATCCAAATTGAAAGTGATTTAAAACTTATATGGCATCTATTAGCGATAAAAAAGCAACTGAAGAAAACGATCAAACTCCACAAGCACAACGAATTGCAGAAGAAAAATTGCCATTGCTTAAAGAGAGTGCAGCCACTGGAATGAGTAGTCACTTGAGTGGTGCTCAGTCGTTTGTACAGAACGCCTTAGGTCATAATAAAAGTCAAGCTCATCATCATTATCATCGTCATCATCATCACGGTCATATACCTGGGCATAGTGAAAGTAATCATCGTAGCCATCGTAGCCAACACGCCAAAGAAAATGCCCTCAATCGACCGGTTAGTGCCGTTGGCGGCAGCAATAAAAAGGGCATCGAAATTTTGGATTTTCATGAATCGTGGTTGGAGGAAATGGCAATGTACAGAGACATAATGTATATGCATAAGAATTCGCAGCCATTGATGGGCTCTCCTAATCAAACTCAGGCACTGCTAGGTAACCAAAATGCAAGTAGTGATATAAAGATATTGCGCATGACTGAAAGAGTTAATGCAACATCGAAAGTCATGGCCGCAAAGTCAGCCCACGCTAGTATAAATTCTAGTAGTAGCAATTGTACGGGTAATAATAATAACAACAGCAACAATAGTAATAATGCTAAACGCAAGGGAGCAATAACACCAACTACAACAAACGGTGAGAGCAAACAACGAGTGCGTGTGGGTTCATCATTAGCAGGCATTGAAGCGACCACGAAGGAAGGCAACAATCGGGTAACTGAATTTTTAAAATGCAAATTTACGTCGTTTCGTTGAATAATTTTTCATGGAATTTCTTTTATGCTACGTTTCGCTTGCTATTCGCTCATTTTTATTTAAAAAGTAGAATAAGAAATAATGTAAATAAGAAAAAGAAATTCATGCATGTCCTTGCAGAGGTTAAGTTCCATCGTATTCGGTTTTAAAGGACCCTTTCCAATACCTTAACTTATGATCATAATTCTATTAAAAATGCACAATTTTTTTTTAAAGAACGCTATTTACAAGGAAGGGGACAAAATGAACAGAAAAATTCGCTAAAATTTATCTCGAAACGATATTTGCGACATTGGCATGAAAATACATTTATTAATATCGACACTTTTTTTAAATAGGATAAGTAGAAAAGAATGAAAGCCTTTGAGACTTAATTCCGAAAAAGTTTCTAAAATGATATTAGAATTTTTCGAATGCAAAAAATTCGAAAGAATTAATTATAATCGACATGCATACGTCAGAAGAAGAACTCACTAAACACCTGTATCTCGCTGAAGGCAAAATTCAATACCATTGCTTTTTAATATAATCAAACGTCGCTTTTTAACATAATCACCTTTTTCTTTCATTTGTTTATATGTGTGTGTATATGCTTTTTTGCTTTACTAATTTAAAAAAGTTATATTCAAAGCGGCCACGCGAAGAGACACCGTCTATTGCGTCGCAAAAGCTTGCTACTAATAATAAAGTTAGCTCGAAACGTTCTGGTAACAGTAGTCCACGTGGTGGACGTCACCTTAGTCCCAAAAAAGGTGCACCATCTGCTCCAAATCAAACTAATTCTAATAATAGCACTGCCGTTAGCAATTATTCCAATGCAAAAAGTACCTCACCTTCCACCACAACCCCGCACAAGACTAACATGAAGATCATTGTAAATCAGTTTCATGCTAGCAGCTTGTTGAGCGGTCACGAATTCGAAGAGAAAGCCAAAATACTAACACAGAATGGCTTAACGAAAAATTCAGCTTCTACAGCTTATGAGGCGAGCTTTTATGCAACTAACTATTTAATGCAAACCGATCAAGGACAACACGGTATGACCCGTATTTCAATGGGAGATTGTAGTAATTATGTTGGTGTTTCTTTAGCGAAAAGTAACGAGAGTCATCGCATCGGTCATTCAGACGATGATCCTTGTGCGGGTAAATCCATTTACTAACACTACACTTTTGGCATTATTTTTATATATATTTTTTTTTTTATTATACTTTGCTAATATATAGCAATAGATGACGTGAATACGTACACGGATACCGACTCGGAAGATGAATACGTTGGCGAACCGTTTTTCCTTGAAGAAGATATCGGCAAGAGACGTCAAAGTAAACATATACGATGCCCCTTAAATCAGCCAGAGATACCAGAGGCGGAGATTTCCGATACAACTTCTTTATCAACGCAATCCGAATACTTTACACCAAAATCGATATTAACTCCAAGTCTGTTTCCCAACGTACCGCCTTATTTAAATTTCAGTTCACATGCCGATAAAGGTCCTAACATGCCTCAACAACTGCACAAAATCTTAAAATGGAAACTGAGTCCTGTAATGCCGAAAATTGTTAAACGTGTAGTGTTAAACTCTGGTTTTCGAGTAATCAAAAGTAATCCTTTTTTGTTTTTTTTTTTTTTTGAAATCAAATCATTTTTCCTTAATGTGAAATTCTTCTCATACGTACAGACACAACCGATTGGATGGCCATTTGGGAGAAACATATGAAAAGTCCTGGTTTTCGTACCATCCGTTCTCATCAAAAATATAATCATATGCCTGGGTCATTCCGCATTGGTCGTAAGGACACTATGTGGCGCAGTATACAACAGAACGTGAAGAAGTACGGCAGTCGTGAATTTGGTTTTATGCAAAAGTAAATATTCGTTCCATTTGATGGCTCCTGAACTAATTTTCAAAATTCACCTTCTGATGAATTTGTGTAACTTTTTTCGCTGTCAACTGGAAAAGGGAATGTTCGTGATAACATAGGGTGAAGAATCGAGCACAACAGTGTGTTAGTGTAGTGTAGGAAGTGTAAAAGAACTCTTATAGTTATACGTTACATTACCTGTGGTTCAAATGTATATTAAACATAGAACGACTTGTCATGGTCCCCCCACGTTCACCTGATGCCCGTTCTTATTTAACCTTCCGTTTAACGTAGGCTGCCATGCGCCGTGCTCCTAGAATTTCTTCCAAAGACTGCGTTTTCATAGTCTAAACTCATAGGAAGCTTAATTTTTAAACAATTTATTTAAAAAACTGGTTATATGAAAACTAGTGCTTTGAATATAAATTAACTTAAATTTGTTTTTGATCCCCTCACAACGTTAGGATTCTTATAAAGGATAAGTCTTTGTATAACAGAAAGACCTCATTTTTATGGCTTTATGACACGGACAGTGAGGTAGAGCATTTCACGGTTGACGTCGCCTAGGCATGTGAAGGTGTTTGAAAATAATAAAAGTGACGTGTCACTCAGAAACTAGGTTGTCTTAATTTTTCGTTAAGAATGGCTTCCAGCTTGGACGGAGGGATAACTTTTTTATTGACGAGCCGTTAACCGTTTGCTATTTAAAAGTGCTTTGCTTTTCTTGCTTTGTACAGATCATATATTATGCCGGATGATTTGGAGACTCTAAGGCAAGCTTGGCCTAAAAATGCTTCGCGACTAACAAAGTGGATTGTTAAACCACCCGCAAGTGCTCGTGGCACAGGTATACGTATTGTTAACAAGTGGTCGCAATTTCCTAAAGATCGTCCTCTGGTAGTACAAAAGTAAGTCGGAGTACATTCATGTGATCGATTCGTATTTTTTATTCGAATTCTTTGATAATTGATTGCTTGCAGATATATAGAACGCCCTTTGTTAATTAACGACAACAAATTCGACATGCGAATCTACGTTGTATTGACCTCTATAAATCCTTTACGAATATATCTATATAAAGATGGTTTAGCAAGATTTGCTTCGGGTAAGTCATACCTAATATTAATAAACAAAAAATATTAAAAGTTGAGAATTTTCTTTTTCAGTTAAATACAGCTCCGAGCTGAATAGTTTAGATGAACGTTGCATGCATCTGACGAATTATAGCATTAATAAATTTTCTCAAAATTACTCCAAAAATGAAGATTTCAACGCTTGCCAGGGTCACAAGTGGACGTTGCAATCATTGTGGTCTTGTTTGGAATCACGCGGTATTAATACAAAGCGCCTATGGGCGACGTTGCGTAATTTAGTAATTAAGGCTATAATTAGTGGTGAAGCGGGTCTGAATCGCATGTACCGTCAAAATGTGAATTTTCGTTATAATTGCTTTGAACTGTTCGGTTTTGACGTATTATTGGATGAGAATTTAATACCGTGGCTTTTGGAAATTAATATTTCACCTTCGCTTCACTCAGAATTGCCATTGGATTTGCACGTCAAAGGTCCGCTTATACAGGCGGTTTTAAATACCGCTTTATATCAAGTAAGAAGTATGATCGAGTAATTCGTAATACATTATAATAGTGGTTCTTCTCTCAGGTTCCCCCGAAACTCAATGAGAAACAACAAAAAGACATTTTACAAGAATTGGAACTTGAAGGCCCATTATGCCATGACAAACGCATATTTACTACATGCCTGACGGCCGATGAAGTACGTAAACACAATCATTTTACTAATCGTTCTATGGAACTGCGCGAAGAATATATAGAGACGATATTAGAAAACTTATTGCCCGACGACGTGCGCTGTTTAATTGCCTCGGAGGATGAATTGGCTCGTTGTAAGCCATTGGAGAGAATTTTTCCCACCGCCAATACTCACGTATACTTGAATTTTGTTGATAATCCGCGTTACTATAATCGTTTATTGGATGCGTGGGAGACTCGTTACGGTCATTGTCGTGAACACGGTATTGAATTGTTGGCTAACTTGTGCAAAGAGAATTATCACTTAAATGTCTCAGATGCCGCGATGGAAAAAGTAATAGTGAAGCCTTAACAATTTTATTAATTATCTCCGGTAATTTCTTTCGTTTTTCTTCGTCTTCTCCATTTTCTTTTTCTTTCAGGAGCCTAATGTTAGTGTTACTGAGATCGATATGTTACATGTTAAGAAGAGCGACGATAGTCCTTCAATAAATACATTTGATACCTCAATCATGCCTATTGCAAATAAATTTAGTGATTCTGATGCTCAAAGTCAAGCGTCTAATGATGGTTTGCAAGATGAGCCAACACCAAGACCAGTTGAAGGCCAAGGTGACGAACTTCTTACTGCTAAGAGTGATAAACATAATGAGTGTAAAAGTGCGTCGGCCAAAATTCTTAAAAATCTTAAGAAAACTAATAAAGGTAAATTTTTAATTGCGTTTGTGAACAATTTTTAGAAAATATTTTTTCAAAACTCTTTCTTTTATAGAAAATGAAATATAATTTAAAGACTGAAAGACTGCTTAAATCTTAATAATAACAAGTAAACAATAAAACAACAACTTTAAATGATATTCTAAACAAACAACAACAACAATAACAATAATAGTAATTTAAACAACGTAAATAAAGATAGTTTTTTTTTTTTTTTAAAGCGAAAGACAAAACCGTAAAAATTTATAAAAAAGCCGAGCTATTGAATTTCACTAAAAAGCAAAATTGCAGACGACGAATTTATTCTGCCGTAACACACCAAGCTGAAGCAAATATAATCTGGACATTTTTTTTTTGAATCGCTTCCAATAATCAACACAAACAGCAGCCTGCTGTTGCATGTCTGAAAGTCAACTCTATCTTACTTGAGAACGAAAAATCTTCGATAATCTTCGTTTCGTAATATTTTCTCTGAATAGCTCTCACCAAGTAAAAACGCCAGACTACGAGACTACATTTCCTTTTTTATTCATAAATTCTTCTTTTTCACAAATTCTTTTCTCATGAAATGTTCTCAAAATAATTTTCTTGAAAACTCTTTGTTTATAAATAAAATATATTTTGATATTCAAAGCTATGTAACTATCACCGATGTTCTAAATAATCGTAATGATAATGAAAAGTTAACTTTTCTCGGGTAGGTCTTTTTGTTAAAGCTCAATATATGATCCATCGACTTGCATCTTTTACTCAAGAAAACCAAATTTTGGATGATAATTTAAAAAAAAAACAATGAAAGTTATATTCGGCGGGGGGCCGAATCTCGCATAGCTACCACTAGGGTTTCCGCATTCTATTATCCAAGTTTTCATTTGATATCTCTGTCGCTGGTATTATTAAGAAAAGATTAGTCGCGGTGTCCATCAAATTCATTTTAGAATTAATCCAATTTTAGGCAGATAATATATATCCATTTAAGGAGTGTACAAAATTCTGTCTTGTTTGCCTTATGATAAACATCAAAAAAGTTATAAAAAATTAAATTTTTTTTATGTGAGAGAGTAAAGTGTCTCATAAAGCAACTGTGGAAAGTTTCAACCTTCTAGCTTTAATAATTTTCGAATAACGAGCAAGTATCTAAGAAAATTTTGTTAGCGAAAACTGAGCTGCGTTTAGTTTACGCTCCACTGCGCGCTTCTGGCCCATTTTCAATATCAACCTGCGTGCAGATACTTCCAATGTTTCTACCAAATTTCAAGTTGATATCTTAATTCTTGCTACCAGGAGAGTGCCAACAACACACGTCAGACAGACGGGCGGACATGGCTAAATCAGTTGAAGAATTTCGCGCTGATTAAGAATATATCTACTTTATATATACATATTATGAAAAAACAAAAGTGAGTATACCCCCATCTTATAGTGGTGGGCGTAAAAAAAAACAAATGCACTTCGCGTAGATCCAAGCTATTTGGCTTCTAAGCAGTGTTTTTATATGAAATGAACGAAGAGATGTAAGTGATATTTCAAAGTAAATATACTTTAAAGCTCTCTGCATTTCTCTCAAAGTATTTCCTTAGTTATGTGAAACAAAAACTTACTTTTTATCTCTTTTAATATCTTCATCACCTTGGCTTAATTATCATTTTCACTTCTAATTAGCATCCAATTCGTATCGAAGTAAGTCACTTTGATTTTGCGAAAAAGTAACAGTATTATGCTTTATTTGCTCTTTACTCTTACGAGGTGAGCATAACGTTTTTGTTGATGCTGCTGAATTAATTGGTGTTTGAGAGTTTCTAGCGTAAGCATGGCTTAAAATCTTAACAATTGTAATATAAGTAACGTAAGTGAATCGAAAATGTATAGTGAGTTGAAGAAGAGAAGGAAAAATAAAATAAAATGAAGAAGAGAAATAATAAATGTATTTTTATGATAATGGGATCATTTGAATACCGTTAGAAATTCAAAAATTTTCATTGAGTAACATTTTAGCTTTTATTTAAATTTATTTTTATTTATTACATATTAATATTATGGAAGTATATATGGGATGTGTACACACACACATTTGATTCTCATAAAGTAACAATACTTTATTTTGTCTCCAATTCAATTCGTGTTCAAATCAGTGACAATAGAATATATAGACGGTCTGACACGTTTTTTTTTTCTTTCAAAATTAAAACTAGCAGTTCTTGTTTTTCTGTTACGAATAACAGCAGTAACGCTGTTCTTATTTATATTTGCTCTTCGTTCTTATTTATATTTGCTCTTCGTATTTATGCTTAAATGACCGCAAGTTTGCTTAAATGTCCGCAAATATGATTAAAGCTTTCTTAGTCTCTTAAAGCTTAAAGCATCTACACACAAATCTGTATTTGGGCGAGAGTGCGCTGTTAGTTGGCAGCCTTTTGTATGCTTGCTCTTTCATTCTGATTATTTCTATGGCGCCAGATTCTATTCACAATTTCTTGATATGACGTTGCATTCTCTCTAAAACTTCTGTAAAGAGAAGCATATAAACTTCTTTACTTTTAAGTGAATATGCGCTATGGTACATGACCACAAGTGTGTATGTGTGGACAGTAAGCAAATGAGAAATGTAATTTGTTTTCCTTTCATCGTTTGTTTGATATTAAAGAATTCTTAATGCTATACCCATCAATGGCTTCAATAAATTTCAATGAAAATATTCCATGAAGAAATATGAGAATAATGCAGAATATTGTAGACTAAACAAACGTTCGAGAGAATGCGACGTCATACAAATACTCAGAATGAAAGAGCAAACATACAAATGGCTGTTAATTAACAGCGTCACTAATGTTATTCGTAGCAGAAACACAAAAAGTTAGCAATGAATTTTCACAAAATGCCCATCTCAGCGAATTTTCGGCTCTTGGTTTGCTGAATAACAGACGACGAAGAAAAAGAAGAATTTTGAAAAACGTGTCAGAGATGTTTTCTGTATTTCGTTGTTTCTGATAAACTTGAAATAATTTTTACACTTTTTAATAATATTTATTATTATTGTGTTAACAATTTTGTTTTTGTCTTAGTTTTCATTTTCACTTTTAATTAGGATTTAGGTGCCAACGAAACAAGTTTGTTTGGTTTTGCAAAAATGTTAACAGTATTTTGTTTAAATTTCTCTCTACTCTTTTTAGCTGACAGAAACTAATCAGAAAATCAGGGTTTTTGTTGTTGTTACAGATATTGCTGAATATCGTTTATGATAATTTAATCAGTTTTTGACTCTTTTTCGCAAAGGCAGGATGTCCTGGAAATCTTCTTAGAAAGTTAATTAAATAAAAATGTTTGATTTTGTAATGTAAGCAGTGTAAGTGAGTAAAAAAATGTGTAATGAGTTGGAAAAGAGAAATTCTCTGTAAAAGAAAGAGAAAGCAAACAAAACAAAAAGAAATGATGCGAAGTAAAGTAATGCATGTCTTGTGCCCATTTTTGGGAATATAAACGTAAAGCGTTTTGTGTGTGTTCGAGTTCCTTTAGAGCTTATTACGCTATATGAAAAAATTACGCCCTTCATCCTCGTGCATTCAACACATGAGTACACATATCTTGCTCGTTAATATATATTTTAAAAGAGACTCATATACATGTTCATTTAAATATTGGATGCCTATTGGAAATACGTATCTTTTTGTAATGGACGAAGCGGAAAGGACTTTCGAAAATTACATATGCGTTTGCAAAATTACAATTTTCTTTCAGCATCACTTTAAAGCCAAAATGGGAAAGGAAGTGTAAGCACATATATGTTCGTATTTCCGAAAGCGTTTCTACGAAATTTTTTACCCGACGTCAGGGATATGTGAAACACCTAGAAGAACTAGAGATAGGCCCACTTTTTATTAAGCAGAAAGTAGGAGAATCGTTTTTGGAATCAATTTAGGCTTGACGGTCCGTCGGTTCGTCTTTCCAGAATTCAACTTTTAGATCGTAACTTTTGAAATATTTTGGTGAAATTTAGTATATTAGTGTGTCTTGGTCCAAGAACGAACGCTATTGAAATTGGTTCGGCTTGGACAACTTTTCCGCGATTTTCGACATAGAATGCACCATTTTGAAAGCTTATTACTTCAATACCTGGGGTGCGGTGCAGGGTATTTAACGGTGGGTCGTGCCCTTTACTTGCCGGATGTGAAAGGAAAAATGAAGAGAAATCAAAGTAAAGTGTTGTTTACATTTTCATCCTTCTCTTCAGCAGAGGGATAGTGCTTTAGGTTCAACGGTATCTACCAATTACGGAATAGTGATCACAGTTGAAATTACAAGAGCTCAATATGGCTTATTAACGCATTTCTGAAATGAGGCGGAAGTAGATGACTATTTAATTAGAATTATAAAAGGTTTTAAAGATATTCGATTATCTAACCCTTTGCGTTTACACGAACTCCAACTTCGACGTAGAGTCGGCATTACATTATTTGAAATTATTAATTACGAAGTTAGTGGTAGTTAAAAAAAAAAACTGATAGTGCAATCGATAAGAGCACCCGAATAGGTAAGAATCGTGATTACCAAATGAGTGTTCACCTGCGATAGAGGTTACTTTGGTCGTAATTATAGTTGAGGGCTCATTCAGCAAAGCCATAGCGCTTAACGTTTGACCACAACCGGTAGGCTGCGGCCAGCACTTCTTCTTTTCTTTCATCACTTCTTTCTGGCCGTCATCATGTTGCACCAATCGGGCAAACATCGTCTGCGTGATAGGTTATATTAAAAAAATACAAGGTTTACGCACCATTCAAAATGTCAAGTGGACATAGCAACGCAAATATGTTGGTGGTACTAGTAGGCCCTGAAGCAGAATGAAGCACATAATATATGTGGATATATAAAAAATAGAATGCAATCTTTTACCTTCGACTCCATGTCAAGAAATTGCATTTTATATTTTAAATCTCATCATCGAACGTTTCCAATAACCAGAAAAATGCTCTGAAGGTTCTTAAATGTATATGTATCCTTGGCCACTATTAAATTATGAATCGATTTAGGCACAGTCTGTCCGTCCATCTGTTTGTGCTTGGATGTGTGCGGTAGGCATTGTTCGAGTTTAAAAAATTGAAACATCGACTTGAAATTTGGCGAAAACGTTGCATCGAAGAACGCGCCCACATTATAAAATAAACTGAGAACGACTCTGTCTTCACAAGCAAAAAACTTTACTACAATCGTCCAACCTTTGAAACGAAGGTAGTCTTTGCGTTTTGTTAATAAAGATCTTAATAAATGTTTCTTATGTATTTACATATATAAATATACATTATGCAGATATATTTATATATATATATATATATATATTTATATATATATTGCATATTATATATATATATATATATATGTGACAACATGTAGATTAAGCATGTATGCATCTTTCAGCCTCTTAATTACTCATAACGAAAGATCGTTATCGTGAATATCTTCATTACTTACATCGACTGATTCGCATTTATGTACTTAAGCATAGATATATATATATATGTATGTATGTGCATTATGTTGTATAAACATGTCGTAATCATTATGTCGACGTTTATCAATATTTTCTAGATATCAATCATGCAAAACCCTTCTGATCATTTCAATGTTTCTACATTCACATTATATTTAGATACATGTGTGTGTGTGTGTGTGTGTGACTACACACCAATAACATCTTTTGAACAGCAGCACATCCCTTTTTTCTTGTTGGTCTTATCAGTTTTGTACTTTTCTTATACACACACATGACAATGTAGCGACTTACAAGCGTTAAATATGCTTTAGTAATATGTGTGTGCGCGTCTTTTGTTTTCTGTCAATGCTTTACGTACAGGGACATTTAGTAAAGGCTTTAATGCAGTTTGCATTCTTTTCTTTAAGTTATAGTTCTGTCGCCTTAAGGCATTTTGTGAAGATTATGAGTTTTCGCAGGTCATTTTCGATGCTATGAGTTTGTGTGAGTTATTGGGGCGGGCGTTGATACTTTCAATATCAATTCGAAATTAGAAAGCAATTCATGTGTTTAACAATCGAAAGTACCTTTCAATAATTAAGCGGGAGAGCTTTTTAATGCTTTTAAAAAGGAAAGGAAACTTAAAAGTCATGTAAAGAGGTTATAGTCGCCAAAGGCCCATCATTAAATCCTCTACACCAATTGACTTGACACAGTTAGACTTTAGTAGACTTTCTACAGTATAGTCTTTTATAGGAAGTGGTCGAAAAAGGTCAAAAAAGTTCAAACCGCGTCAGTGCATGTTGAACACAAGAATACATGTGCGGACATCAGAGAGATGGACAGACATACAAAGTTGAATCAATTCAGAAAGTAACTCTGAACCTATCCAAAATTTTTCTAGATATTTATTTATTTATTTATTATGCCCACCATTACAAAATGGGTGTGTACTCACTTTGTTTTTTTTCAAAATATATGTAACACCCAAAAGCAAGCTTCAGACACTCTATAAAGTATATATATTCTTGATCAGCGTGAAATTCTTGAACTGATTTAGCAATGTCCGTCCGTCTGTGCGGTGTGTTGTTGGCACTCTCCTGTTTGCAAAAATGAAGATATCAACTTGAAATTTGGTAGCAACATTGGAAGTATCTGCACGCAGGATGATATTGAAAATGGATCAAATCGGTTGGGACGGAAGCTCGCAGTGGAGCGTAATCTGAACGCAACTCAAAAATTTTTGGAGTTTTGCTCGTTATTCGGAAATTATTAATGCTAGAAGGCTGAAACTTTCCGCATTCGCTTTAGGGGCACTTTATTTTCTAGGTTCAAAAATTATACCAATCGGCCGTATCCACACAAAATTACGAGTAATTAAATTTAATTTTATATCACTTTTTTGATGTCTAATGCTTATTTAGTATAAAGCAAACAAGAGAGAATGTTTACAGCTATTTTGTACACTCCTCAAATGAAGATAGATTATCTGCCTAAAAATGGGTTCATTCTAAAATGAACTTGATGGACACCGCAATTACTTTTTTCTTAACAACACTAGCAATATGGGTATCAAATAAGAGAACTTGGAGAGTAGAATGCGAAAAGCATAGTGGCGGGTATGCGAGATTCGACCCCCGCCAAATATAACTTTCTTACTTGTTTTTTATTCACTTACACATGAAACTCAACTAAAATAAATTAACAGTCGAATTCAATTGACTCTTAAAAGTAAATTTTATACTAATTAATATTAAAAACTAGTATAAAGTAGAAGTAAAAAAATAAATAAAATAATAATAATTAAATATTAATTCATGTATAAGTAAATAAGAACGAAAAAAAAAAAAGAAAAAAAGCCTATACACAACTAGTACAGAGGCACACCCACAGCCAGTACAGAATCAAATTGCAAGTGGACACCTAAGGCATCGCAAACATGCAAAAGCTTGGCAACCGATACAGTAACAACATGAATTAATTTTTGAATCATAATGAGTTGTTAAGATTAAAAGTTAGTTCAAATAAGCCATAGACAAATCGTGCGTACTAAGCAAAGTTCGTTTGACAGGCTTTGAGATTAAGTGATAGGCATTATTTAGGTTTCTGCAAAGAACTTTAAACGGGTTAAACAGCCCATGATTATATTTTCATTGACTCAATTTAATGAACATAAAGTGCTTAGAGAAGGGGTTAAGGACATTAAAGCTTATCTCACCAAGCAATATGGACGAATCGATAGTACCTTAACCTAACTTAATTAAGAAGGAGACACAAAGAATAAAACTAAGTTTCTCAAGTGACGGTAAGGATGACAGACGCAAACGATTTTAATAGGGTGGCAAAAAGACAAGCAGGTCCCATCCCAAATACCAAACCGCAAACAGTAAGAATTGCTTTGAATAGCCACACAACCGAGGCATACTCAGGCATTGATCTAACTTAGCACATGTATAGCCTTTTTTGTGATGTAAGGATCCTTCAGTTCTTTGGACCACCTCTTAATGAAACCAGGCGCGGACCTAGCTTTACTTAAAGAGAGCTCAAGAACCCCTAAATCGATGAACGAATCAAGGTTTTCCAATGTGTGTGAGTCAATGAAGTACTCAGTACTGAAGGACTTCCTGCTTAAGAAAGAAAGTTTTTTGCATTTTTCTACATTTAGTTTTATAAAATTTAACGAGCACCATGTAACCAAATTATTTAAGTCAATTTGAAGCTGATATGATTGCGATTCCGAGGAGACTACACATCCACACAAACTAAATATATCTTTGTACCACAAGTAGTGTAGGACAATAAGGTTATAAAAGTAAAGTTCTAAAGCAAAAAATGAGCCGTTGATCGATCAGATTAAGCAGATTGAAGCGCACGATGAACGACAACAAAGAGTGATAAAATATCTGAGGCGTAGGTTGGGAGAAGAACGATTTCGCATTTAGACGATCGCGAAATTTCTTTTACTGGTTTATTGCATCACTGTCGTGCTGGCAAATCACTTTCTTCTTTTTCCCTTCATTTATATAAAATGCGCCAGATAATCGCATATGTATGTCTATAACATATAATGTTAATGCAAGATTATTCAATATAAGTAACCTTGAATTAACGCTTTCTAATCCTGCCTAACCCATTGGATAAAAGGAAGATTTCTTCCAAAAAAAAAAAATAGAAAGAAGCAAAAGGTAAATGAAAAAATTGCTGAACAAAAGAGTTCTTAACACATGCTACTTAAATTACAACTGTTTGTCAGTCTCTTTGTCAATGCGAAACATATCTTATTACTTAATCGCAATCAATTTGCTAACCGATGTTAAAAAGAACGCAAAGGAATCGATATATCTTTCAAAAAAAATTTCCTATTAACGATCATTACAAATGATTTTCCTGAACACTTGACAATGCCTCGCATTAGGCATTAGGCATACATACCCTGATAGGTACAAGCACTCGAGTATCGAGCATTTCGTAGGTGTATAGATTCAACTAATTTTTATAGAAAAACCAAAATGAGAAGAAGAAAAAAAATTTTTCATTCTTCATTTGCTTTTTACCTTTGCGAGCATTTTTTACATTCACTTGCGTTTGCTGCTTACGCTACTGCGCCGTATGCTACCGCTCAGTTAGGATTCAATTACGCAAACTTGAAAAGAACAAAACTCTGAAGGGGAATATTTACAAAATATAATGCGTTAGATTTACAATATATTCGGCACCTTTTGGTAAACATGAGCCATTACGCATAATGCTTTTCATATTTAATTCAATTTTTTCTTAAATAAAAGAAAAAAAAAAAAAACAAAAAACACTTTTTTCTCTCATATAAAAAGAGTTGAGATCATTTTACACATATGTGTATGATTAAGAGATACAACAAAAAAAGAAAAAAACTTTACTTTTCACTATACAGACATGTGCGACTAGGAAAGGATTAGGATTTCCTTAAGGTAATTTTAAAGAATTTTCCTTTCTTTCGTCGAGCTCATCCGTTTACTGCAAGGAAAGAGAGACTAATTAGCAAAAACGCCTTCTATCTAATCGGGTTATAAAAACACACATGCTTTGGGTACTTTTCTTTTCCTCACATATGGGTATCATGCATCCTGTGTATAGTCGCAAGGGCATATGATATCTTTGTTTATTTATTTTTGCATTTCAATCAAAAAATTATCCTAAATATTATGTTTTCTTCCTTTAACATTCAAATGTTTTGATCGAGATAGGATAGTGGGCGAAGGAAAAAGTTCGTGGCAGGCAAAACATTCGCCATATCTTGCAATCATTAATTTGACGAAGACGATAAAGCTATGTAGGGTCATGAAAAAGCTTTGTGGTGTTAACGGTGGAGATGTTTTATGTGAAAATGCTTTGCTCCTATCTTGCATCGCAATTTCGCTATGAAAGAATTGTGGCGCTCTGATCGAATAATCGTCGATAAAGTGGATCACGTTCTTCAAAATCTCATGGTAAATCGAGATATTTGCTCTTATCATGTCTTTGCAGAACTAAACATTGACTAAAAGACGCTTTGAAACCATTTGCATAACAATTTATTGAGTTGGTAGGAAAAAATTCAAAAGACCAAATTTTCTATCTCCGCAACGCTGTCAAAGCGACAACGGGGTTAGCCTTTTGCAAAGAGACCGAATACAGGCGATCGAAATTCATTGAGATAAGATTGAGTTTGTCAATGCGTTGTCGATAAATTTTGGATTTAAAGTCAACTCTAGACTGAGAGCAAACGATACACAATGCATTAAGCAAACTATGGCTTTAGTCGTTCTTCATATTCGTGGTGTTGATTACATTCCGCTAATGTCGTATGGTACTGATGTACGCGGAAACCTCGGCTGCGTCTCCGAAAATAAACTCCAAGTGTAAATATGGGCGCAAATACGATAGGACAGGACATACTTAGTTAGGACCAGCGAATTACTTGAACATTAAACACTTAGCCTTTATCCATTCACATTATTCACACTCATATTCCGAGTTAGTTGTACAAATCTTAATAGGAATTGCCTGACCACAGGTAACTTGCGGCTTCATCACTAATTTTTACTAACTGGAATTTTTTTGCTTCCGAGTATCAAATCAATTGTTAACATTCGCGGGTTTGCTATCGAAGTTCACACGTTTTATAGCACTTGCATTAATCTGTGATCGAAAGACTCATTTCGTCATATTACTACCGATACATTGTAAAAACCACTTCAGAACCACCTTACCTTTGATGTGATAATAATCTGGAGATCCTTTTCTGTTAAGCATTGCTTTTGCCTTTTTAACAATGTAAAGTACTTAAGAGAACCTGCGAAGACAGTCGTTTAGTGTCTGTGCCGGATTAATAATTGATTCCTCATGATTTTGTTGACCACTAAGCTAGTGGTCTATAGCAAGGACTAGTGGTTTATAAATACTGTACTGTAAGAGACATGCAGTCTTCGTAGTGTTTTTTAATTCCTTGTGACTTATTATTAACTTCACTTATTTCAGTTTAATTTGAATTTAAATAAATTAAATAAAAAAAAAATAAAACAATGCGATTTACATATGAAAATAATCTGCAGATCCAAGGGCCAAGAACGATGACGCTGCGCAAATGGCAGTGAAGGTCAAATGGCCGAAAGGTTATGTAAGGTAATGTTTTACATTTGGCGGGAGGGAGGGGACTTGTGCATCATGTGCTGGTCCAATCTTGGCTGCTTTAACTGGGCAAATTAGAGCGGGACAGATAGAGTGCCTGGAATTGATTGGTGGAAATTGAGAAATCTTGATTAGGAAGTTTTCATCCAGCCACTGTACAGTTCATGTCTTGGCCCGTCTGATTACCATTCGTTTCGTCCGTTCGGGGTAAAGATGATCTCTAAAGAGAAGCAGTGCAGAAAGCACTTCATTCAGTTGTTTTCCTATGGAAATCGCAAAAGTTTTCTAGTGAAGGCGTAGTGATTTTGCCAGGCATGTGGCACAAAGTTGTCGATCAAAATGGCGTATCCCGACCTGAATAAAGTTCATGTAAAGTATAAGAAAAATGTTTACGAATTTGCCGACGAAAAATAACGTGACAGCTTTCCTTAGCGCAACATATGGTCTGTCGTAGTGTTTTCTTTTTATAGCATTGCTTGATTTTCTCCTCCTCCCCCTACGCTAGTCTTCAAAGTTTTCATCCAATAACTTGAGAAAGATGAGCCCATTGCATGACATTATAATAACGGAAATAATTGTTAGGTGACTATAACAACATTGAACATATGAGGCACTCTGAAGCGTTCCTTTCAATCGCTCTTTATACTTTACTTATATGCTTTTATAAAAAGAAGAAGAGAAAAAGGTTTATATTGTTGAAGTTACGTAACGCGAACACGTTGTCTAAGGGAAACATTTATAAACATAACGCTAACAAATAATCATTTACTTGGCACAGTAGAGTCATTATTAATTGATGGCTCTGTGATGACCCGGTGCGAACATTTGCATATGTGTCCACAAGTTTATTCAATCACAACACAAGCAATACGTATCATACATGTAACGGGCGAAGCATGCACACAACACACGACATGACAATCCAATCACATGTGGTCATCAAAATGGTCGTTTGTTTCTTTTATTCTGTGGTTCATTGAACGCCAATAACTGCTTCACACTGCACTTACTTACTCCTTACTACACCCGATTGTATTCCAATACTTTTGGGATGTATTTCATATCATAACCGCATGACATTTAACCATCGCTTTACTTACTGTTATTGTGGCCGTTGTCTAGCGGTGCTTAAGACCCTCCTAAAGTGTTTCATTGTCGTAATTATCATTTTGTATACGACATGCTGGTGCGTTCCATATTCACTTGCGGCCACTACTGCGCTGACTACCTTAAATTTCCGGCAATTTTCAGTTTGTTTTCAAACTTTAAAAGCATTAATTATTAAGTTAATACTTATCGTTAAAGTCTCGTCTTTGCACGCAAGACCAATCGTAATTCGGTTGTACAATTATTCAATGGTATTACAAGTGTTCTATTTCTTCTTCTTCTCTTTTCCTTTTTTTTTTCGGCTTTTATTGAAAGTTGGAATAAGTTTAGTGTAAGGTTTGCGCCCTCGCCCCAAATTTTATAGAACATGTCTGTAGTCTTTCCACAGCATCTGCACAAATCGATATTCGATATATCCATAGTTTTCAAGTGACACCTGAGGGAATTGTGTCCCGCATGGAAGGTCCTCCGTACCTCCGATAGCTTATTTGCTGCTCTTGCTGCTTGCTCATAAATTTACTTGCTTACTCTCTCTTGCTCTTGCACTATGCTTCGAATAGCCAGGTAGCCGGCTAAGAGCTTCGCCACGCGCCACAAAAGGATTCAGGATCTATCATCTTTCTTCGGGCTTCCCCGTCGCCATTTCCATTTGATCTGCCTAAATAAATGGCTAGATATAAAATAAATATCATTGTGTGTTCCAAACATATTCAGGATACCACAGTCCTCCGATCTGGTTGTCTAGATGTTAGTGTACGCCCTAAGTTGGTATCATATATAAATCATTGTAGGACACTTGATACTGCCGTTATATCCCCAGAGTCCTTTCCAAATCGCGGCAAAGTGACGATGAGGAGCTTTACTTAACTAAAAGTAGTGGCGGCTGCTACATATTTCGTCTTGACGAAGTGCCAATGGCAGCGAAAGAAGAGAAAGACTGTTAAAAATTGAAGGCAACAATGATGATCATAACAGTTCCGACATAGATAATAAAGGGATGGACTGCACGCTAGTTGCGGGAGAGCGAGATTGTCTACACCTTGTTTGATCAAAAAGTGACGAGAATTTTCAAACTTTGCTCTTTCTTGGTTGTAATCAAATCTGTTTCATACGTTAGCCACTCAAAGAAAAAGAGAAAAATTTCAAAAGGAATTTCTGTTCAGGAAACACAAAATCTTTACAGAAAATCAATCAGAAACTTCATCGACTGACATTTCGGTCACGTCGCGGTAAGTGAATGTTCATTTAAAATTGTCTTGCACGAGAAGGAAATTTTTCAAGATACGGTGAGCAACAGTGAATTAAGAAGCCATAGGTAAAAATAATACCTCAATACACCTAAGCCTTTAAAAAATCCGTAGTGACCTTAGAAATGATTGTTTATTCTCAAATAAATCCCTTTTACGTTGACCATGACGATGCAATGCAAAAACGGCTTTGACTTCTACTTTTAAAGCAGGGTTTCACTAAAGCAGTCTTCCTTTCTTCATAGGTCTTTCATTCAGCTTGTGTGGTGTCCTAACTTTTGGATTTTTTCCATTGAATGCTAGCTTCACATGTTTAAATGTTTGGAGCGTATTCTATACAAACTTCCCTAAGGAAACTTTGGCAGTCCGTCCTTTCTTTGTTTTAGTTAAATAGAGAAAACCAATGTATGCCACAGATGCTCATTATTAGATAATATTACGGAAAATTGTAATAGCAAAGTGTATCGATGGAGCTCCATTACCACATTTACATAGGAGCCGACCTTAGTTCTTCTTATTATCCTAAATATGTAACAGAAATGCTTACCTTATAAGTCTTGAAATAGGCCTGTAAGTCAGATGTAATGAGTCAAAAATTGTGTCATTGCTGTCATTCGTCATAATCATGCTGTCATTATTGATGGCTAAAATGCATTTTTTATCTGGCAACGAATTGATGACTCGGGCGTGGAATTGAAGATTGTGCGCTCTAATGCGTCTAAAAGTTCAACTTTCAATATCTTTCTTGACACAAGCACTTCTCGTACGACGTTCTTTATTGCCCATCAAATCGCCATACAGCCACTCAGTTCCCAGTGCGCTAAACTATAACTTAATTATGATTGGGGCGCTCTTGTGGTCATAGTGAATGTTCGCTCGGCAAAAGGATAACATATTTACCGATTGGATATACGACTATCTGGTTGGTTCTCCCGATCCTCCATGTTTATATACATATGGGAGATATCCTCCGAGTGACTGGTCATGACCAAAAAAGGAAAAAAAATCTTGGATGATTTCAGCTTTTCAGATATTAGAGTCTGTTCAGGCATCATCTTCTACTCTCCAAAGTACCGGCCACATTCTACTTCTCTCTCCACATTTCATGTTAAAAAAAAAAAAAAAAAAAAGAATTAAGACGCTCTCTCTACATAGTGGGCGCACTTTTTCTTACGCAGCCAGTTCAATAGCAGATTTTAGCCTGTTTCTCATTTTTTCCCTAGACCTTGATAACATCTTTTTCGTAACAAATGCTATATAAAGTTCTTAAAAGGAAAGGGTAAATCTTTACTTATATACAGTCGAATAAACATTAGCAGACTCACCATTGTTCGGCCACGAAACTTCTAAATGACTTGATGTAGTTATTATCTAATTCAAAATTCAGAATTTTTGTTTAAATTATTCAAAATAGTATTCAAGTTGCTTTAAGCGCTAATCACATCAGCGAAGACGACAATAATGTCAATCTACAGCTTATTAAGACGTGAAAAAAAAAAAATAAAGGAGAAAAGGGCCCAACAAGAGAACGAAATTAAAAACATACTGCATCGAATTGAAAAACTCTTAAAAACCTCAAAATCAGACAAACAGAGTCTTGTCGACGAAGATTTACAGAAACGATCGCAACGAATATCGTCTAGAAAAGAGAAAAATTATTATATCAACAATAACTTAATAATCACAATAAAGACGATGTTGAATACTTGCTAACTGAAGGTGATTAACAAACAAACCAAAAAAAAAAAACAAAAAAAAAGAAAAGAAAAGGGAAACTGTATCAAACATACTTAAAAGAAGAAAGCCGAGCGATCTGATCAAGCAAAGCGTATGTGAGCCAAGTGAGTAAAGTGAAAATGTTTGTATTGAATATTAAATGTTTTCATGCATGCTTTTAGGCCGTCAACATCATAGAGATATTAAAATTTTGCAATTATTATATCTGATGATGATGTTTGGCTCTTGTATTCTACTTATTTATAAGCTCTTCTAAGAGCGAAAGAGATCGCATCAAAAGTACCGCCATCGTTTTAATATAATGATTTCTTCAAAAAAAGGAAAAGAAAAAAAATGTAAGAAAAGAAGTCAGAAAATAAAGCCATTCTGATATGTTGACAACACAAGAAAAGCACAAATGATTACGCACCTGAAGATTAACTGCGAAGAAAAAAAAAAATAAAAAAAAAAAGGAGAAAAAACGAAACCGAAAGAATTTTGTATACAAAACATTCGACACCATAACGACAACACAATAAGATATTTTTTTAAATACAATTCTTTTTTTTTATATGTGTATGTGTGTTTTTAACGCATACAGTACCGCCGAACAACTTAATAGACTTAACGTAATCATCAACATTGTATGGGAAGCGTCGTAGCCACGTACCCACGTAACCACCAACCATACAGGTCAAGTCACTTGTGTGTGTATGTATATATATATGTATATATATATATATATATATAATTGGTTTGCCTTTACTCGGCGAGGGCTGTGGAAGAAGAGTAACAACGCTACATACGCTTTGATGCGTGCAGCTTCATCAAATTAAAATCTCTCCTCCTATTACTTTTTACGAAAATTAGATTTTCTCAAAGAATTTTACACACACACACACACACACAACTCACTGTCATTTTCCTAATGATAATCTTTTGTTGTCAGTTGTGTAACAACGTTAAACAGATCAACTGTAAATATTTGTATGCTACCTGTCTGAGGTCATTAGGTTTTGTTTGCTTATTTAGTTTTTAAAGCTTTTTGTAAAAAATTTTAATTAGAAATTTACAGTAAACGTATTTTAAAAGAAAATTGCTATCTTATAAGAATTGTATCGCAATTAATTCGATTTTAGTTAGCCAGTCTGTCGGTTGGGCGATAAGATTCTTTCCTGTAAAGCTAGGATGGTGTTCACTATCGACTTGCTGCACTTTCTCTATTTATCGTTCAATGTTTTACGTTATTCGGCCAATAATTCCTAACATCGAAAGGGCGATGATGAAGGATGATACAAGAAGACCTTCAGTTATTTTCAATTAATCAGTCAATCAATTAATAAAAATTTCAAATTTTCATTGCAGAACAATGATTGACGGGAGTTACGTTGATTAAAGTCAATTCAAGCTTCATTGTTCAGAGGTTTACGATAATTGTCCGCTTTAATATTTATTGGATGTATAGCTCAGTGTCTGTTAGCTTGATGTCCTTTAAAAAGAAAATGATTGAATAAAATGTCCCACGACGAGGTAGGATAGCAATTGGTAGGATAGCAATTTCCTGCCGAAACGATAACTGGTCATTTAGAGCAGCGTAACAGGTAAGGTCCATCCAGATAGACAACAAGTTTTCGTTTCAAAGTGGTAGAGTCTAACGAGCAGGGTGGTCGAAGTAGTGCTTAGCGGTTCAGTGCTATTAAGATTTCTTTTGGATGGCTTTTGCGGTGGTATGTGGTCGAACGTTACTAGGGGCTCATTCTATTCTAATGACATCGCGGTCATTAATCAACTTACTTACATCTGTTGTGCCCCAGCAGAAGTTTGGGTAGCCAAATAGATGAGGATCGCGAATACCAATGCCAGGGGAATACGCAGAATGTACATGCACCTAAAAAGAGTTATGAATGGTTTCAAAGGTATTCGATATCTTGTATGCGCTTACCCGAACCCCCCTGCCGACATAGAGTCGACATTATATTACTTGCAAATAGTAAGTGAGAAGGTAGTAGTAGGAACTTATGGTGCTACGTGCATGAGCAGCCAGTTTGGTAAGAACCACAACTGTTAAATCAGTGCGGCAGGACACACTTGAACGTGGGTGTAACGAATGCTCAGTTGGGGAAAACACAAAACTTATCGATTCCTAAACGGCCAGTAACTCTTGTCCACTACGCCACTCCATATATCTTTCTCTTTCCTCACTTCCTTCTGAACTTAACAGGCACCGCTGTACCAAAAACAAAAAAAAAAAAGAAGTGGGGAAGTTAGCGCATGACAGTTCAGTTAGTGCTTATTTATTTTTATTTTGGAAAATACAGCTAAAGGGTGACATGTGGAAAAACCGCTTTATAATCAATCTTTTTTCGCGTGTTACTTACTAGTGAGCTTGGAGCAAATTTATGTTTCACAATTTTATAAAAAGTTGGGTGTGAGTGCCGGCAATCACCTTAATTTTGCGATAATGCGTAATGTGATTCTCTCATCTTATCCTCCTACCATAAGCAAATTGAAATGCTTTTATTGTCCCGCTTCGATATTATGGTGTGAATGTATGTGGCAGCTTAGATCGTGTTCCTAAGGGTGTTTTCAATAAGTGTGCTGGATATGTTTTTATTAAATGCAAACATGATAGAATATCGCAGTTTTTGTTGAAGATTTCGGATTCGGATCTTCAGACGTACTTTACGATCAGAAATTTAGTCTTTCCTCACAAGCTCACATTCGCACTCAAACGATGAATTTAATCCTGCCTAACCATAAGTACTTATCATCATCAAGATGATATTCTTTGTGAACGTTGTGAAGTTGTGGAACTCATTTCCACTCCATATTAAAACCATTGTTAGCCTGAAGGGCTTTAAGTGACTTCGATAATTTCTAAATTACATAAATTATTATCGAAAATTTTTAATTGCGTCTATATCTTGATGCCTCGATCTAATACTAAATTATGCAGTGCTTATCAATGTATATCGTTGCTCGTAACTGCGGCGCAAGAGGTTTTATAGCCTTCTATATCACGTTAATATTAATTATAATAGTAATTATTATTGCATAAAATATTTAATTGTCATTATAATTATCATTAATAATTGTTATTATTAATGAATAAATTAAAGTAAATTAAAGAAAAATCAATCTTCTTTTTTTTAATATAACCAATCGTTCAGGGTTTGTCTCCTATACGTGCAACATGGTGATGGTAAGCAAGAAATGGACAAAGCATAAGAGATAGGGAGTGGCAGCAAACTGTATAGTAGGCTCTCGATTGGTAACTGTTATGCCGTCATCGTCCAGGCGTTCACTCGAGCTACGATCACATGTCAGGCGTAATAGAATACGTGAGCATCGACTTCGTAAATGCGCTTCTTACTTACTCGATTATGCAACAGCCCAAAGCAGGACAAGTCCGGTAATCGTACAAACTCTTTTACGTGTCCAGTAGAGGAAATTGACGTAACAATAGGGAGTGGCCGCAGACTGAATCGTATGCGTGCGATGAGTAAGCGTTATGGCTTTACTGATCAAGCACTCACTAGAGCTGCGATAATCGAGCATCGACTTCGTAAATGCGACTCTTACTTACTCGACTATGGAGCAGCCCAGGTCGCGGAGGGCAATAGTACAAATTAGTTTAATAGAAGAATTCACGTAACGATAGGGGGTGACCGCAGACTGTATAATAGGCGCGCGATTGGTAAATGTTACCCCTTTGGCGACCGAGCGCCCACTAGAGCTACGATCACATGTCAATCGTAATAGAATACGTGAGCGTCGACTTCATAGATGCGGCTCTTACTTACTCGACTATGCAGCAGCCCAATGGAGGGCAAGTCTGGCAATCTAGTACAAACTAGTTTACGCCCTCAATAGAAGAAATTCACGTAACGCTACCGACAAGCGTGGTAGCTCGAAATTGATCGCTCTTGCGGCCTCAATTAAGTGAAGTTTTTGAAAAGAAAATTCCCCGTAGGTTTGGCAAAAGCGCAGTCAGGTTTTATTCGCATACATAGATAATTATTAGATAGCTTTCATATGCCTATCATTTATATATAGAACTTAACGTTCGATTGTTGACCTGTCAAGAAATGTAATTAAAATTTTTGTTTTTGATCTAAATAACTTAGACTTAGATTGGTTCAATCCATATTGAAGGCTCTGTGTGTGTGTGTGTGTGTGTTAAACGCGTAAAAATAATATCTCAAGAAAGTAAAATTATCATCAAAAAAAAAAAGAAAAAAAAAGAAAAGAAGTTTTTGGAACAATTTTATCAAATTGTTGTTTGCATTTCGACACACTTGTAGAAATATTTATATGAAAGAAACGAGTTACATACGTATCTCTCTTTCAATTGCTTATAAAGTTTGATTTCGAAATTAATTTGTTCCTAATTTTTTTGGTTTTTTTTTTTTTTTTTTTCTTTATTATAAGAGCATTATTGACAAGTTGAAAAGGGTTCGAACGCGTATTTATATGCGAAATGTGAAAAGAGGAGAAAAAAGAAAGAAGAAAGAGGTTTTTTAAATAAGGTTTAATCTTTGACAACAGCTTTGTTTAATAATATTCGCGTTAAATGACAAACAAATTAAAATTTTTGTACGTCTTTAATGCAAACAAACACACTATCTCACATACACACACACGCACACACAAGTATACACAAGCACGTTCGCGTAGAACACAATTGATTCCTTTTCGCAATCATAATAAATGTAAACGAAAAGGGAAAAATGAATTGGATCGCAGCACTCCTGCTGTTAGCGGTTTGTTGTGGCTTCCTAAAATATAGCGACAGCAACAACAAAAACAACAATAACAATAATGATTTTATAGGGAGCGCGCTTGTACATTTAATCGTCCTTTCATTCTTCTAGATGCGAGCTTATGGTATAAATTTGTTTTTTTTTTTTTTTTTGGTTTCTCATTTTTATACTTCTGACTGATCACGATGATTCCACTGAAAATTCGAAATGCTATCGATCTATGACAGAAAACTAAAAAAAAAAAAAAAAAAAAAACAAAAAAGAAAACAACTAACCCTCACAGTGATATAACCCTTGAGCAGAAAAATAACAAGTTTCAGCCATAGTTAAGCGGGAAAGTTATATACGTTCTAAGATTCACCTTTGCTTTCCACCACTTTGTGTTGTTTATTTATTTATTTATTTATTTTTTTTAGCTAGTGGCCTTATTAAAAAGCCAACCAAGAAGATGAATCTTTAAAAAGAGTTGATCCACATTTCAAATGGGTATATATGCTGGAGATCATGGATTATCAATGAAAGTCTCTTTTGCAAGTCCGTTTTATTATTCTATCTATTTGCGTGTCTTTATCCGTTTGAGTTCACAATAGAAAATTCAATGTCAATTTCCTGAATCAATTCCTCCCTACTTGAGAGCTTCGATAACGAATAGACCGACGAACGGACACGGCGAAATTGAGAGCTTCAATAACAAATAGATCGACGGATGGACATGGCGAAATTGAGAACTTCGATAACGAATAGATCGACGGACGGACATGGCGAAATTGAGAGCTTCGACAACGAATAGACCGACGGACAGACACGGCGATATTGAGAGCTTCGACAACGAATAGACCGACGGATGGGCATGGCGAAATTGAGAGCTTCGATAACGAATAGATCGACGGACGGACACGGCGAAATTGATAGCTTCGATAACGATTAGACCGGCGGACGGACACGACGAAATTGAGAGTTTCGACAACGAATAGACCGACGGACGGACATGGCGAAATTGATTTATTCTTCAAGTGTTCAATAACAATCAGACCGACGGATATATGGACATGAGAAGATGTTGCAAACACTACAATAAAATGTGTACATCATGTCTTAAGGCTTAACAAGCAAGCGCACCTAGTAACAAAGTCAGAGAGAGGGAGAGAGCGAGAGAGATCGATAGCAGGAGAGCAAGAAATATTGTTATTACCATTGTGTCTTGTGTTTTACTTTACTAGACTTGAGAATATCCTGCTGGTGTTAATGTCTTTTATATTATGATGTATCGTTTAGCAACAATAACTTTGAATATTCATTTATTTGGGAATTTATTTATGTACACATGTAACCGTATAGATGCCACTTATTACTAAGCAGCATTCTTCATAGTTTCTCTATAGCTCCTTTCAGTTTTCTTTTACTCGCTCTCTCTCCCTATCGCTTTATATATAGATATATGTCTCTCTTTCTTTATGGATTATTAACATGTCGTTAAATGATTAAAAGTGACATTTATGCCATGCTCAACTCATTCAAGCATTTCCATCATATATCCGTTCACTTTACTGTTGCCCTATCATGATGATGTTTGTTTGAATGCCTACATGTTTGTACGGATTTTATGTTAATTCTTTTTCGTATTTATTCACATCGTTGGATCTTTTTTTTTTCTTTTTTTTTTTTTTTTTTTTCTTTTAATATAA